>CM042428.1:16329707-16754707 GCA_023631565.1 Gymnocephalus cernua
TGCACTGCTTGTTACGCAACTAGCCAAAACGACGGGCTAAACACAACTGTTAGCATGCTAGCACTAGTGTTAGCATGCTAGCTCGTTCTCAATGGCAAAGCACTGCTACAACACACAAGTTCACCATAATCTACAAAAGAACTACTTACATGTGCACCCTCCTTTAGAATAAGTCTCCCGGCTAATCCTGCCTTGTAACTGACCAAAGTTGGAGAAACAACTTCTTTTACTGTCTATGGAGCTAACTGACATGATCTACGATCTGAGCTACTGCGCATGTGCGAGTGGAATCAAAGATGGTACAGAAGAAAAGATGATTCACTCTGTAGCTAAAGCAGAGACCTGAACACAAGGTGAAAAGCAGTGAGAGAGAGATGTGCAGTACAACAAAAAATATGGTGTTTTTTTGAAAATTAAACCATGTAAACCTATTCTGGTACAACCTGAAAATACAATTATGAACCTGAAAATGAGTATAATATGGCATATTTAAAAAGTTAGCTTTGAGCCCTGGTGTAAAGAGGATTTATTACATACTATTATCTTGGGTTGCATTCGGTGTTTAGACTAATAAACTGGTAAGTCAATGTCTAATAGTACTGTTGGTTTACATGTTGCTTGCAGAGATGAGGCTTATGAATTTACAGTTACAGAACAGCTGACCATGTGGGATGCATGCTTGTGTATTAAACAAATAAGCAATTGTGATGGCTGCTCGGAAGAATCAAAGTTTCTAAACTTTGGCCAAACTGTTTTGAAATATATTTGGGATGACTGAAGCGATTTTCACAGTATAACCAAGCTTTTTTGTAACAAGAAAATCCCAGAAATGTTGCATCGTCCGTAAATGTATTTTGATATTGCTGCATTTTGATGCTTATTGTGCACATTTTGTCAGCCAGGTGATTTGGATAAAAGGGATAAAGCAGGTTCTCATAAGCAATCTCAAATGGTCAGTAGTGCATGATCATGCAGCAGCTATGCTCTTCTTGCTGAGCACCACATTATTTGGGTGTATTTTTATAAATGTTGACGGATCAGTTTCTATAGTGATATTGCTCCTAAATGGTTGGAAATGGGGCTAATGCTGTGTTTCTTGTAAAATGAAACATTCTGTAGACCACAAATTGCTGTTTATGGGCAGCGAGTTGGGTGTGATTCTCACCACCAGAGCAGGAAACTATTTTTGTAATCCACTTGCTGCAGGGGCTGATGACGATAGGCCCAAAGTTTTTTACTTTGGGAAAATGTAACAAAAGCTGTTTTTCAGTCAAAGTGGCTTATTGATCATACAAGGTTTACAGCTACAAAGATTGTCTGTACTAAATTTCAAACTTCCGCCCTGCTCTTTGCTAACAGATGTTCAGACACACTGTGCCTTCTCTTTCAAGTATTGAAATTGAAGTGTGTAAATGGAGTAGTGGGCATTACATCACCTGATGAACACACATTACAGAATATACTATAGACTGCAGCCCACCTGTGCATTAAAGGAGAACTCCAGCCAATTTTTACATTAATCTTGCTAACTATAACTATGCGAGACCGGTCTATAGCAAAAACAATTAGCGCAGTAGCAGCTACCAAAGAATTTCTAATATAGGAAGAAGTTCCACTCCCTCGTTACTTCCGGGTTCTGAGTTCCACTAGATGGCGCTCACAGGCCAGTGCAGAATGAATGGGACTCTATGGAGCTATACCCCTAAATATCCACTTTTCTCAGGATATAATTTTTTGTCTAGTAATTTGAATGTTGCATTCGAAAGGGGAGGCAAAGAAAATACATACTGCTGGGTGTTAGACTTTTTTAAAGTCGCTTTTTTGTTCTAAAAAGCCTTTTTAAAATGTCAATGGCGTCATACACATATACGGCTAGAGATACTGGTTTACGGCGAGCTCTGAGTCGCTTCCTTTTTACTCTCGAGGCATCGACAACACAGCTAACAGGTTAGGCTCTCCCTGTCAATACACATGCTGGAAAGAGGTTTGCTAATGTTTTAACGACCACGCCGAAATATTCACTCTGACATTCTGGCTCCGCTTCGGATGCCGTCAAGCGGGATCTCCGATCGTAATCAGTCCTTCACTGACCAATCAGCATTCATTAGCGGAATGCTAGCGTGGTATGGGCAACAACGACTCAACCTGTAAGAAATCGAAAGAGCATAAGTACTCGTTCAGTCAACTTTCGACCTGTAATCCATGTTGAACTTGCAAAAACTACAATCAAATCTGAGATTTCTCAATGACAATCAGGCAAAAGAGACAAATTTAGCCGTCTAGCTCCATAGGGTCCTATTCATTTTGCACTGGACCGTGATCACCCCCAGTGGAACTCTGGTGGAACTGCAACCAAAGTCGGTACAATGGGGCTGAATGGAGTGGAACGGCTTTCCGTAGACCGGCTTTGCAGCTACCTAGACGGAGCTGCTGCAGCTAATGCCCAGTTATGGGGGCATAAATTACATAGTGCCTTTGTGTATCTTAACAGACACAAAATGCAATTAAAATGTCTGTAACATGAACAGGGCCCTTACATGACAACAAGATGCATTTTTAACATTCACCTACCCTGTTAGCTAGCTAGCTAGCTAGCTAGCTAGCTAACTAGCTGTCTGTCGTCTGGGACGAGAGAGTGTTCAGTCAGGCTTCAGTAATAATCATCATGCACCAGTCCCGTGTGTATTTGTAGCATATATATGGATATATATGATATATATCCATTTTGTGTGCGATCCAACTGGCGTTGGAGAGTAGTATTCTCTGCTGACAACAATCACGAGAGCTCCCGCTGGTCTAGAGGATGTCCTCCGGAGGACCGGTGATGCCTTCACGGCACAACACCCACACGAACACCACCAGTTGCCCGTAATGCGTGATCTTGGAGCAGCTGCTTCATCTGCCTGTTGCCCCTCTGTCTGTCTGTCTGTCTGTCTGTCTGTTCTGGTTCTTTCCAACTCTTGTGAGGCCAGTTCTTCATCTCTATACTCGGGTTGGAATAAATAAGGACGACCATCAAACTCAAAAGCCTCTTCCATATCTTCAATATCTTTGATATTCTCCATAGTTACGTTACTCCAAGCTTCTTCCATTGTGAACACCTCCGCTCTTCACACTACACTGTACGCTCCTCCGACCTACACTGTTATTTATATTGCTACAACTGAATTCACACGGGACTTCAGCACGAGACTGTCGCTAGCCGTCTGTCAGTACTTTACTGAACAAGACACAGGCATAATTCTACCCGTTTCCATGTAGTTACATAGTCAATAATATGCTCATAACACTACAGCGCTCAATTACCTATTTTTGAGGGGAAATAAACCAAAAGAAAATCTGCATCACCGGTCCTCCGGAGGACAGCCACGACCAGCGGACGCTCTCGCGAGTGTTGTCGGCGCGGCAAATGAGGACTGCGGGCAGGAAACCGAAGCACGGCCGGCAGTCGGACACTACCACAACGATCCCCACAGCAGAGAATACTACTCTCAACGCCAGATGGATCACACACAAAATGGATATATATCGTATATATCCATATATATGCTACAAATACACACAGGACTGGTGCATGATGATTATTACTGAAGCCTGACTGAACACTCTCTCGTCCCAGACGACAGCTAGCTAGCAGCTAACAGGGTAGGTGAATGTTGAAAATGCATCTTGTTGTCATGTAAGGGCCCTGTTCATGTTACACAGACATTTTAATTGCATTTTGTCTGTTAAGATACACAAAGGCACTTTTTAATTTATGCCCCCATAACTGCCGTTTAGCTAAGTGGAAGCGGTGGGCATTAGCTGCAGCAGCTCCGTCTATGTAGCTGCTACTGCGCTAATTGTTTTTGCTATAGACCGGTCTTGCATAGTTATATTTAGCAAGATTAATGTAAAAATTGGCCGGAGTTCTCCTTTAAGGACTGTGATGTCATGTCCTTTTGTATTTTTCTTCTTTTGTTAATGCAGGGATGTTTTCTGTCTGAATATAAGTGGTTGAAGAAAGACTACTATATTGTACTAAAGTAATGGTAGCAATACCACACAGTGTAGAAACACTCTGTTACAAGTAAAAGTCACGCATTCAAAATTTTACTTGAAGATACAGTATATGTAATTTCTGTATTAAAATTCACTGCCAGTTGTCAACTGTCTGCCATTTTTAAAAAGACAGTTTCACCTGAACTACTTAGTAGGTGTCCTATCACTTTTTAAGGGACACCCTGCATCCAATCAGAATCGAGTGTTCACCCAGACCATGGTATAAATTGTGATATAGTGGTTTTAGCTGGCCAAGGTTGGCTTGCTTTACTTTTGCAGAGGGTGCATGGGGGGGGAGACTTGGACCCTAAAATGTCTCCCTATGCCCCTGCTGAAAACATGCGCTGTTGTCCTGCCTTCATCTGTCGCTTTAATTGATTGCAGGTTAAGCGGTTTAGTCGATGGGACTAAAATGATTCTTTTTTTTTTTTTTTTTGGTCAGCATTAAGCTGAATCTAGAGACTATCTTCTCTCGGCTTCCCGGCTGAAGCACGTTGCCATGCAGCAGTCAGCCGAGGATCAGAGCTCCTATCGTGAGTTGCTGTGGGAGGAAACACGGAGGCGGACCCTGATGTTAGAAGCTTTTCTTTTACGGCAATGAAGCGGCGCTGATCGCAGTCACAAACGGCAGCGGCTGCTGGTCGGTGTGCGTGCGCGTGTGTGTTTGTGTGTGTCGGATCATTGCAACAACAAACGCGAGCAAACCGCACGTGTTTTCTCTGCTAACAGCGGAAGTCGGTAAGGAAGCTAATGTAAGACTGGTGACTTTAAACATGACTGAGCACGGCCACTTGATGTTTACTTTCGCTTCGTGGGGTTTTAGTGAAAAGCGAGACGTGGTTGTTGTGACGGTAAGAGTGATGCGTTAGGGGATTCACGGTTTGTTGAGCTTTTGTGAGACCAGAGAAGTCATTTTAGTCAACAGCTGGCAGGTGGATATGCCCGCGTACTATTTTTTATATGTAACGTCAGGGGGTTAATCTACTACTAACACATATTCAAAGTGGGTGTCGAGTTAAGGTGGATTTACCCTCTTCTGCTGGTGTAAGTTTCTTTACTGCGACTTGGATTGCTATAATGATTAATCACATTGTCAGTGAATCTGCTGATTGGTTTGCCGATTAATTGTTTGAGCTATAAAATGTCATACTGCAAAATGTTCGTCACAGATTCCTGAAGCCCGTGGTGATTTTAAATGAATTGTTTTTGTCCAGCTAAGAGTCTAAAACTCCAAAATATTCAGTTTACTATCACATATGATGAGGAAAAGCATTCTACGTTTTAGAAGCTGGAATCAGAAACTGTTTGGTATTTTTGATTTAAAGGTGCTGTATATGACATTAATTTAAAGGTGTCTGTGTACACGCCTCTCACCTCTGACAAACATGAATGCTTTTTTTGTTTATGATCACATATGCATGGAAAAGCATCCCCTCTTTTAACATCAGAGAAGCTGTAATATTTGGCACTTTACCTTGAAAAACGTTGATTCGTAATTTATAATTTCGTTCAAACTCAATCCTCCAGTGACCAGCTCCTACAGAGTAGCCTGCATGCTCTCATACATTAACTGGATGGTGTTGTATTCATTTCTTGGTCAGCAGGAGGGGGCTCAGCCAAGAGGCCGAGTGCTGCACCTGGGACCCAACCTCCAGCCATGACCTCAGGAAATGAGAACGAGGCGCCCACTGTGACGGGCAGCACGCCGCAGAACGGAGAGAACAAACCGCCCCAGGCCATCGTCAAGCCCCAGGTCCTCACACATGTCATCGAAGGCTTTGTCATCCAGGAGGGAGCGGAGCCATTCCCCGTGTGTGTAAGTGGCCCGATTTCAGCCTCACTAGCAGCGAGACATGGTAAACAACCCAGAGCCAACACTCTAGTGTACTCGCCTGCAGGGAGCTGTCGGCAGGCACACACAAAGCCCTCTGTTACTACTACTACTACTACTACTACTACTACTAGTGACAGCTCACAGCTTCTGTGCGATTCAATCAGTCATTCATTTTAGTGAGACTGTAGCTGAAGGAAAACAGATGGATGAAGGTGTGTAATGAGCTGCAGCCGCTCAGTTATCTTGAGGCATAATAGTCCCTTCTTTTATCTGTCCTCTCCCTTTAAATGTTATGTTATATTATATTGTTTATCCGGTTTATCTGTATACATGTTGACATGTGTATCACCCATCTTTATTATATTCACTAAAACAAAAGTTAAATGTTGGATGACCAGCCTTTTGTTAAGGTACACGATAATGACATGGGCTTGTGTTTATTTCTAGGCTTGGGGCTCACTGCCTCCTACTGGACATTTGTTGTAAATGCACAGTATATTTACATGCATATAAGCCTGAACACACAAAGAATTCATGCTGTCATAAAGCAAGGAAGAAAGCTGTATCTATATTGCAAAGGCATTTTATGGTACTTTCAACTAGGGCTTACTACTGTTTTCTATTACAGCATTAGGTGTTTATTCTATGAAATGTCAAAAATTGTGAAAAGAAATGACGTTCAGAGAGCTGAAGGTGACCTCTTCAAATGACTTGTTTTGTCTGACCAACAATCCAAAATCCTTTTATAGGGGTATATATATTTAGTACATTAATATAGCAGCAAACAAATATTAGCTATGTAAAGATATAGTGGAGTATGGCATCTTGAGCAGAGAATGACGCCACACTCCCTCTCTGTGTTGTAATCCAAGCTTCTCTGTTCTTTGTGTTAATAGCCGGCCGAACTGCGCATGTATGTGCATGTAGCCGTGAAAAAACGTAGGTATTTCACCTATTGGGGAACCGAGCCGTGTGGAGGCAATCCCACGTGTTTTTTTTTTTTCTTCAGTATTTCGAGGACAGCCCTTCTTACTTTGCGACAATGTCTTCAGTTGTCATTTAATTATTAAAGGGAGCCCAAAAATTGCTACTAAATGGCTGTTATTCACATACAATCACACACAATAATGTATCATTAGATTGATTATTAATGGGTAGTCAAATCGGACACTGTTGGCCAAGTCATCAGGATGTACACATGGAAAGTAGTCTTTGCACTTAATTTTGTGGTGTGATATTTGTCAGACTTATGGTATTCCAGTCGATCAAATGAAGCAGTCTGACTTTATTGTCACTCACAGTAATCACAGCTATTGTTCCCCATTCTTGGAGCATGTCACCGTTTTATTTTGGTAGATTTGTAAATATTATCACCCTCTCACCAGGTGGAGCGTCTGCCCATTCTTATCGACAGCCCAAGGAAGCCGGATCATCAGCTCTCCTCGGACCCCGACAAAACCCCCGTCAGCAACGCAGCAAACACCGACTCTGAGCCTGAGGACCTGAACCAGTCAGGTGAGACTAAAAGTATTTGACATGTACAAAAAGGTTGTGTAAATCAGTGGTGAGGCACTGTGCTGGTGCTCATTAAACTCCAGACCCCACCTTTTTTCTGGGGCTTGTGAAAATTGTATTCATCGTTTTAGAAGGTGTATGAAATTGGGACATTACAATGCATCAACCTCATAACGACGGACACATTCTTAACACACAGTTAACTGCAGTAGGGTTACTGGTGTCGTGGACAGATACAGACCTAACACTGCTGGGATAAATGATGAGCTGGGGCTGCACTTGCTGTTCTCCGAGTCGACACAGAAAAGGCTGCCTTCAGCGTAATGACGTGCTTCTGCATCTCTTCACCAAACCACTTAACCTGTGCATGTCTCTTTTTCCAGTCACAAACCAACCTGCTAACTTATGTAGCTCCTCCAGTAGTGTTTTTTGTTTTTTTTTACTTTATCTATAGATCTATAGAATCTATAGACTAAAAAAATAGCACTATCCACTAGCCAAATGCTGGTAAAATATACAAGTGGCAGGTAGATTTGCTTCACTCACCAGCCATAAAACAATGGTAAACTATTAAGTGGCTGGTAACGTTTGAACATTAACTATCCATTTGACTGGTGGACGAAAAAGTTAATTTTGAACCCTGCTCTAGATGCTAAAAGTTTGTCGTTAAAGAAATGTAATTTAAGTCCTCTCTTTCTGGAACATTCTCTCTCACACACCCTCTCAAAACTCATTATTAACACATTCAGTTTCACAGTAAAGGCCTATTTTTTTGCCTTCACAATAAAGTGAAACATATGTAGGAAGTGGCACTAGCTTTACCCACGTTAGTTTGCTGCTGTGAATAAACAAATCAGAACAGAAAACTATTTCATGTGGATCAGTGACTGTGCCTGATCTGTTTTTAAAGGACAATTCCGGCACAACATGAACCTAGGGGTTAATAACATATGTGTACCGAGTCGACCGTTCTCTGGGACATGTTTTCATGCTAATCGAATGCGTTTAGCTTTAAACAAGCTACCGCAAACCGGTGGTTAGCTGCTAGCGCTAGCTTTTGGGCACTTGGTAAATCGCTATTTTATACCACTAACAAGGCTCAAAATAGCACCACACTTCAACGGTAGCATAATGAGGGTCCCTACATGTAAACCGAAGCATTGAGAACTTTGTAAGTGTACAGACAGTTTATTAAAAAGATAGATTATAAAGACAGGGGCGTTCATGTTTACATGCGGGCGCCATCTTGGAAAACAGTCATGAGCAGTCGAATCACGAATGCTGTGTTTGAGCTATGTTACTGGTTACTGGTTGCACGCCGTTCGTTGTTCAACTGCTCATGACTGTTTTCCAAGATGGCGCCTGCATGTAAACATGAACGCCCCTGTCTTTATAATCTATCTTTTTTTTGACTGTCCTTTAAGACCTTGTTCAGACAGACTTGAGCCTCATTCATTTTACTGTCTGCCGATGCAGTGTGGTGCCAACGCAGCGGTTTCTGGCTAAGCATCGCAGGGTCGTCTCGCAAAAATGCAAAAAAGTATTTAGCCAGCATATTTTCACATCTAACTCTAAATTAAAGTCAAACTTTGCCGATTTTCAACCAGCTCTGTGTCACTGTACATGCCGGCAAAACTCTGGCGCTCTGAAAACTCAACTGGCAAAGTTTTGCCGGCCTGTGAGCGGGCAGAGCTCAGTCCGTGCACAGCGGCAGAGGGGGAGATCGGGTGCCGTTCATCACTTTTCAAAAAGAAAATGTGTAATTTCAGAAGAAAAAAAATAATATTTAGTGTCTGTCTTGTTTCCCTTCCTGCAGAAAAAGAGCAAGAACCCAAGCTGACATGTGAATACTGCGGCTGGGTCGACTTTGCCTACACGTTCAAAGGCTCTAAGAGATTCTGCTCCATGGTTTGTGCAAAGAGGCAAGTCACCTCCAGTTTTATACTTCTTCTCATATATCTTTAAACAAATATGTTATGTGAATAAAGGAAAAGCTATAATAAGGACCTTTTTGTGGACAGGTACAACGTGGGCTGTACGAAGCGGATAGGCCTTTTCCGTCCAGAGAGGAGTAAACCAACAAATCGCTGGCGTAGAAGATCTCAGGGCCGCTCTAGTGTAGAGGCGAAGAAGCAGGTGCGCACACACACACACACACACACACACACACACACACACACACACACACACACACACACACACACTCTCCTTCACTGCTGCAAAACTTCCTCATCAACAATTTACCACCCATCAGGTTTTTTCCACTGCCCGTTTTATGCCCTGCACTTTTCACGCCTCATGCATTTTAATGAGCTTTAGCATCAATTGTGTCAGTGCCCGATTATCTCCCTCCATCTTTAAAGGGTCATTAAGTACTTTATGATCTTGGTAACATTTATTGGTGACCAGTAGGAACTGAGAGTTATTAGTAGAGATTTTCTGCCTACCGCACAAGTTATATAGACATCAAAAGCAATTGGATTTGCTTTTTAGTTGTTTTTTTTCTCATCGGAGACTTTGACTTTGTACTTCTAGATATCCTGCGACATGACTTCCCCTGTCTTGAAATACTGAAACTTGTAATGACCACAATAGTGTTACCTTTTTCCATTAGAGACAAGTAGTTTAGATGACACTGTTAGTTTTTGGCTGGAGAGATTCTTTTTAAGATTTTATAGCCAAAATGTTTTGAGTTATGTAATGCCGTAAGGTTTGAGTCTTGAGCCTCCATTGGGGGGTGCTTTTGTTTTATGTTTGGACCAGGATGTGAGTTTTATCATCCCAAGGGTAGTAATTGTCAAGGCATTGGTATTGATCCAGCAATCCTATCAAACCCCTGCAGGTATATTATACTCATTTGAAGCTAGTGTACAGTATAAATCTTACTTATTGCCCCTTTAATCTGTGCTGTGTCTAGCACAATGTCCCAGCAGTGTTTTTACTGATGAGCCAATCATTTCTCAAAAGCCGATCCTTGACGTCACACCTGATTATTCTCCTTTTCAGAAGCTGTCCCCCTCACCGCAGCAGACTCAGGGCGGTTCTGTATCCTCACCGCATCCCTCACAGCCCAGTCAGGAGGAGTCCAGCCCGTGTTCGGACATGTCCAGCTATGAGGAGCCGGCGTCTCCCCTGTCGGCAGCCAGCTCTGGATCCCTGGCCCCTGCCCCTGCCCCAGCTCAGGTCCCCGTCCACCGGCATCAGAGCAGGGCCTCGGACCAGGAGGGCTGTGCTGTTGGAGATGCACCTTCACTCTGTCAGCGCTTCTTACCCAACGACCCCACCAAGTGGAATGTGGAAGAAGTTTACGAGTTCATTTGCTCATTGCCAGGTGAGAGGAGTCAACACAGACCCCAGGAAACGCCAGGAATCCTGTTTTTAGTGTGACTAACGTGACTAACTTGTACTTCTTCTTCTTCTGTTCATGCAGGTTGTCAGGAGATAGCAGACGAGTTTCGCTCTCAGGAGATTGATGGACAGGCCTTGCTACTGTTAAAGGAGGACCACCTCATGAGCACCATGAACATTAAACTGGGACCTGCACTCAAAATCTTTGCACGCATCAACATGCTCAAAGACTCTTAGCAGTGCATTGATGTGTGTGTGTGTGTGTGTGTGTGTGTGTGTGTGTGTGTGTGTGTGTGTGTGTGTGTGTGTGTGTGAGAGAGAGAAACTAAATGATAACAGACTGACTGCCCTATGACCTCGCCTTCTCCCTACTACTGAACTGGTTCCTTTAAATCTTACTTTAGCTTGCTCTCATATTCACTTGCATCTGCTCAATAAATAAAATAAAATATTCACACGAGACGCAAGCCTGTTGGAGGCGTTTCCAGGCAAAATAGAATAGGAAAAGATGTTTATATGTAATTCTGACACGAATACATAAATTAATTAACATTAATAAATGACTTGTTGATGTTTGAAAGTCTGTAGGTTTTGACATAAGTACAGATATAAATGTAATTTTAAAAAGAAAAATCGATTTTCAAATATTGCACCTGTCGATACAGAACGAAATATTCTGTAGCCTATTTTGTCTGTCAATACTGCCGACGTCAGTAGATATTTATGTTTTAATATGAATTAGTATACTACTGCTTGAGTGCAGTAAATCAATGGGAAACATACATGTGTACAGACGAGGCTAGCAGCAGCGCCGCGCCAGACACGTTTCTGGTGTGTAAAGACAGAAACGCCACGCTCATGCCACGCATCCAGTCTGTTGCCGGACTTAGAGTTGAAGCTTGAGCAAAAACACCCATCAAGTTAAAAGATCGCCTAACTAAGCTGCCTGTCAGAAAGCTACAAATGTCTTTTTCCTCTGCAAAGAAAAAATAAAGCATAGAGGCCATACAGCAGCATTGCTTTCCTTGACCTGAGACATGCCGTGTTGTGTACCTATTTTGTAGTGATGGTCAAATGAAGCTTCGCGAACCACTGTCTTTATTTTCTGAGCCCACTAGATGGCGCTCTCTGTTCAAAGAAAAAAGGTTAAAGGAATGGCAATTCAGTGTGTTTTCAACCCTTTGTTGAACAGAGAGCGCCATCTAGTCACCTCAGAAAATAAAGACAGTGGTTCGCGAAGCTTAATTTGACCATCACTACTATTTTGCATATTATGATCTGATCACAATGAGGGCAGTATTGCAATAACAATAACGCATATTAATACCAGGTGTAGATGCAAAGGTCTTTATTAAATGGCATTGTCCAGAAACACACACACACACAACACAATAGAAGGTGTAAATGGGGTCTCAGATTTTTGCTGGGGAAAAAAAAAACTGGAGAAGTTCAAAGGAAAAACGGAGAAGAAAGTTGAAAGAACAAGTCGTGCCAAAGTGCACTACCTGCTCAGTTGTGCCTGGGTGTGGTTGGGTCATACTGCAACACAGTCCTTACTGAATTAAGGCATTGATGTCTAAATTAATTATTATTATTGTTGTTAGAGATGTTTTTTTGTACAGCTTTGTCAGTGTGTGAATGGAATGGAGAGACATTTCTCTTTGTATGTGTGACTGGGAACAGAAGATTGCATTCATTAATTTTCTCATTTCTAATTATTTTGCCTTTCCTCACGAAACTCACAGCTCTCGAAATCGTTTACACAGTTCTTTTGTGACATCGATTTCGCTTTCATGAATATCTGGCCAGTTTTTCTCCTGTAGATTTAAACTGCATACAAATGATTTTTCACTGCTTTTTCAAAATGATTGACTAAATATGATATTGATTTCTTGTCTCAGTTTCATAGGACAATAAGTTTTCTGAGGAACAATTTGGGTGTGCTGCTCTCTTCACACAGCCCGGCTTTTGGCACTTAGTTTCCTTTTGCTTTAATGTTAGACGCTCCACCTAAAGGGAAACTGGCATTTGTGCAGCAATGCAAACACATTTATATGTACATAGCAGCTGAAGTGAGAAGAAAGTTCTAAGTGTGAAGCTGGTGTTTTTTTTTTTTTAAGTTATCCTTGTTATTTTAAAACAGAAATGTAATGTTCAATATTTTGAAATATGCAAATGTATAAATACCAGTTTTTTCGTTTTATTTTTCCTAACAAAATATGTTTAAAACTGTTTGTGATTCTGATGGAAGGTCAACCTTTATAGTATAAGGCTTTGTCAAATGCTTGTATTTATCGAAACTGTTTGTTACACAACCTTTTACAATTATAAATAATTTGCAATACAGTTCTGTCTTAGGCCATTTTGTGTGTGTCTGTGTGAAAGGAAATGTCAACTTCCGTCTCAGTGCCTTCTCAAAGGCATTAATCGTTTCTGGTTTGTAAGAAAACAATCCAAAACCCAAAGATAATTCGTTTACAAGTATATAAAAGAGAGCAAAGCAGCACATATAGGTCTTGTCACTCCATTACAGACAGAATACCAGAATTATCAGTTGCATTGGGGTTTTTTTAACAACCATTCATCCAATGTTCCAAAGGCACATTATTCTGTTTACTAATCTGATATCATTTTAAAAGGCTAACTGAGAAAACATTGGAGAACCCTTTTGCAATTATGTAAGCACATAATGTAATCTGAAAACTGCTGCCCTGGTTAAAAAAAAAAAAAAAAAGCAACTGATCTCAGCTGGTATTGTCTATAATGGAGTGGAATGGAAATTTCTAAGTGACCCCAAACTTTTGACCGGTAGTGTATATCTATGACTTTCCATCCTCTGCATATCTCTGGCCGTGTTCGAAAGCTTTCCCTATCACGGAAATAGTGCACTATATTCGATGCCTTCTCGAAGTTCCTGTTTTAAGGAAACGCGACATTTCCAGCTGTTCACACATACAGTAATTTTGTCTCAATACACAATGACCCATGTTTACAAACAAACCGACGGGGTTTCGTTTTGTTTCCACTGAACTACAATGAAACGTACAAACAAGGGATAGGTATGATGAGCTTTCTTTCAAACGTAGTGATCTCGTGGTCTGCGGTGTTTGTATTCTGTTGGTTAATACAGTACTGACACACCCACTGTTTTGATTTGAGATCGGACTAAACCAAATGAAGCCGTCGTCTTTTTGTGTATTCAGTATAGTAATAAATACAAGTCAACCATTTAATATATGTATCCCATCATTTTTTATCACGATACAATCGCACATACAGGTTTAGATCATGTGCCAAACCGATAACAATAGCTGCCATGTTTAACCTCCCCCCTATATCCTGATTTAGAATGGATTGGCCCAGGTTCAAACTTGACCAAAAAGGTTTTACGTGGACGTTGTGTCAAAATAATACATACATCCATTGTTGCTGTGTCGTAGTTAATGTGAACTAGCTAGCTAGTTTGTGTAGCGTTTCAATCAGAACATTTACATTTCATTCATATTGTTAAGTCTTAATAAATTCACCGAAATACCAACAGCAGGTATGTATCTTCATTTTAAACTTTTAAACTGTATTTTTAATTTAGGAGGTTAAGCTATTTTATGTAACGGAAACCATTTTTTTTTTGTTCAGTGGTAGGAAGTATCGGTAACTAACGTTAACGTTACGTGTAATTAACCTAAGTAACTTTGTTAGCTAGCTAGCTAAGTTAGTACGAGCTTGAGGTACTTTTACTTTACTTCGCTAGCTAAGTATTTTTAACAACTTCTGCTCCACTAACGATAGATAGCACTTAGAGGCAAACATTTACACATGAATACATCAATAATTAGCTACTAATGCACTGAGTATACTTTTACCATTTAAATGTTGATGTACAATTTTTATAGAGCTACAACTAACGATTATTTTCACTTTCAATTAATCTGTCGATTATTTTCTCAATTGTTTGGTCTATAAAATGTCCGAAAATGGAAGTCCATCAGTGTTTCCCAAAGCCCAAGTTGACGCCCTGTTTTGTCCACAAGTCAAATTGATTCAGTTTGATGTGATAGGAGGAGTGAAGAAACTAGAAACATATTCACATTTAAGAAACAGATTGACCTTTTTTTTAAATAAAGAAATGACTTAAACCGATTAATTGATTATAAGAATAGTTGGTGATTAATTTGATAGTTGAGCTCTATAGTTTTAAATGCATTACTTTTACTTTTCACAGAGTATTCCTACACTGTGGTATTGTTACTTTTACTTGAGCGCAAGGCAAATTTATTTGTATAGCACATTTTCAGCATCAATGCAATTCAAAGTGCTTTACACAAAACATCAAAATGTTAAAAGTTAATACAAATTAATAACAATGTAAAAGCAGGTAATAGAGAAATTTAAAAACAATTACCGGTAATCTAAAGCAGATTAAATACAAAAATCAAATTCACAGTTAACAAAAGGCAGTGTTAAAGAGATAGGTCTTCAGCCTTAATTTAAAACAGCTGAGAGTTGACCTACAGTTCATCAGAAGTTTGTTCCAGCTATGTGGAGCATGGAAACTGAACGCTGCTTCCCCCTTTTTTGTTCTGATTCTGGGGATGGCAAGCAGACCTGTCCCTGATGATCTTAGAGGTCTCTGCGGTTTGTCGTTTACAAGCAGATCTGAAAGGTATTTTGGCCTTGAACCATTTAGTGATTTATAAACCAGTATAAGTATTTTGAAATCTATTCTTTGGTGTACAGGAAGCCAGTGTAAGGACATCAGAACAGGAGTGATATGATCCACTTTCTTGGTCCTAGTGAGGACTTGAGCAGCAGCGTTCTGAATCAGCTGCAGCTGTCTAATAGATTTTTTATGGAGACCTGTAAAGACACCGTTAAAGTAGTCAAGTCTACTGAAAATAAAAGCATGGATAAGTTTTTCCAAATCCTGTTGACACATGAGTCCTTTAACCCTTGATATATTCTTGAGGTGGTAAAAAGCTGACTTTGTTACTGTCTTAACGTGTCTGCTAAAATTCAGTTCAGAATCCATAATTACACCAAGATTTCTGGCTTTGTCTTCTTTTGTTATTAACATTGTTGTTTGAAGATGAGCGCTGACTTTTAATCGTTCATTTTTTGGTCAAAAATAATCACCTCAGTTTTTTCTTCGTTTAACTTTAGGAAATTCTGGCACATCCAATCGTTGGTTTGTGCAATGCACCTTGCCAGTTGTATTGGACTGTAGTCTCCAGGTGACAAGGTTATATAAATCTGTGTGTCGTCAGCATAGCTGTGATGGCTTACATTGTTGTTTTCCATGATTTTAGCTAGGGGCAGCATGTAGATATTAAACAATAGAGGCCTCAGGATGGAGCCTTGGGGAACTCCATGTCATACTTGCACACTCAGATGCATAGTTACCTATTGAGACATAGTAGTTTCTATTCTTTAAGTAGGATTCAAACCACTTCAGCACTGTACCAGAAAGGCCTACCCAGTTTTCCAGTCTGTTTAGTAATATGTCATGGTCAACTGTGTCAAACGCAGCACTGAGATCTAGTAGTACTAAGACTGTAGTTTTGCCACTATCTGTGTTTAAGTCATTAAAGATTTTTAGAAGAGCCGTCTAAGTGCTGTGGTGTGGTCGGAAACCCGACTGGAAGACATCGAAAATATTGTTTAGGGACAAAAAAGTTCTTAGTTGTTGAAAAACAGCTTTTTCAATAATTTTACTTAGAAATGGGAGGTTTGATATCGGCTTATAGTTGTCCATTAGTGATTTGTCTAGGTTGTTCTTTTTTTAAGAGTGGCTTAATTACTGCAGTTTTTAGAGCCAGTGGGAAGATACCTGCTTGAAGCGACATATTTACAATCTGTAAAAGGTCTGAGGCCAAACAATTCAAAACATTTTTGAAAAAGCCAGTTGGTAAAATATTAAGGCAACACAAAGAGGTTTTCAGATGTTGTATAATATCTTCCAGGGTGTCTTGGTTAATCGTTTGAAATTGTGTCATATGGGAACTTATTTCACCTGAACACTGAGACAGCACATATCCTGTAGTAGGGCTGGGCGATATGGCTGAAAACTGTATCACGATATAAGTGTTTCATATCAGTCGATATCGATAATTATTGATATTTTTTATGACCTATTTAAAATAAGGACCAGGAGGAAAAAAATTTACCGTATTCAATTTAAACGTTTTTATTTTAAGCTTAACCTTCCTGCGATTATAATCCTCTCAGTTATAAAAGCAGAAATGTCAACACAACCATGGAAAACAAATAATTCAAATGTAAACATAAGTCTAAAATCACAATGAACACTTCTGGTGAATGAAGTGTTTTAAAATATGTGCGGTGTTTTGTAAACATAGGAGAAATTGAAATAAAACTGAGGTAGACTTTACATCTGTAACATAAAAAACAAACGTGATACAGTACAGTAACAGTTATTATTTTTCTCCGTCTAACAGTCACGCTACAGCCTAAACCGTACATGGTGGGGGGGTGCTCAGCGGAAGCATGTCTTTGCCTATATGATATGCCACTGCCTCCGTTATTTATTTGTACCGTTTAGCCTTTACAGTCATAAGGCACTGAGAGTACCTCTCCGTGGTGCTCTGCTGCTTGTGCGGGGTTCCAGCTGCAGATGTTGTTGGACGTTGCTGACGAATACGGCTGTGCTCCAAAGGTAAAACAGGTTTGCGGTGGGGACGGTGGTCTTGCATAATTTGCAGACGACATTGGTCTGACTACGGTCAGACTTATAAAATCCAAAAAACTGCCATATTGGCGAGCTGACGTTTCCCGTTTCATCAAGAACTTCCGCGCTCGCTGCAGCACTCATTTTCCACTTATCACTCCACGCCGCTTCTGTTATTGAAGTATCCAACACGAGACAACGATATGGCGCAACCAAACACAATACTGTTACATGATTGGCTGTTAGCGTGTCACTCCCTACGTTGCTAGGCTACCAGAGAGCGAGTGCCTTTGTTCATGCAACCAAACTTGCTTTGAAACCTCTGGTTTCTTCCGACGAAGAAAAAAAAAAAAAAAAATTATCGAACTTTTATCGAGCGCATTTTTTATTGATATTGATTACATGTCTATCGCGATACATATCGTTATCGTTTTATCGCCCAGCCCTATCCTGTAGGCTACCTGATATGGAGGCACTGGCTGTTTGTCTAATTTTCTGAATTTTTCCACTGAAGAAGATGGCGAAGTCATTGCAGGCTTTGGTGGATAAAAGTTCAGATGCTACTTGTACGGGAGGGTTTGTTAACCTATCGACAAGAGCAAACAAAGCACGTGAATTGTTATTGTTTTTAACAATAATGTCAGAGAAGAACGTCCGCCTAGCATTCCTCAGTTCCAGATTATAAATGCAAAGTCTCTCTTTATAGGTGTCATAATGGGCCTGGAGAGTAGTTTTTCGCCACCTGCGTTCAGCTTTTTGACACTCTTTTTTTCGGATCTTACTAGTATGGCATTTCTCCATGGAGATCTGAGTACTTCTTCCACCACTTTGTTTCTGACTGTAAAATCACATTTAAACTGCCATGATAGCTCAGCGTTTGTTGAGTTATATTAATGTAGATGTTGAAGATTAATATTCTGTCAGTGGAGTAACCTTTTAATCTTCAAATAATTTCAGCTCCTAATATTTTTATTTGACGCATTGTGGCCAGTTTCACCAAGCTCTGTAGAGTGTATTAGTCACAGAGTCATTTAAATGTCTAGGCTGTTGCTGAAATGCCAAATCAAAGAGACGAGGCCACTGATGATTCTCCCTCTGACCTCCCCTGTCTGGAAAGACTTGACTCTCCCACAGGTACGAAGCTTTATTATGGCAGTTATTGTTTTCAGGCACGTTCAGGGACCATTAGTAATTGAATTATTACCACCATGGCAGTTTTAATTATCTGAGGGTGTGTGTGTGTGTCCTGTCTGTGGTGTCAGGGAGCCCACCCACCGTCTCATTATCCAGTCTGATGGAGCTGGAAAATTGTGTTTCCAACCTGAACCTTGCGCATGAGATAGTGCTGAACAAAGACTTCTGCTTCAAACCCAGGAGCCCTCCTACAGACAGGCAAGAAAAAACAAGATTCAAAAATGAATTGAGAGTTTAGTCTCTCTCTTTTTTTCTTCCTTTAACTGTTTTTTTCTTCTTTTTGTAGCCTGGAAGGCAGAGTGACGGAGATAGTTCACCGGGCGTTTTGGGACAGTCTTCAAGAGCAGCTGAACAACGATCCTCCAAACTACAGCCATGCTGTCATTCTGCTGCAGGAAGTCAAGACTGTAAGTGTGTATGGCATCAAATCAGAGGCATTAGTGGCAGAGGAGTATGGTCTAGTGAGACCTCAGAGCCCAGTCTTTCTCATATGCTTTGAAGATCAAAACCAGAGTGTATACAGTATGGACAGATGACACATAAACGTGAAATGGCCAACCTTGCAGGCTTTTTAGAGCTAACTGCTATTCACAGGAAAATAAATATAACATAACAAATTAAATTAGTAATAAGATGTAGAGATTAAACATTTTTATGACATATTAATCTATTATTAATAGTGATATACAGCATAAAAGAACAGAATAGCTATATTGCAAGGAAAGTGTTATGGTACTAACTGTATAACTAACTGTATATTGACTCTACAACATTTCAGCATTTATTTAGACTGTCTATTCATGTATGTTGTGTTATTACCATTTAACGTTTGCATATTCATTGACTTACTTATACCTCACTTTGCGCCGGCTTCGTAATGCCTACTTAATCAGTATTTTATGTAGCTTTTGTACTGTATTGAATGTAAAACTGTATGTTGTCCTGCACGCTTATGCTTTATTCTTGGCCAGGTCGCCGTTGCAAATGAGAATCTGTTCTCAACGGCCTACCTGGTTAAATAAAGGTTAAATAAATAATAAACATTATTACGGTAATAGTTTGCCAGAAAGTGAATGAGCGTATTCCCCAAAATGTCAGAGTTAGATGAGAAGACTTTTGCCACTCTCATCATACCTGTGCGGTAAATTTGAAGCTACCGCCAGCAGCCGGTTAGCTTAGCTTAGCTTAGCTTAGCATAAAGAATAGAAACTGGGTGAAACGGCTAGCCTGGCTCTGTCCAAAGCTGAGAAAATGATTAGCTCATTGTATATTGTGTGTTTAATCCGTAAAACAAAAAAAGAAGTGTAAAATGACACGTTGTGGTGTTATGCGGGGTTATCAGCCAAGCTATTTCTTGGCCAGGCACAGTCACTTCCTTGAGTCTCGACTGGTTGCCAGGCCCATCCCATTGTGACAGCAAGACTCCAGTGGTATCAGTCGTCTCATCTAGCTCTCGGCAAGAAAGCAAATAATTGTATTTCCCAAAAATGTCAAACTATTCCTTTAATCTATCGATGAAAGTACTTTAAAGAATTGTTATCAAGCAACAATGTGTACTGAGCGGGACGTGTTGCAGATGAAAAATATACTTTTCAGGGCTCTCATCTAATAGCAACACTGTTTCTAAATTACCTAACACATCTTTGGCATTACTGTACTGGATTTGTTGTCACTTATCTGCCAACATGTACACACCAACACCAAAATACCTGTTTTAGGCTACAACGGCCGGTAATATCAACCTGTTGATTCATCAGTCGAGTTCTATGAGAAAACTGACATTTTCTGTATGTATATTGCACTAAAGGCCGCCTCATGTTTTCCTTTTAGATCCTTCAGTCCCTGCTGCTACCCGCTCACGTCAGACTGAGGTCTCAGCTAGACGAGGTGCTGGACATGGAGCTGATCCAGCAGGAGGTCGATCATGGAGCTCTGGATCTCCACAGACTGGCGGGATACATCATCAGCACCATGGCATCTTTATGTGCACCTGTGCGAGACCCAGCGGTCAGGGCACTGAGGGACCTCAGGGACCCTGTGGAGCTCCTGAGGTGAGGGACAGGTTAACACCACCGTTACAGACAAAGCTTGTGTCTACTATAGTGTGAATAAATAAACCCAGTTTTATTTGATCCATTTTTACACTTGTCCAGGGTCTGTAGCCAACTGTATTACTATACATATCCTAGCTAAACCACATTATTACATTGGATATAAAGTACAGTAAATACTCTTTATCTGCTTAATAGATTTTAAGTTCATTAAAGGTGGTCTGCATAAAGTTTACTAATATCTTGTGCACATTACTTCTACTCTTATTTGGAGCCACTAGAGTGGAGCAGGTTATATATATTTTTGTTAGTGTGCCTGTTACTTTGATGCAGCCCTATGACAAGGTAACCATCGGTTTCTCTGAAAGATAATTAAGCAGCGATGTTTGACCATCCCAGAAAATAGATTTTACCAAATCAGTTTGCACCAGTAAAACTGTAAAAAAGTAATTAAAAAAAAAGTCTAGCAATGTCCACTGTAGTAACATCGTCCAAAAACTTTTCTTTTTAGTCGTTATTGATTTTTATATTGTCGTCTTGGTTTTTTGCTACATAACTAAAGTGTGCTTGCTTCCATTTGTATTTTTTCATCCCAAAAGCTGTTTCACCCAAAACTAATTCCCCTGCCCTTCCCTTAGGGAGATCTTCCATGTTTTGGGCCTGATGAAGACCGACATGGTTAACTTCACCATCCAGAGCCTGAGGCCTCACCTGGTGCAGCAGGCCGTGCAGTACGAGAGGGCCAAGTTCCAGCAGATCCTGGACAAGCAGCCAGGTGAGGAAGGGTGTTTGAATCTCTAGCCTGACTGCTGCAGTGTGAGTGATAGATGATAAAGGTGACTTTGTGACTGTGAAATGTACGGTCCTTGGATATTTCACTTTTCAATTAAACTGATGTTGACCCTTGTCTCTCTATAGCACCATCCTGCCATTTTTCAGCTTCCCATAGATTGAGTGAAGAGCTGGATTGCTAATCAGTGACCTCTGGTTGTTCTGGCTCAGCTATTCTGTCTAAGTACAGCTGGCTTTTATTAGCAAATTAATTAATGTGGTAGGATAGGATAGTATGTAGTATATAGCAGTATCTCTGCATACTAACACTGTTTTAGTTTTTATAGCAGAAGGTGTCAGTAATTTCCTCATCTTGGTGCAACTGTGCTGTAAACATAATATAACTGGTTTTATTCCACATACTCCCAAACATACACTTAAAACCCACACTACGTTCTTTTTAAGAAAACATAACTACATCCGAGCCTGTATGGCATAAAGCACTCTTCTAATTCAGTGTCGTTGCAGTAGATCGTAATCATGTGCAACTGATGTCTATGTCATGTATATTTGACTGTTTTACTTCAGCTTCTCTGGACGATACCACCGCTTGGCTTCAGGCAGCAGCGTCAGAAGAGGCTGCGGCCGCCACAGCTCGGTCTGAGTCTTCCAGTCCTGACAGCCGAGGTCCTGTCAGCGCCACCGCTGTCCTCAACCGGGCCTACATGAGTCTGCTACACTGGGACGGGCAAGGCCAGAAATATCCCGAGGTCAGCTGCAGCCCGCAAAAGTTACATCCCACTGCACTTTGGCTTTCATTCGAGTGATATTTTATTGATTATAAGGAGATGTTCATTCTTCCCACACACTCCTCATCACCCTGCTGATGTGAAAGCATGTGACAAGACATTAGAGCTCATGCGGCACCTTTCCAGTGTGTTTTATTAACACCGCCCTGTCAGATGAACTCATTTCAAATGTCTTCATCTGAACTGATTTTAAAGCTGTGGTAGGCACTTTATTTTTGGCGTCATTGGGCAAAAATTCCATAATAATCTTTCCGCACATTGTAATTCAAGAGGTCTGAGAGAAAACTAGACTTCACTGCAACTCCTCTGGGCTCTGTTTGGAGGCTTTTTACTAAATCTAGCCTATGGGGGGAGACTTTAGGTCAGTATAAGGTCATTTCATAGAGAGAGAGAGAGCTTTCCTATTGGCCGTTCTGAGCATGCATTGCCCATGCGACAGAGAGGGTAGAGCTGCAGGGAGAGAAGGAAGTCTCACTCTACTTTAAATTCTGACGTTTTTTGCATTCTACCCCACTGCAGCTTTAACACTATTAATTCTATAAAAGTAGATAGTGTTAGCCTACAATAACACTTTCCTTCAAATAAACTGCAAATGGGTTTGTCAAGTTTGCATTTGTATAACTACCACATCTTCAATTCAGTTTCAATTCAATTTTATATATAGTATCAATACTCACATATGTGAGCTGTTTATTACTTTTAGCTAACTACTGGAACCATTTCTCCATTACTTTGAACTATGTGAACGGCCCAGCCGTTACTTTAAGCTAACTAGTTAAACCTCTCTGCTCATTTCATAACTAGTTTTCATATTATAATAGTTCATGTTTCTTTAATCAATGTGTAATTTCTACTTTATTCCAATTAGAAATACTCTACACTCATTCCTCTAACCTCCTGGCAAACGCAAAAGTGGCCCCTCGGGTCCAAGTACCCCTGGTTGTGTATATCACTATATTATCACAATATCCAGTGCAACGTTGTGTATCCAAAACCCACAATGTTGTCATCTAGATGTAGCTGTGGGTTTTCTTCGGAAAGGCTCATTTAAGCTGCAAATTCCCTGTGATTAACTGTTTTGACACGTGACCCTGACCTCCACACACAGACTGTGCTGATGGACCGAGCCCGCCTGGACGCTCTGGGCCAGCGGCTCCAGATGCTGGTCCTGGAGGCATCGGTGATGCTCCTGACCAGTACTCAGTGTGGCGGCGCCGTTTTCTCCCTGCAGGGCTTTGTAGGTAAACTCAGGCAGTCCGTCACTGTCCTGCTGGAGGGCAGTCACACCAGGTAAGAGGAGGATTTGGCGATGCATGTACTGCCTGTCATGGGGAACAGGTATTGTATGAGAAGGAAACCAATCGAGGTGACAGGAGACAACTAGCTTGTCAGAACGGATCCAGCTAACCTCATTCTTTCTGTTCAAGAGAAGCCGCGTCATGATTAGTGGATAAATGTAGAACAGCGGCCTGTGATATTCAAGGCCGGCTCACACTCCAGGCTGCAATACAATGTTAGCACAGGCTACATCTCCCTCAATCACCTTCAATTAGATTTAATTAATCTAAACCTGAGAGACCTAGATGTTATTAAAGACCCTTATTTATCGACTGCCATGAGTCCCTGGTCTCTTTGCTCAACACTCCTTATAAATGGATACATTCATATACACATCTAATGAGCCCTGCTGGTAATCTGTCTAAAGCTGGTTTCTGGTGCTGCAGGGAAGCTGACCTGAAGGGGGCGCTGCTGGGGCTCGGGGAGACAGTGCTGCAGCTGGTGACCCAAGCTGTGAGCGGCCACGAAGGAGCAACGCTGCCTCAGGAGAGCCAGGATCTGCTGAAAGGACAAATATCTGAGCTGTGGAAGCACAACAATCCTGTCCGCACACTCATAGGTCAGCTGAGAAAAAGAGGCCTGATTCAAAGATTAATTGAAGCAAAAATGGGGGGGGTATTTTTGGGGTATAGGTGGTTGTTATGTTTTAACTTAATTTAAGGTGTGGTTTAGATAATGTAGGCTGATTAAAAACAACCCCTTCAAAGCATTGTGAATTATATTTTGACAAAGATATTTCAGCACATGTAAAAAGCTGGCAGTTTGGGGATGCACCATTTTCACTCAACAGGAGAAACATGCCTCGCAACTAACGTTTAGCAGCAAATCTTCACATTTGAGGAGCTGGAACCAGAGGATTAATTACTCAATAATGAATTGATAATCAAAATAGTCACAGGCTAATGTGGCGTATGGTAGTATACTTTAATCTGTAGGAGAGAACATGCGCTATAATGTCATTTAGTTTGGGTAATCACATGTCCACGTGGATGTTTTTGAACTTGGATGTGTGCTGCTGCAGAGAGCCGACTTCTTTCCTTCTCTCTTTCTCTCTCCCTCTCTCTCTCTCCCTCCGCCCCCTCACCCCTCTCTGGATCAAACAGGAGAAAGGGTACAGGGCTTCCTCCAGGCAATGCTGCAGGGCGGCCCCGCTAAAAGGAGTCCAGAGCTGCCCACTCCCCTCAGGCTGGTGAGCGCTGAGCTAGCTGAGCTGGGGACCGCCTTTGGGCAAATCGTCCACTTCAACCGGACGGTCTTTGGTCCCTTCTACGCACCCATCCTCAGGAAACTGCTGTTCCCACCAGGAGAGGCCGAGACCGGGGAGGACTCGCGCCAGGCTGAGGGCGAGCCAGACAACCTCCGGTGACTTTAACATAAGATGCCATTTGCGATTAAATGTGTCGCTACAGAGTGTAAATACTGGGAGCGGGAATGTTTTATAGTCTGCATAAAAAAAAAATTATATTATTATATTATATATATATTATATAGTGTATAAACAAAAACATAAGACTCAAAGCATGAGGCAGGTACTTAATTATTACAACAAACCGTTTGTAGTGTGTTCATGAAAAGAGTCATAACGAGATTGATTGAGGTTCTGAAATGTTTCGAGAAGCTCAATTCCCTGGAAAAACTATTTGTTTTTGGTTTTCAGTTTACTTCATCTCATGGTAAACACCCTCAGGAAAAACATTAAGTACCAAAGATTATGCTAGATAGTTTGTAAATAATACTTAAGTTTTAATATGTAGCTGGTTTCTCTTATTATTATGTTGACATATGTTTATGTTGCAGAGACAGTGTGCACCTTTTTCTGAATTAACAATTTTGAATTCTTTTTTTAATGAATTATTTTGCACCTTTGATAATAAACCAAAACTACTCACGCCACCTTCACACTGGCACTTGAAATAAGCTACGTTACGGCTGTGAAACGACCGGAAGTCATTCATTTCCTATGGAGATTCGCAGACCGCATGCGTATGGGTCCGAACGAGTGCGGTGCGAAAAAAATCGTGTCCGTTGGTCATCCTACTCTATCCGACAAAAGCAGAAGTTAGCGTTGCTATGGTACCGATAAACAAATCTGAATTCTTAACTTTTAATAAAATAAATAATGATTTCATAACGATATGTTGTCATGTAATTTTTAAATTTTCATGATTTCCTAACGTTACTAGGGCAGTTAATACAATTGCTCGCGTTAGCTAATCGACGCTAACTAGTTAGCGTTAGCTAACGTCAGCTAGCCTTAGCTCGCTAGCTGTCTGTGTGACGTTAGCTAACGCTGACTAGTTAGCTAGCCTGAGCTCGCTAGCTCAAGTGAATTGATGTTATTCATTCAGACAGCATTCAGAGCAATACTTTTCTCCACGCAGCAGCAGCCTTTCTGTTTATATCTCTATAGCCCTCAGATGAGAGTTCATAGAGAATTGGACATTTGGACGCTGACAGAATGACAGTCGTTCTCTCCGCCATTTTTTTTTCTACTCCCGATTTCTACTATTCCACCGCTTTCAGCGGTGTAGTACGGCGTCCACTGGGGGCTCATTGCGTATTACGGAGCTGATTTCAAGTGCCAGTGTGAAAGCGGCGTTAATGTTTCCCCTACAGCTGCTGGTCTTAGTGGGAGGTGGTGTACCAAACAGGCGCTGATTTGTCAATAAATATCAAATGTATCAATTTTCTATTTTGTTTTAGCAACCTCAATGAACTCAACTAAACAATTTAAAATACAGGTATCACAATTCTGCAAGTAATCACCGTTTACCTCGATGACTTTTAAACAATATTCTGGAAAAACGATGACTAGATACACTTATAACGGGCTAAACTAAACACAAAAGCAAACAAACTGAAATCTTAAACAGAACTCTACAGATTACTCTCTTGAAAACCTGTAATTTGAGATTCTTTTTTTTCATTACTCATGCGAGTTTTAAGTCAGCTATAGCATATTTTCATATCATACAAAAATAAATGCACCAGTGGATGCCTTGAATGCTGTAACAGCTCCAAGCAAAAACGTGAGTCATAGAGCTAAGCATTTTCTGAAAGGTAAAAAATTCCTGGCAATCTTTTAAAGACCCAGAAGGTCTTTTAACAGCATTAAACATTGTTTTGGAGGTATTTCCAGAATACTCCATAGACTCCTTTAACCATATCAACATGATATCATGACTTTGCGTAAACATATATGCCACTTTCCTAAAGCCAAGTGGTGTGTTATTTGTACTCATTTTGAATATATAATATAATGGAAAGTAACATTATGAACAAATGTAACTGATATAATACCCTCTTCTAAAGTACAAATCAAGGATGCTGTTTCCTGCTACCATTTGGTTTGTTTGGTTGATTATCTTTTTTTTTATTTTATTTTTTTGAATCATGCAACAAACCAAGTATTTCTCCTATATGAATGATACAAACAAAGCAAGTAGGATCTGGGTTTTTCAAAGACCACCAGGCACTTTCAAAAATCAGCTGCGTAGCTCTGTGACTTGAATTTAATATAACACACGGTACGCATAAACTGGGGCTAATCATTGGTTGAGATTAGAAGTCGCGCCTCCCACTAATCTCTACAGCAGGGGAAACACTGATAGTATATATGTACAGTAACTACCATGTCGTATTTGTCACTTTAAATTTTAAACAGCTGGTGTTTTTTGTCTTTTACTTTTTAACCATAAAACAAAAGTAATGCCGACAGACTTGAGAGGGATTCTTTTGTCATTGTATTATTTAATTTTTCATTAATTTAATATTGCTTTGAAATTTGAAACAGTATCACATTTTCATTGACAAACCATACTCTGTCCACAAACATGGGCAAAGCATTGTATGCTGGTACAGTTTTTTTTTCTCTACACTTTGTTACATTTTTGTTTACCCTTAATAACTCCCACAGTTACTATCTCCAGTAGACCTGAATCAATAGAAATGCTCATTAATGGTCTATCATTAATGGTCTACAGTGCTCTAAACATTACAGTACCTACATGACAAGATCAGAAAGTCACATGGAGGCCAGGAAATAGACTTGACCCTTTCTGACTGACCTCTCTCTCAACACAGGAGTGATACACAGGTCCTGTTTAGCCAGTGATGTGGGACAACAGGTTACCTTTGGTCTGTGTGTTGGGATTCATATCAGGGGCAGTGGAGGAGTAGGGGATATACAGAGTGAGATCTAAATGTCAGAGTAGCTGGTTGGCCCTGCACGTTGCATAAGGCTTACCTCTCATTTTCTCTCTCTACCTCTTTTCCACTAACTCAACACACACACTCACATCGGCTGCTCCCCTTCAACTCACAGCTTGGTATCCGGAAACTTGAACGCTGGGGTGAGCTACACAAGGAAAACACCAATGTTAAAAAAGACTGGTACATGCACAGCCAAATCATGCCACCAAAACTTGCTTTAAATAGCTGCTGCTCATTTAAGTGTAATGCCTTTTTTCTTTAATAAATATTATGCATCCATACTAGAGCAGGTTGTCTTGGTGACACACAAAATGGAAGAACATACGTGACAAATTGTTGGGAGGAATGACGACAATGGAAACGTGGAGAGATGAGGATGAATCGCTGTATTTGGTGTGTAACGAAGAGAGAAAGGGAACATAAAAAGCAAATGGCAGATGAGTGAGAAGAGACGAGACACTGCTACAGTACATACAGAGACTGCTCAGGCCAAGTGCATCAAAGGGTACAAGAACACAAAAAAACACTGCCAACATGCATCGTCGGTGGAAGCTAACAGCTGACAGTCATAACAGAGTGGCAATGACACAGCCACTGTACCGCACACGAACCAGTTACAGCGTAACAGTCAGTCTCCAGACACACTGTCTTCTGGAGAGGAGCTCTATACCTCACTTCTCCTGCAGCACACAGAAACAAGGACAGTGGACAGTGATGTAACAGCAACAGTCCAAACTCCCATGAGGGCAGACACAAACAAAGCATACAGCACGCACAGCAGGTAGCGCACACAGGGGAGGACCCACGAATATGTGTCGACTCCACGATGAGCATTTTTGAGTCACAGTGCAGGAGGGAAATTCTTCTTTTAAAAAAATAATAATAAATAAACTGTCACGTTCTCAGCATAACAAATCCTTTCGCATTAGCGTGACACCAGAGCAACACTGTAAGATTTGGCTCTTTTAATGTAAGTGGAATTTCACTGCCGTTTATTTTCAAGTGACATACTTTGCATGGACTGTACCTAATTCTAAATTGGTGTGAAACAGCATAGATACCTACCCATGTAATCATGATAATAAGATGCTATGTTGGGAAATGTGCTCCAAACTCATTAATATACGAGTCAAATGAAATCTCGTTGAGGATGTTTTTGTTTAGATTACCTAAATTGTGAAAAGTGGATCCAATGTCAGTACACTCAATATGCTTGTGTAATGTTTTTGGGTGGTATTCTTTGTTTTTGTTTTTGCCTCTGGTTGTATTAATGTTGGGATCCTTTATGATCCCTTCTTGAATCCCTCTTTTAATCAAGCTCCCATCTATCAAAAAGTATCACAAAATGCCCTGTCTATTTTCACTGTAAGAAAAGAAAAGAAGGTATTAAAAGGGATAGTGCCACGTTTTAACACAGTGTTATATATGTTTTTAATTGACAAGAAGATTCTGTGATTTGCAGTCTCTCTGTGCTACCATAGATGCTGTGAGACTGCAGAAAGAGCAGTACAAAGGCCAGAGCAAAGACTCTCTGGACAAAACTGTACCATCATAAGAACAACCTCATCCCAGCCAGTCACAGTCAACTTAACACACCAGGAAATCAAATGGGTTGTCTTTGTTTTAGTCTTTTGGAAGCAGTGGGGAGGCGTGCAGTTGTTGGGTGGTGGTGGTGGTGGAAGTCAGGGAGGTCAGGGGAAGGTGGGGGCTTAGTTGATTATAGATAACCAAAATGACGTAAGGCTGTTGTCCTCGGTAAGGTGTAGGAAAGTTGTCCTCCTGTGTGTTGTGTGTACGAGGTTTCAGTTCTTGGTCCGTTTGAGTTCAGACATCAGTGATAGATTCACGACCAATCTATCGTGCTGTTATGAGTATTGTACAAATGCGTAGAAAAAAAACTGGTTGTTTGCTGCATGTTGCTGTTTTGTCTTTCATTGATTTAATTGCCCGTCTTGCATCCCATGCTAGCAAAGCAGCCTCCTCATAGTGCCTCACAGTGGTAGATGCCTGGTAAGACAGGACAGGCTAAAGATGGAGAAAGAAACAAATTATAACTGGCTTAAGGCAAAACAATCAAATAATTCATTAACTTAAAAATGAAAAGTGATGTAATCTAAATCTAGATCTTGGAATCAAAATCTCTGATCTGTGCAATATCAGAAGGGCACATAAAAGGAAAAAGTTCAACGTTTCGGGGAAAACCCTTTTTAGCTTTCTTGTAAAGAGTTCGACAATACTGACAGCACTCGCAGGTCTGTGCTGTAAATAGGAAGCCACCACCAGCAGCCGGCTGACCTGGGTTAGAACAAAGACTGAGCACAGCAGGAAACGGCTAGCTTGGTTTACTCCTGCACATAATCCAGATAAAAAGGTAGATTTCTCATCTACGCTTGTGTTTTTGTACGAATTAAATGAGGAATTAACGTGTTAGCGTTACAGGTGCTGGTAGGTGGATTGTTTTTACCTTTGGACAGAGCCAGGCTGGCTGTTTCCACTCGTTATGCTAAATAGATTAGCCGGTTGCTGGCTGTATAGCTCCATATTTACTCTACAGATGTTACTGTAGTATTGATATTCTCATCGTACTCTTGGCAAGATAACAAATAAGCACCTTTCCCGAAATGTTGAACTTTTCCTTTTACATTTTAACACACTGGCCCTTTTGGTAGCTAGTACACACACGTTTGTAGTTAACTCTATATGATAGACTTCACCTTTCTTGAAATTAAACTAAGCCAATGTGGAGTCAAAATAAAAATGAACATGCTTGTTTTGCCTGCAGAGACTCAATTTAAAGAATGGCCTGAAAGAAGAAGAATAAAGATGCAACCTCTGGGAGCTATCGGGGATTTGAAGGCAGATGCAAGTTGTCAGGAGGAGGAGGATGAGGAGGAAGAAGAGGCAGTTTGGTTGAGAGAGCAGGGGCCACCGTAAAATGACATCAGTCCAGGATCATCCGTTCCAGGGCTCCACCATCGGCTGCAGCAAACAGACGAGGGAGGCTGCCAGGGGTGTTGGGGAGGCACGGGACAGCCGCAGGAGAGTTGGTCATGGCGGGTAAAGAGGTTGGTGTGGGTCGCTGGGCAGGGCAAAGGAAGGTGCAGGAGTAGGCTGCCCTGAGGGATGCTATACCATCACAGTGAGAAGGCACGGGGCTTGTGTGTGTGTGTGTGTGTGTGTGTGTTTGAGAGAGAGAGAGATGTAAATAAAGAACCAGATGCAGGGGGAGGGGGGAGGAAAGTACGAGGGGGTGCAGAGGGGCGGTTGTGGAGATCCGGCCTCAGAATATGGTGGTCTCGTACTTGGTGCTGACAGGGCGCCTGTGGGAGTCCCGCTGGTCCAAGAGCCAGGTGGTGCTGCCCAGGGACTGCATGTCTGCGTCCATCTCCAGGGGGTCGATCTGCCGGGGGGGAGGGAGGGAGGAGGGACGAGAGGAGGGCGTGAGACGGGCGGCAGCGGAGGCTATTGCGCCACACTGACAAGTCCTCAGCTCACACACGTGCATGTGGATTAGAGGTACAGTCCAGTGATCATGTTATAATCACAAGCACTCAGGACTCAATCCACAACATGGATGATGTCTGACAGGGAATACACTCAGCCTCTGTACGCAGCAGCAGCAGTAAACCAAAGCTACGACCCTCTGGGAGTTAAAAAAATATATATACTGATTAGTAGTTCAAAAGCAACATGTGCTCTACGTCAGTGGCTCATACAAACAGCAGTGCTTCTGTCATAATACAGTATAAGCATGCTGATTAATACGGATTTACTTAGAGCTAGATAGGAATTTGAAATGGTTAAAAAACATCAAGAAAGGCATTTGAGAATTTAAAATTCCCTGCATATGGAGGAAATCTTCAGTTCAACATAAAAATAGATACAAAAAATGAGAAAGGGAGCTTAAAACCATCCAGCAGAGACAACTTCAACTATCTACTTTACAAACCCTCACTGCCACAATGAAGCCAACAGCCCTAATAGAAGCTTAGATGGTACCTCACACCAAGAAACCCTCTCTTCCCTGAATGTGTTTTACCACAGAACTTGAGCTAATGGCATCGTAAACTCTAAAAATGTAAAATGATGATGAGCGATGGGAAAGTAAAGGGATGAAGAGAACGTTTATGGTTGAGATATTAAGAACCACAAAACAAGGAGACAAAGTGCACTGCGGCACCCAACAACAACAAAAACAAAAAGAAAGAAGGGAGGGATTGGTGTGTAAGCAGAGTTGTGGTGATTACAGGTTGAATAGAGGAAAGGAAAGAGAAGGACCTGGACTCCAGGGCTAACAGAGTGCAACGGGAGGAAGGAAGGACGGTGGGAAGTACACGTGTGACAGTGACAGCAGCGGCATTCGAGCAGAGGGGCACCCTGGGAGGCAGGAGGACCAAGAAGACAAGAACAAAGACATGTTAAAAAAAACGAGAGTATAGAAAGACAGAGCACTTGAATGCACCGAAAGGACAAAGAAGAAATCCAGTAGGAGCAGTTCATCATCTATTTAGCGAAGGCAAATTATACATGGAAATTATACACTGAGACAGAAACAGGTCTCGAACAAGGTTAATTTTCTCCTGATTAGTCCGTCTGAAAAATGCTATTTTTGGGTCAGAATATTCGAGAGATATGTGGCTTTTGAAAAATGGGTCCAATATTTACTTTTGTGATGTATGAAGCGAAATAATTGGTCATAATCTGCGTTCATGTTCACTTCTCCCACTGGAGTAAATACACCCAAGACTTGCCACTTGTCTCTTAAAGAGGCGTGGCAGCGGTGAAACCCATGTGACACAGATACAGTAAGTTACTCTGAATCTAACTACACAAATACATTTTTCCACAAGAGGTTGCCTGTCATTTAAAGTAGTTCTTATCATGCTGATGTTTGTTTAAATGTTTATTTTCCTGATAAGTTTGGTTTTTATTAGTTATTTGATGCTTTAAAAACAGGGTAAAACGTCATGATTGACAGCTGTGATTGACCAGCGATTGGTCAGGTGGGTGCATGGGCGGGACTTTGATAGAGCAGTTCGACCCGCCCGATCACTACTGCGCAGACTCTGGCTCCAAAATTACAATATGGCAGCGTCCATATCCAGGATATTTTGACTTGTTTTGTAGAGCGTGAGGAAGTGGAGACTTGACGTTCATCATTTTATTTTATTTTTTTTACAGTCTATGGGCTCTTAACAGAGCCTTAGGAAGTGCACTCAGTCTTGCAGCCAATTTTGTCCAGTGGCCCTTCGCGGTACTGCAACGAAAAATCCCCCTGCGGCCCAAAAAGCATTTTCCCCATAGGCCTTTATTGTAAAAGAGATGTCTGTAAAACTGCTGCCAAGACACCTCCAACTGCAAACAAGGTAGATTTTGACTCTTTCTATTCTGAATTTGTACTCCATGGACTTTTTATGTTTGACAAACTCCCCTTTAGCCAAGAAAAACGGTTTAAAAACCTGTGACGTCACCACAATGTAAGGTCTATGGGCCGAGCGGAAACTTATGTAGCAGTGGCGTATGCGCCATGCAAGCAACTCCATCGAACTGAATAGTCGCCATATTGGGATCTAGTATCCAGTTAATATAATACATCCATGGTTCTAAAATGTCTCTGCCCTGACCAGTCTCACTCCTCATACCTAAACCTAACCAATCTAACCAACGAAGGAACACAAGTACTAACCAATCAGAGGCAGAGTAGGGTGGGTCATGCCTTTGTTATCTTAGGAAACACAAATCTGCGTTGTATCAAGAGTGTAGCTTATGAGTGTTAACTTAACCCTGTCATTCTCCATATTGGAGTACACTCCAGCAACTCCAGCCTGAGATTTACGGGCATCACTTTTGTCAAACACTTTGTTTAGTCCTCATCGTAACAGCCTTTTCTATTGTAACTTTAAAAGTGAAAGCATTGTTTGAAAATACGAACAAGTATGTAAAGCTAAGCAGTCAAACAGGGTTATGTCAACAACAATCTTACAGTATTCCTTATCATACCTATAATACCCTGACTAACTAGCTTTACACTGTAAAACAATGCTGTTTCTTTATTTTGATGTTTTCTACACGGATTATCAACCGGTGAGGACGCTGACATGGAGCTTCAATCTCAGTCTTTCAGCCTAATATCATGCATGTAGCCGTCAAGTGCATGTTTAAGACCCATTTACAGTATATTTGTTTTAAAACGGGTTAGCTGAAAAAATTTAAAAGTCAGCCAGAGCCAGCATTTTCAGCAAACTCACAAAGCTAACATTAGCTTAATTAGCAAGCTAGCTACAGCTGTCTTTATGCTGAGAAAACCGTCTGTCGACAGCTAGCTATCTAGATGTATACTCTTCTCTCGTCTACTTCTGTCGGAAATTGAGAACCCATTGTTTCAAATATTACAAAGAATTCAAAGTGGTAATTTTGTCACCGTTATCACTGTAAGCTGCATGTGTGCTGTGCCAGAATGGAAAGTTTGAGTAGCAACAGTGATTAAGCGAACTGTCAATCTCTCCTTAGGGAAAATTAAAAAAAAAAAAATCTGCCTGCCACAGTCTGTTTAAACCAACTAGACTGGGTAGCATTTACAGAGCAATAAAAAGCATTAAAACTAATTCCAGATAGTCCTCTCCCCCCCTTTCATTTAAAACTTAAACAACCAGCCAGACTCATTATGCTGCTCTGTGATTACTCCATATATTATCCTTGCAGGCAGGTAGTAAAACAAAGTGATTTGTGTCTCTGCAGAAGCATGCGGTCCAGCAGTGTACGTGCTGGCTGTGCAGCTCTCTCAGGTGACAGTGATCACTGAGTACTTATTATATGCAGCCTGAGAGGTAAATGCATCAATGCTTAGCTGAGGGTATACATGAACATTTACGTAACACACTCAATCAATATTGAGGAAGCAGCGGATGGGTCCAACCAGTGGGGCTGAGCCCTCAGAAAAGTCCCAGAGGAAATCATATACCTACCTGTAAGCAACAAATACAACTATTCTTTCATCATGTTTCGCATATGCACAAAAAACTAATCTCCCCTGATCTGAGTTTGAGGGGGTGGGTGAGACATGAAATTTGTAGCAAAGTAATGACTCATCACTTTCTACCACACACACACACACACACAGCAAATCTTCCTTTGTAGGTGGCCCATTGCGGATATAGTGGTGGGGGGGGGGGGGTAATCGGTCAAAAGCTTTATGTACTTTTTCTGAATTATGATTCATAATTCCTTTAAACAAGTAGAGCGAATTCAATACTCACACACAGTCACATATAACACACGTAACAGCATGTTTTTTTATTGAAGAGTAGGGTGGTACTCACTGCTGATCTCCGCATGCTGCTCCACGACTGAGATACCGGACGGCTGGTTTTGGTCTCTATGACCTCTGAGGACAGAGATGTAGGCGGGACATAGTGTCTTGCCCTGGACTGCATTGCCATCTGATAGGCCACCTCAAACGCCTGTCCCAGTGTTAGGATGATCTCGTAGGTCTGTGTCTGTGTGAATGAAAGAAAAAAAGAAAAAGTGTGTTGACATCAGCAGACACTGAACATAAAGTAAGGTCTCTGTAATGAAAAAAAACAAAGTCAAACAGCTGCCATTTCAGCTGGGGTTAACTGACACAAGACAACTTCACTGTGATTGTCTTTTGTCTTCAGATTTCACCTTAATAGATACAGTATATGAGCCCTTTTATTGTGTGCGTGACAAACCATTTCATTTCCCTAACAACTTTTAGTAAAAGCCCAACACTTTCACAAACGTTACTAAACCTTTGTATCAGCACTGCAGGATTATGGAAAAACTACTGCCTCCGATTTTCATGAAACTTGGTGGTGTAGCATTGGCCAAGAAAGAACCTATTACATTTTGGAGCTGATCCAAATCACGGGGCGGATTCACAAATTATTTTTCATTTTAGTTAACATTGCGAGATATATAGGCCATTTGTGCAGTATTCATGTGGTGTGGTAATCATCGAAAAAATGATTTCCAAACTGGGAAAATTCACACTGCATTTACATTGTAAGATAGGGCATGTCTTGGCGGAGGTCTGGCTCTCCGAGTGTCCTTCTAGTTACTTTGTATGATTAGCAGTTGGCTCTTTTGTTGAATATCGTGCACATATTCAGAGAAAAACAAAAGCAACGACATTCTGCAACATGAAGCAGTTGTGTTAAGTACAAGTAAGTAAAGCTCAAAATTGTGAAAACTTGGATCATTAAAATTCAGTTCAAAATGTTTCCCTGCAGGGATCCGACGCTCCGCAGTGGTCCATCTCCCAAAGAGAAAAGATAGTCTTCAACCTTTACAGAAGCTAAGACACAAATTACAACATAATCTGTGCCTGTACATGGAAATGCCATGCATAGTGGGAGTGGAATTTCAATTAAGCCATTCAATGATTCAATCAAGGAAATAATGTCCACAGGATGCTGCACGCAGTTTTCACTGCGGGGTACCGGACATCTCACAAAGGACACTATGTTTTCTAAATTATTCAATTACTAATTTACAAAAAGCTTTAAAGTGCTCATATTATGCTCATTTTCAGGTTCATAATTGTATTTAGAGGTTGTACCAGAATAGGTTTATGTGGTTTAATTATCAGAAAACACCATATATTTGTTGTACTGCACATTGCTGAAGCTCCTCTTTTCACCCTGTGTGTTGAGCTCTCTGTTTTAGCTAGAGTGAAGCATCTCACTTCTGTTCCATCTTTGTTGGGAGTCGCACATGCGCAGTAAGTACTGTTAGCTAGTCAGTTACAGAGCATGAAGAGCCATGCTAGCAGCTAGGCGAGCATTATAACCAATGACAGTATATAAAGTGGACCCAGCGACTCCGCTGTTTTTGACGGAGACAAGTGAAGCCTATTACCAGCACTTTTCCGGTGATAGCCGAGCGTTACTGCGCAGCTGCAAACTGAGCTTCCCGCCGTAGATGTGACGTGAGCAACGTGTCTGCAAGTTGTAAGTCTTCTGGTAGCTGTGCCAAGAGAAATCTCAATCATTCCGAATTTTGCAGAGACGGAGAGCGTAGGTATATGCAAGGAGATATCATAGGTACAGGCTAATTATTGCTAACTTAAATGCTAGTTAACATTAGTAATTAAACTAAACAGCTAATGTATGTCGAAACTGCCTGCGAGCTTCTCCTGTACTATACGGTAATTCCTGTATTATGCAACAGTAAGTCGCGTGGTTATGACACAATCGTTAGCCTATTTTTATAAAAACGTCTGCTACGGAGCCATAACGTGAGGTACAAGGTAATGGAGCCTTTCATACATTGTCGTGTTTCTTTAGAAATAAACGATGGACAAATGAAGTCTTTAAACGCTTCAGATGTACAGTTATTGGCTGTCAAAGTGATGCCAAAATGAATGGCAGTCAATGGGATGCTAACGGGGGGTGATAGCTTATTATCATCAAAATGGCGCCATAGGAGGCTTCACTCTGAGGAGAGAAGCCTGGCCCCTTGATTATAACGTGTGTTACAAAGTGACGCACGTTCGTCACGGAAGTAAAGGCTGGACTACAATAGAGCTGTTTGTGAACAGAACTGGAAGATGGTAAGTCCCTTTGGGGTGGACTTCGGGCTTTTTCACTTTGTAAACTTATAACATGCACAAAAAGATATATAACACAGTAAAGGAAAGGCAAAAAGCATAATATGAGCACTTTAAGAATTTGCCATTTCAATTAATTCAACCTTAGACATAACTTTCAAATCCATGATTTATTATGACCATACTTAATACACACATCATAAACGCCTGTGTAACAACACATCATAATCTCTCTCTCATCAGGGCCCTCACTCGCCGTCTTGTCAGCTGCTCATATTGTTCGCCTTCTTTCAAAATATTGAAAATACTAAAGCAAAACCTAGAAAACCCAAGACCGCATCAATTTGGTGTTGCTCCGTTATTTCACGGCGTGACATTTGTTTACAATTTGTTGTGCTTGACAAAGTGCAGTGTGAAAGCTAACCGAACCAAATGAAAAATGCAACAATGTTGCAACTTCACCCCTGAAAGTCTACCAAACTATAGGCTAAAATTCGTTTTGCTGCTGCCCCCGTCCACAGCAGTACATTGCCTAATGTCCGCGTCGGTACTCCTGCCAGCTTCTCCAAACTTCACTACTGTAGCTAATACACTGACTATGGAGAAGTACTTTATACAAAAAAATCCAAACTATCCCTTTAACAAGATAGAGTTGTACTCACCACTTCCACACAGCTGAAGACATGGCAGAAGTGATGGCCGCTCTTCAGATCCTTGGTAATGTAAGCAAAAGTGAAGAGGTCATCTGGGTCTTGGGCGGCGCACGAGATGTTCCTGATCTCATGCTCCGCAACTATAGTCTAATGGAGAAAGGAAGGACGTGAGTACTTACTGTAAATTAACCACTAATGGAGGCTGAGAGAGTGTGTACACAGAGACACACAGACATACTTTCCCGTTACCTTTGTGGCTGCATCGATGAACTTGACCCCTCTGTAGGTAATGGACAGTATGACAACTGGACCCTTTCTTGAATCCTTTGATTTCTGCAATGGAAAAATATATATATATATATATAAAAATATATATATAAAAATAGTGCCATTTGTATTTTTCTTCAGTAACCCTGTCATTATTCTGACATTTTTATTGTTGCTGAAATTCTTTTATTCATTTTTTAATCAATGAAACACTTTTGAGCAGTTTTCCAAAACGTCACAGCAAATAAAATTAGAAGAACACTAGAATTACCGCCTTGCGGTTGTATGCCTCCACCAAACGGGTCAAGTTGCAGTGCACATGCCTGTCCAGACTCATATTATATATATATATATATATATATATATATATATATATATATACAATATATAGTGAGACTTTAGGCAACTTTATAATAAAAGGTATTAAGTGTATTTTTTGGTGAAACATGGATGCTTCACACACATCTTCAACACAATACACTATACAACACCACAGTTCCAAGATTAGTGTTACCAATTCAGTATGTCTCGCCTTCTGTTCCTGAGTTATGGCGTTGAATAATGGCCAGAAACGGGTTTTTTTTTTTTTTTTTTTTTTTGCAGAACATTATGATGTCACAGTAAAGTCGACTTTTTGGATATAAAATTGTATCCCTTCATATTTACATCCTAGTAGACATTTGTGTGAAATGTTGTCATAATTAGTGCAGGAAATCTTGAGACAGTGTTGTAGTCGATTCACCAACTGTCGAGTCCGAGTCCAGTCTCGAGTCCCCAGTGTTCAAAGCCAATTCGAATCAGTTCATCCTTAAGTCCAAATAGACGCCTGCCACATTTGAAGACATTCCGTCCAGGGGGTCCTGAGATATTGCGTTCACAAGAATGGGACGGACAGACAGACAACCCAAACACACAGTGCCTTTGGCTGTCGCCAGCGCGGAGGCATAAAAGCATCTTTTCAGTATTACTTACCCTAATTTTTGCACAGGCATCTTGTGTGGACTCAATCCCTCGTAGATCCCTGATTATCATTGATCCTAGGTACTTGGAGACAGAATTGAAACACATACAACATTTCAACTACAGTGCAGGATGAAGACACAAGATGCAGTAAATAACGTAAATATAATATCCAGTCAACCTATTTCATGGAACGGTAAATCCTGACATCTATATTTTAAAACAGTAAATGTCTGCTTCTACGCTGAAGACAGTAAAGAGTGACTTACGGTTGCCTCGTACCCGCAGGAGTCCAGGATGAGCTTCTCAGGCTGGTGATGCCAGGCGGACACCGTGGCGTAGGTAGCAGACTGGTTCGGCGGGCGGAGGTTTAAACGAGAGTCTTTGTGTCGTTCACTCTGTCTGTCCTGCAGAGAAGCAAAATCCTTGGTTGGTGAACGCGACAAAAAGGAAATCCTCTTGAGTTTTTACTGCCGGGATATTTTTCTTCACATATGCACACCTCAGTCAATCAAGAGTGATAAGTCACAGTATTTTGTGCATATTAGACTTCTGATTATTGGAATATTAGTGTGAAGGAAACTGAAGTCTGCTTGGTCAGCAGCACACTAATATAAATCCCTTTTGATCTGCTGGTATGCTGATAAATATTCATGCCCACGTTGGGCCTTTAGGTCAATGTGGGGCTGTGCTCAGCCCTTTCATAAATTACCTGTCAGAGTTATATATACTACTGAAAATAATGCACTACGCCAAAATGAAATCAAAGTATTGATTTTAAATAGAATGGATCCTAGGTGGTGCAGTTGTCTGTGGAAGCTTCTCTGTGTTTTCTCTTTGACCAGTGAGTCAGAAACGAGGCATGCCAGATTGACTGTTTATGCATGTGTCGTAGTTTGACATTTAGCAAATGGTAAAAATTGGATGGCCGAGTTATTCTTAGGTCATTTTCTCGACGAGGAACCCAAGCACATAAGAACTGAATTCATGTCAGTGAATGAAGATGATGTGTTGGATTTAAATATTTCTAAAAATCAGAGCTACGCTGGAGACAAATGATCTTAAATGGTGAAATAAATACATATACAATATTAAAATACACACATATATATACTATACTAAAGACCACTGTGTCTCTAGAAAAAATTGGCCTTCATGATGGAGATTTATTGTGCGACAGTAACTAAAACGATTACGTGAATAGATATCTTAGAAAAATGGAAGGTAGGGCAGGGCAATAATTCAGCACTGTCATGTTTTAAGTTTCAGTGAAATTATATTCTTCCAAATTAATAATTATATCCTAAGTTTAATCAAAAACTAACAAGACACGAATTAGTCATATAAGTTTTTGTTTTACATATTTGTCAGTTCATTGCATTATTCATTAGTTTCATTTTATATGTGATTTTAACACATTTTCCGTATTGTGGTATATATCAATTTTGGAACTATCATCTTATGAATTCATCTATGTCAACCAGCCCTAATGGAGGGTTAGCTAAGATAACTAGTTCAACTTGAGAACCTCTAAAAGATATGTAATAGATTGTTTTTTATCCAGAAGCAGCAATGCTGTTAGTAGCCTGGCTCCGCTCTCTTATGTACTTCCGCTCAATTTCCATTTTCCTTCAGTACGTCGTCTGGGTTTCGCGGGTTTTCTCCGGCCAATCCTTACCGGCCTGATCAGCGAACAGAGGGAGTGGCTGAGAATGGTGACGTTGAGGTCGTGCGATGGTTTGAGTTCCGTAATGGCGGCGGAGAAAGATGCGAGCGAAGCCATAGAGCTCAACAGTCCCGCCCACAGCAGGTTCCGGAAGTAAAAATCCAATGCAATTTCTCCATTGACAATTTCAGTATAAGCCATAAAATCGTAACCATCGATGTTAGACTTAAAACCAGCTACGGCATGACTAAGCGATTGTATATGCTCATATAGATGACAAAAGTTTGTGGGGCACTAACCTTGTTTTGAGATAAATGTCTTTTATTCGCAAGGTCTTGGATAAGTACTTCATTACCCACATTCCTGAACAATCCCGCAGTGATGCCTCTGATTGGTGGAACTCATGCTGGCAAGGAGGGGGAGGAGGGGGAGCTGCCTGCACGATCCGTCTTGCACATGCGCAAGATGATTTTCCGAGGATTTACAAGACAGCACGAACACGACCTGTTCCACACTTCGGCCGGCAGGCTATAATAATAATAATAATAATAAATTTTATTTGTAAAGCACTTTTCATAAATGAATCTCAAAGTGCTACAGAAACCACATTACAAGTAAGGAAAATACAGCATAACATGAGGAAAAGGGAGGGAAAAAAGCGACTCCCAAACAATGCTCAGTACAGTACAGAGTACAGTGTGGGAACAGGAAAAAAACCTCGGCAATAGGCACATACAACACGATTTTACACATGAACTTGCAACCGGGGAGGGGGAATGGGGGGGTGGAGGTAACCCAGCAATAGGCAAGCAGCCATCCGTTCCTGCAGCCGACAAAAGGCGCTGGTCACAGACCCGCTTGTCAGACTGGGGGGTAAAAAGCTACGAAGGCGTTGGACGGGGAATTTGGGTGGATTGGGGGCCTGGAGAGAGTCAGCTTTGACATGCGCCTAATCTTTGCGCCTCAAGTCCGCAGGATGTCATCGCGTGAACACAGCAAGATTGCCATGGAGACAACCTTGAATTGGCCCTAGGCAAAGAAAACAATCAGCAGGTGTTTGAGGGAAAGTTCGGGTAGGAAACAAGAGAGTCTCTAAGCATTAATCTTCAGGGGAGTTGTTGATCCTAGCAGTGGCCTTGGCCAAGGCTGCTGGGTAGGGAGGCCGAATATGATAAGATTGTTATGACTTCTTCGTGCGAGCAGGCTGCAATCATTTTCCACAGCTTACTCTCTTTGTCCATTTTGGTCAGTCATTTCTCTGCACAACGGTGACTTTCTCCAAGATGTTGTCCAAAATCCGATTCATCTCCATGTTGTTATCCTTAATGCGGTTCATAGTCCCAGCCTGAATGCTGACCGCTCTGCCCACCGCTTCAATCATTCCACGCAGCTTTGTGGGGCTTTGAACAGCTGACGTGATGTAAATAATTTTCCGATAAAGCAGGCCAAAGCCCAATCCAATCAGCAAGAGGCCAGTTATCATGGTTCCGAATAGATAGATATCTTCTATGTCTTCGACCGAGAGAGCTGCCAGGCACACGACCCTCCAAACCTCCCACGAGTCCATCGTGTAGCCAGCCAAGAACGTCCCGGCCGGGCAAACAGGTTCCCCAGAACCCGAGCTTCTCGTCGAGAAGATGGTGTCAATTGCGTTGAGAGACCAGCTTATCAAATCCATAATTTAGGCTTTTGTAGAGCAGTGCAAAGAGAGTCTCTTAAAAGTTCGACACAGACGAGACAAGAGGAGCAAGCAGGGGAGGTGTGGGAGAGGAGAGAAAATGCGACCGCCTTCGTGGAGAGCCAAACTAACGGTAGTTTAGCTAATAGCTAATTAGGATAGCCGCTAGCTAACAGCTTGATTCAATCTAAAATAACGTTAACTCAAACGAAATACTGGGAAAGCAGGCTGCAGCTGATGTAACAGCTGTTATATATTTTAACGGTTCTTTTCAGGTTTTATTTTGAGTGTCTTTTAAAGTTATTACATGCTGTCTAAGCTAGCGGCTAGCCGAATTAGCTGTTAGCTAAACTAACGCTAGCTTCCTTTATTCAGTGGTGCGCGGTGGTTTGTGGGATTGTAGTTCCTTTGCTCGATATTGAAAATATGTACACAGTCTTGTACCTTTGACTTTTTGGGGATTCTCTGTTCGTTTTTTCACTCGAAATGACACGTTGTATGCTTATGAGTCACGTCGTAGCTGGTTAGCTTAAGGCATGGTCTAAAACTCTTACTATACAGATTCTTCCAGATGTCAATGGGAAAAATGAATGGGAAATTTACTTCCGGAACCCAAGGTCTCTCGGAGTGTGGGCGGGACTGTTGAGCTCTATTCGGTCCGTTGTGGCAACGCTGCCAAATATCCAGAATTTAAAGCCAGAGCAAGAACAATCTTTGCTGAGTTTTGTTGGTGGCCATGATGTTGTGGCCCTCCTCCCCACGGGGTTCGGGAAAAGTTTGATTTTCCAGCTCGCTTCGTGGTGAAGGAGTTGGCTAAGGCGAACGCTAGCGATGCTAAGCTGACGTCATGACCAAACGTTAGCGATTGGATATGGCGAACTGGGCAGATCCAATAGTTTTAAACTTCATCAGAGTACCCGCATTCAAGGAAGTTAACATTTGTCAATGGAGAGTGGCCAGACTCTCTGTACAAATGAAATGTACGAGAGTCTGGTAGGAACAGGCTGTCAGTGCTGGGCTTCATGGAAGAGGATTAATAATAATAATATTGTAATTGTAATGTAATGACAGTCCTGTTTGAGAGAGGTTTTGATTCAACTTTATGATAAGTGTGGTGGATGGAGTTTGTGGTCGTGCACCTAATAAACTGGCAACTGGAGTACAGTATAAAAGATTTACTGAAATGGCTAATACAGTAAATGAAATACCTGACAAATCAAAGTATCTTATCATATGTTGAAAATCCAATATTTTCATGAAGCAGTCCTGCTCATTGCTTTTCCAACACTGTCCCCGATGGTCCACTCTATTCAGATATATTAAAGAGATAGCTATCACAGTATGAATACCTTAGAGCTCATTCATTTTATCTCACTGTGCAGTATATATATTGTCACATCGCCCAACCCTAATTACCCCTTTGCTCTTTCCTCTGCTTACAGTCTAATTGTGTTTCTTTGGGTCTGCCCACTAAGATTTAACTCAACCAGTAGGTTTAGTTTTGCAGAACGGCTCTGCGTCTGTGAAGTGCGACTACAGCTCCGGCAACAACATGTGACAAGACACCCTGACACGTCTAACTTTGTACACCATTCTGCTCTATTATTCAGCCAGTTGCTCGCTGAAAGGACGTTTAGTGGTTTCCCAGAAGACGATAAAAGTGAAAGAAGGTGGAACTCACTACAGAGCGCGGCCTCTCACTATATGAACGCAGAGAAACGCTACAGTCTTGGTCAACTCCTCTCCGCCTCCGGTCCGGCTCAGTCAAGGGCAGGAGCATGTCCATGGAGCGACTGGTGTAGGGGTCCATCTGACTGAGGGGGGATGTGGTCTGGGACAGGAGGTCATGGAACTGGCACACACACACGCGCACACACACGCACACACACACACACACACACACACACACACACACACACACACACACACACACACACACACACACACAGAAGAGATTAATGATTTGACAGCATGGGCTGGTTTTACTGATCTACAGCCAAGCGTAATCCTCAACAAAAGAGCCTCTTCCATGGAGATTCTCAATTCTTTTTAGCCCGGTTTAATCTGCCTGGGAAATCAGCCCTGAGTATTTAACTGGTGTGAACATAATGATATTGAAGAATCTCATTCCAAAATTAGCTGTATCGGCTGCTGGAAGAAAAAAAGAATCCATTTTCTCACAAAATGATTTTGGCAAGGAAATAAAGCTTGTCATGCAAGGTTGTTTAACTTCCATCCTAAACTCTGTTTTGACAGCTGTTCATAAGGAAAGTAACGGGGTGTAATCATCGATCTCTATTGGAATATTGAGCACTATAACAACAAATCTAAGCAAACGTGAACCCATTTCCAATAAAAAAAAGACATTATGTATCTTTTATAGGCATCATTGAACACTAAATATGGATTATAACAGCCCTTCTAATTGGGCATATTGAGCACACCCAATCTATTAACTAAATTAGCGTTGACAGTGTGTTTCTGATGGTGAAATAGCATGCTAACAATGCTGCAGTCTGAGTCACACTCTTGGTGCTGTACGATGCTTTGGAGTAAAAAATAATCTTGGACTGTGCGGCATTTTTATGGATTTTTGAACAGAGTACACAAGTCAGTGCCAGCTAATGAAGAGCTAGCAATGAAGATCTAATAATACTGTGACTGTGAACTGTATCCATTTCTTTTTTTCTTTTTTATATTTTTGGGCCTTTTTATTTTATTAGACAATGAGTAGATAGACAGGAAAAAGCTGACAAGGCCTTAGCCTACATGGGGCGCACACTCCACCAAGTGAGCTAGAGGTCGCTCCAAACTGTATCCATTTCTACATCACCAGGCAGTCTTACCATAATTGGGGACAGACGACGGGATTTGGTCGGCGCCTCTTCGTAGGGTCTCTCTGCTATAGAGGCAATGATCCTCTTCCTGTGGCCAAGGGCGCCAATCTTAATCACCTAGAGAGAGGACAGCATCAGGGCACAAGATAAGTCACACTTCTCAGTGAATTGTCACATCAATGTCACAAACACAAAAATGTATTTAGACTAAGCCAATAGAGATATATCCAAAATACACTGACACAGAGTTGGTGGCATGCCCCCCTCGCTGGCAGGCATCCACAGGCAAACAGAAATGACTCTCGTCAATAATTCAGCCTCAATCTGTTTTGCCGTAAGCTTAAAGTACAGCACTGTCTCTTTCCTGGGACACTCTATAATTCACGATCCATTTTTGGATACAGTGCTAAAATAACAGAAGAATTTGGAGATTTGTGGGAACATAACAGGTAATATGCAAATAACCAAGCGGTTTTCAAATAACTGCATCACAAAGCTCCACCTCATTTGTCACAATTTCAATATGTTTTAAAATGTACAGTATTTGAACACTGCAAGTTCACCTGACACATGTCCACATTATCTCTGTTTCTTTTACAAATGCCATATCCGCCTTGTGTGGCTAAGACCCTCAGTGGAGGAACCATAGGTTCATTTTACATAGTCAAAACTCATTATCTTAATACTGTGTATTTGCATAATCGGCTATTAACATTCATGCTCATCCATTAAAGGTGGATGTCTAATGATTCATGTTACATTCCCAATTATGTTGCTGGTACAAGATATTCCATAACTGGCTTGCATAGCTCTTTGTCTGAAGGCTTCAATTATTTATTCAGTGAGAGCCAAGGACGCATGAGGCAACTGGGTCTGTAGTCTGGATTTCTGGTGCTGTTTGCCTTATTCCCATGTAAGACCAGTATACATAAGGTGTGCAAAATTTTAAAACATTTCAAACATTTTCAAATGTTTTTCAAAACATTTAAAAAGTGCTAAAGAGCCTTGGGATAATCTGGGAACGTAAACCAGCTCGTAGATCAAATTGATGGTGGCTACTAAGATGCCGAAGAGGATGTAGGAAATGTAATGGGCAAAGGGAGTCCTGCCAACATTGCTCACTGGCAGTTCTGCACACTGAAAGAAATGTGCCCTGCTCTAACACTCATCTTTCTGTACTGCATCGCAGTCTGCTGGACTCTATCCCTCACACACTGCATATACAGTATGCTTGGCGGCTGCGTCGTTCCTGCTGCCGCTGCAGCTGTTGCTGGTTTCGGCCATTTTGCCACCACAGTCTTTGTATCATAACACACATAGCAATGCTAAGTTTTTGATTGCTTTTTGATGAAAATGATGATGGCTGTAAACAAGCTCATCCACTCCAGCCTTCTGTGAGTGCTTATCAACTGTATTAGATCATCGGTGTGGAATGTCTGGTTAACCTGTCATGAGAAATAAAACATAAACAATGCTAATGTCTACGTGATTGGTTATGACTATTAGTTCAGACTGCCTTGTGATGGCATCTGACAAGGAGATAAACTGTTAGCATTGTTAACATTACATGGTGTTAAGTAATTCAGTTGGAACTATTCCCCCCTAGTCTGATGAGCTCTGCAGTCAGTCGACATCCACAAATAGTTTAGGGTTTAGCTACATTGCGAATAAACCTATTATGTGTAACCAAAACATCAAAGGTAAGGACATGGGCGATTATCAGCTGCAATATTCAGCATTTTTACGATTATTGGAATCACTATTTGTTTTTATCCGATAAAATTTATAAATTACAACATGCTACTTAGGCTCGGATACAGCCACATGTCTCTGTCTGTAGCTGATCAGCAGTCACCACTCTGTAGTCTCAGCCAATGTACCACCCACAGCACTATCTGATTGGTTACAAATAATGAGTGATAACCTATCAACGTCACTGAAGGATGGTGGGCCTCTGACTGTCAAAGCTGCTCGGATGAGCGAGCGGAGCTGTGTTTCGAACATAAGCAGATATTGCTGAAGTTGCAAATACACCCAGTGTTTCCACTTGTAAACTTCTGCCTGCACAGCAAATAAAAAATAAAAAAATGAATTGAACAGGATTACTGGATGTTCAGTTCAGAGTACGAGAACTGCAAGGTGGGGAAGAGGGAGTGAGACGGAAGTGGACAAGAGATGATCTCTCCCTCCCTCTCACCATTGCACTCTCTCTCTCTCTCTCTCTCTCTCTCTCTCTCTCTCTCTCTTGATGGATGCACTTAAGAAAATGTATTAAAGTACAGTAAAAGCTCTCTTCGCAGCATTTAATTAAACATATGCTTAACGGCATTTTTGTTGGAGTTTGTTCTAAATTTTTGACAATAACACATATAACAGCAGCGCTGTGCAACTGTCATTTAGAGTTTCACTGCAAATGTAAATGTAATGTAAATGCAAATCGATTGATATTATTGGCATCACTGATTATTAATAATCAGTATTGGCACTAAAAGAAGGATGTCTATAAAGTTCCTGCAAATCGGTGGTTGCCAACCATTTTGGCTTTTGACTCCTGCAAACAAGACAAAGGCTAGTCGCGACGCCTCATCACAGGCTGTGAAAGGTCAGCCAAAGAGCGATTTATCCGTGTCAGATGGGTTCATAATAGGGCTGCACAATATATAGTTTTTATATCGTTACAGCGATATCAACTTGTGCAATATACACATTGCGAAAGACTGCGACATATCGCAAAAGACACTCAGAGATTTTTTTTGTGTTAGTTGAAAGAACATATCAGTAGAAAACTACACTTTAAAATGTAACTCATTCTTTTTTTAGTGGTTAATTTTATGTTTAATTCAATTTGTTCAATAAGAGAATCTTGGAGATGATTTTATTTCGGGTTTTTTAAGCGGACGACGATGGATGGATGGATGGATGGATGGATGGTTTTTTATTTTTATTTAACATTTTCTGTATTTTAGCAGAATAATGAAAGCAGCAGAACTCAGTACATTTTAATACCTGTTTATTTATCGCAAGTAATAGCATTATCGTGACATTCAACAATGTTATCGCATGTTTTCCTCATATTGTGCAGCTCTAGTTCATAATCATTTTTAGAAACCAGTAAGAGCCAAACATTCCTGTATTTCGCAATAAATTAAAGATTAAAGACAAAAGTCAGAAAAAGTAATTTTGTTGCAGAGAATGATATGTTGTTGTCTCTTCTATCCCGTTAATCTTCTTGCAAACCCTCAGATTTATTTGGGGAGCCCATGAGCAAACCATTGCTGTAGTCTAAACACACACACACACACACACACGTACGCACAGAGACAAATCGACACCTGCACAGATGTTCAACCAAATTGTTGCACGCGTTTCTCTACAACCTTCACCTCTTTTAGCCCTACGCAATTAGTCCTCCTTTGTAATTACTAATTATGATAACATGTTACACGATTTCCATAAAGATTAAACCAAATTATATACTTCCCTATCGCCAGTCACCATATTGCTCCCCAATTTACATTTTAACGGTTAGTTATCTACTAATTACTCAGTGATATTGAAAATGTTTCTGCTGTAGTTTTATGCAAATGCTTCAATCATCTCTGTTATTTCAGCATTACATTTCAAAGTGCTTCTTAACCTCAAACATGATCCATAAATCAAGGTAGTCTTGTGATTAAGGAAACCTTTTTTTCTGTGAGAACTAGTCCAGAATGTCTAAACACATGAGTCCGTCAATATTCATCTTTGTCTTTTTCTGCTCACCCATCATCTGAAAGAGACCCAAATTGTGGTGAATGAATGTAAAAGATGGCTTCTTACATTGACAATCTCCAGCTCCCACAGGTTCTTTACACACTCCAATGTGCGGTAGCCACTAGAAAGAAAGTTGGGCAGATATTCATGCAGGCCGAGGCTGTCCAGCCAGGAGGCAAGAGATGTGCTGCCATCACAGCCCAGTGCTTTCACCTTGAGTGAAGAGAAAGACATATAAGGGAACAAGTACTGTTATTTTTTTATACAGTATTGTTTTCCAATTATGGCTATACTTCCGCTTCTGCTGCTGTTTTTAGCCAACCTCAGGATCCTAAGACATCCTAAGGGATAGCAGTGCTAGTCAGTCAGAGCTCTGGTCACCTGGCTTTTTTCATCCAGCACCACCAGGCAGCGATGGAGTCCTGGACTTGGACTCGAGTCCGACTCAAGTTGCTATTGTCTGGACTGGTGACTTGACTTGGGCTCGCGCACTGATGACTTGGACTTGAGGATTTATGAAATCAGAGATGAGCATTCATGAAATAGGATTCGGGAAGTTGGACGCAGTTTCTGACTAATTCTATGTGTAATAGGCAGTGATGGAGTACTCCAGTCCTGGACTTGGACTCAAGTTGGACTTGGGTCGCTATTCTCTGGACTCGTGACTCGACTCAGACTCAAACTCAGGTAATGGTGACTCTCTTTGGTGACTCGGACTTGGACTCGGACTCGAAAGTTGACTTGACTTGACTACACCACTGCCACCAGGTGGTTGATATTTTTGGTTCTAAGTTAAATATTAGGTAGATTAGTGGGAAATCTGCTTCAAATATTTAAAGACCTTTTCATCAACAGTCATCATCAGATAATCATTTTTATTTTGTCCAGTATTATATATATTTTGGTTATATATTTCAGTTTATGACCAAATACCTGCAGGAACTAATGGCAGTGTGTAGAAATTGTTAGCATGCTAACAGGCTAACATAAGATGTTATTAGCATGTCAGCATTGTCATTGTGAGTATGTTAGCATGCTGTTGTTATCAGTTGCTGTGCCTGAGGACAGCTTTTAAATGTTTTCCTTATACCTTTTTCACCTACAACCCATGTGCAGCTTTTATCATACAGCATAATGTAAACCAATCCATATTATCCCATTCTCCAGTACAAAGGTACATATTTTCCTTTAAAATTGTAACAATTTCAGGATACTACTTAAAATTATAGTTAGCAATAAAATACAATACATACTAACAAGTTAATGGCATTACCTTAAAATACTTAAGACTTGTTAAATTTATAGTATGTATATATATATATATTTATAGTATATAGTATGTTATGACTGTGGTCATAACATCTTTTTCCATGTACTACTGTTTTTTTATTGGAGGGTTATTAATTTAACTCTAATGAACCACTGTATTTATGCACAAGTATAAAACCACTTTCCTCTTTGCTGTATTATTTATTGTTTTGCATATCTGCTATTTTTATAAACAATCTGACATTTTGACCTGTTTTCTGAGACGCTGTCAGTCACTGTCCTCCCTCAGCGCCGAGGTTAAGTGATAATGTTAAGTACCTTGGGCAAGCTGCGTGCCGCATGGAGTATTTTCTTTCTGTGTCCTGGGTCAGTGATCCCAATGTCCCTGAGATCCTGGTCCTCCATCACGTTACTTCCCTACAGGTGCACAAAGGCAAGAGACACGGACAAATAAACACATTCACACACAGGCGCGCACACACACACACACACACACACACACACACACACACACACACACACACACACACACACACACACACACACAGCCATACTCATACGCACATGCATGCAAACAAATAAACACACACACACAAGCACATACACATGCACAGAGACGATGCACAATATGGACAAACAATAATACAATCAGTGAAAACAAATCAGTATTATACTGTATATCAGTGCAGTAATTTTCACACTGGCATACAGTATTTACACATTAAGTACTTTATCAAAGTAAAAATCAAAATAAATGCGTGTCCAGGATGGTAAATTCACTTTTTACAATGTGAACTTGAACCAGCCACTGACAGATATGTCAGCATTTGCAGAATCCTGAGCCTATTTGGTAAGGTTACTTGGAACGCTTAGCCCAGAGTAGAATTATAGAAAAAAAATATAGCTTTTATTTAATAACTTATATTGCAATTTATTTATTTATTTATTTATTTTTACAAAAGCTGCCGCAAAATCAGGCATTTTGGGCTGCAACAATCCCAAAAAAGGCTGCAAAATCCTGGAGGGACTGATAAAAGACACTATACTGACATATGACATATAGCTTTATAATAACATATGGCCAATACAAGTATCGCAACTCTTTTACACTGTAACTACCAGGGCAACAGTGTAGCTGTGCAAACACACACTTGCTCATAATAACAGAGAATATGCACATCTCTGACACAAGCAGTAACAGCGGAGTGGGAGGACAATGAAGTCAAATAAATTGTGCATGCCAAGAGTAATCAATCTGATCTGGTGCGACTCAGAGGGAACAAAGCCTTCATTACTGCAGCAGCATCTACAGGATCCCTGTTTTCATTGAGGGACGCTAAACTGTCTAAGAGGAAATGAGAATATTTCACTACAGTTTGTAACAAGTCCTGCAGGACATAAAAACAATGAACAATAATCATTTCCCACCTCCTCAAATTTTGACTGACAAACAGATTCTTGTCTATTTCATGTAGCCGTTCATGTTCGCAGCTACAGCTGCTTTGTCATCTTATTCCGGTTTATAGGCAGGAATAAAGATGCAAGGAGAACCTTGAAAATGTGGAGCTAAGCGTTTTTCCCTATGAACTGCTGCAGATTGATTCTTCCTGGCCAAGAATGTTAAAATGTTCTGTAGTCTTCACTCAATATGCTCTTACTGGATTGGTTTCAGAGCACAATGCTGCAGTATATTCACAGGCCTGTATCAGGGTTCAGTTTAGAGATTACTCACTGATCGCTAGAATAAAGGTCAAAATGAAGCTGGGTCTGATGTAAGGGAGGTCCCAGAATAGATTCTCCACTTTTATTAACACAGTTTGAAGTTTGATAATGCCTCAGGAGACTCTGCAAACTTATTATTTCATGCTGCATTTAAAACATGTGACGGGAATGTATGGTTCAGTTCTTACATAGCTTATGAGCAATGATAGTTTGATTTAATCTGATACGACTTGCAGATGTAGCCATGGTAGTGGTCCTTCATCTCACTAAATGCACTCAGTTAATGCAACAGTGGATTAGAATTGCTCTATTGCTCTGCACCACAGGGAAATTGTTTCAAAAAATCTAATTTTGCTACTTTTTCAAGAGTCATTAAAATAATATGGCAAAGAAAAAAGACTTAATTTATGTGTTACGATATGTATGTTCAGTTGTACATTATTACATTTCAGAAAGAGGGGGCTGCAGAACATCTGATGCAATATTAATGCAGGGAAGATGCAATGTAAATGCATGATGGGTAACTTGTAAGATGTTGGCACTAGACAATTTGCCTCATTGCCACATTAGTTTGGACATCAGAACAACAAAGCATAAAAAGAAAAATAATATGGATTTTTTTTTGGACTGAAAATGAATCCTACAAACAAATCCTGATGTTCAAGTTCAGTTAGATTGATCACATCTGAAGCAAGTCTGGCAGAATCTAAAAGGGCACAATGTTAAACATTCACTATGTCTGCCTGACTACTCTGACCTTTCTCTTGTTTGTAACCTACGCATCCTTGTAAATACCCATGGGTAATTTGCCTTGCGAAATGAATGATTTATCTCCTTGATGCATTAAGTCCAGCACACACATTAGTTGTAGCATGGAAATGAAAACGCTTAATGATCCATCATCCTCATCACAAAATGTCCCGGAAATCTTGATCAACATGCAATCTTCCAACCCAATTAGACAAGGTTGAATTGTTTTCTTTCTAACTGTCTACCATAAATATCTGTGTCAGGCAATATAACGATATACACAGTGAGACGATGACAAATTTGTGTCAGCCAGTACAGATTTTACGATACATTCAATATGCAGCTATTTGTTATATATCTCTGGTTGTATTAGGCTATTGTGGGCAATGTTGCAATTCAATAAGCAGGACTGATTTATGACGATATTGGATTTACAGGATCTTTGCATCAATTTAATTAAATAACTGTATTTGTCAGGTACTCAATTTACTAGATTAGTGACAAGCATTTGAATTTTATCTATATTATTTCTCATACAGTGATAAAAGATTGTATCCATATTAAGGTCTGGTGGTTAGGATGCATACCATTTACAGTATTATGGACACATCATCAGTTCAATTCTTTTGCTGCATGCCATTTCCCGTATATCCATCTCCCCTCATTTCCTGTCACTTCTGTTATGTCTGCTTATGAAAAAGGCATTAAAATACCCCAAAAATACATAGTGGAATAACACACTGTGATCACGAAATGTACCTAGCTGGACATTTTACAGTTAAAAAATAAACTTGTCACTGTTCTACCATATTATATTGATGTAAGTATCATACGACCGGTCGTCATCATTTCGTAAGTTATCATACGAATTGTTGTGCATAAGTTTTCATGTGATATCATAACCCCCCTCCTTAATTAGAATGCCAATATATCTGCAATAAGCATTAACATCTGCTGATATATCAGCCTGGATGATTTATCGGTCTGGCTGTAATCTGTAATATCACACACGCCTACTGTATTCCTTTTGCTCTGACTATATATTATGACTACACATACTCCTTTAGGCTTGTTGTCACCTCATGAACAATTCTGAGCCTAAAGCTTGTATCTCTACAGCACCTCTTAGTAGGAGTGATCACGTGTTCATAGTGACTCCCATTATGTTGTGATCTCATGCCTAACCAGTAAGAAAAACAGATCAGAGAGCAAAAATCCTGAACTGGAACGCTATGTGAATACAACCACTTAACCCTCTCACTGAGCTTACTGGTCTCACTTAAATTAGCTCAGCTGTGACAAACTGATGTAACATATAGCCCTTTGGACCTAGTTATTTACAATGTACAGCCATGTTTTTCAGAGTTAACATGACCGGGGGATTGAAAAACGCAATGGTGTTTTCTACAATCATCACCCAATGCAATATCAACTTTCCTGACAATGTTCTCTACGGGTAACATGATAATACTTTTAGTCAGCATGTGGATGTCCTCTGAGCTGCAGTTGAATGAATTAATCAATATGTAATGTGATGGAGGCGTTTAAAAAATGCAAAACATTTATACAAAAATAGTCAATGCTGTCCAGAAACAGCGTGATCATGTTATCGCAGTGTTCGAATCATGTGGCTTTTTATCATTTACTTCAATATATGAATATCAAACTTGTAACCAAAATAAATGTCTGCATGCAGAAATGTGTAATTAAACTCTAAAAACCCAGAGTACACAGTATATAAATACAACATGATCATGCTGCTGCAGTCTAATCATATATTGTGTAATTATTGCAAGACCATCTCATAAGCACCACAAGCAAAGCACAATGTGGAGAGGATTTAGTGAGATTTGGCAAGCAACCATGCAACTACTGTACAGTGTGTTTAGATTGAGGACTGTTTTTCCAGGTTATCTGACTGTATCCACACAGAGGTCAAGCTCAGTGACTTTAAATCAAAAGATTCAATACAGTAGGGGGAGGAGGTGTCTTTAGAATTGTACAGTAAATGTGCTAGCATGATTGGGAATGCTTGGCAAAGTTAATGGGTTTTGGTTGTCATTTGTCTTTCCATTGGTGACAGCCCATATTCTAGATGGCTTCAGTGTGGGGCCATAAATCTTAGCAGGGTCATGCATTGCACAGGAGATGAAGGGGAGAGTGGAAAGGGGTAAGGAAGAGAAACAATGCAGGGGTTAGTGGGAAAGGGTTGGGGGGTGGGGGGTGGAGCTACTGACGGACAAGCAGAGGGTGAGAGAGCAGAGTGGTGACATAAAAAGACAAATGCAGCTAGGTTGACAGAGTGATGCGAAGTGGAAGCGACCCGTGAGATGACGTGCTGCAGGTGACTCACCATGAATCGTAGGTCGTCGAAGCCATTGAGCAGGAACTTGCTCTCGTACTGCGGCAGCCCCACGTGCTCCAGCCACTCTCCGACCGGCTGGTCCAGGGCTTTACCACAGGCCCCATCTGCCGAGAGAGGGAAGCGCTTGAGCAGGGAGAAGCCGTTCAGCCGGTAGCAGCGGCACTCAGAGGACGACACATGGCATTGCCACATCATCCTCGGCCAGCAGAGGCAGAGCCGAGTGCAGCAGCACCAGGCGGGGTGGGGGGGAGACAGGGTCCAGGCCGGGGGTGAGGGGCTCCCAAGGTACGGGTGGGGGCCCAGCTAACTCAAACACAGGAGGAGGGTAGGAAGTGCTGCAGGCCCAACTCAAGCCCTGCAGGGGACTGACTAAGCTAATATACACCCACTGGTGTTAGTGTGACTGACTGAAAATGTCAGGCGAGGGTGGAGGTAGTGCAGGGAAGGAAGCCCATCTGAAGCTTGGTATTGTTAGTTATGTTGGACTGAGCCACTACGGCATCTTCCAACAAACAGGGTTCACTAAACATTCCTTTAGTGAGCAGATGAGCGAGTGTAAGAACAAGTGCTAAGCTAGTCCAAAAACATAACAATTCTGAATGCTACAAGTCAAGGGACTAAATCATTTTCAAGCTGAGGGAAAATGGAATATGTTTCACGAAATCAAACATTTTCATACATAACACATTATTTACTCTGCTAAAACCATGCCCATCATTTTTTTTTTTTCTAAAATCAGAAATTGCTCCATCAGGGTGTAACACAGAAATATTCAGTTCCCCCAAAACAAATTTGTCACTGTTTCCCCCACATACTTGTAAAGCTCTGGCTGAGTCCCATGGCTTCATTGGTCAATCTCTTTGAGAGCTAGGACACGGCTCATACAATGAAGGTAGCAGCATTCTAAAGTGCTGTTGAGGTACTAATGTTATTTGTGATCAAGGAAAACACATTTGCTTAAATCATCTTTCGTTTTCACTCCAGAGCCAAAAGGAGTACGGTCAGGTAGACATATTGTAAATCCTACATCAAAAAAAAAAAAAAAAACGCTGGCTTGAGATTTCCACAGTGTGCTGATTCCAAACTCCTCAATTCATAATCAAATCCAAATATAGATTCCTTGATAAAGCTCCTGGGAAGCTGCCTGCCAGTGGAAAAAGGCTTGGTGTCCTTGGTGGTGCCAGTGCTGCCCAGCAAGCACACTCTTCAGCAGGCTGCTGGCTGTGCGGCTCTGCCAGAGAACGTGCTTCTCATCTCTCACAGCTGTAAATCCAGGTCCAGATCCAACAGACGGCAGGTGAGCCTTCTGACTCTGAAGCGAGGATCACTGCAGGACCACAGTACAGGTTAAGCTAGCTCCTTCCTGAGGCAGGCGCCCCCCCACCCCCCAACTCCCACCCCAGCCCACCTGGTTCTTCTCCTCGCTGGGTACAGCTAGCAGCCTCTGTGCTCAGGGCAGAGGTTTGCTGCATCCCCTGCCTGTCTGAGACATGCAGGCAGCGCAGATGCAGTCACAGCAGCTGCTCCTGGCTCACACACGCTACCCCTCACTGCTCACAGGGCATAGCGTCCTGACGCCGGCTACTTCTACACAGGAGAACCAAAGATCTGCCTCAACCTCAGCCACTGCTGCCACGTCCTTCCCACATCCACGACAGGCAACAGACTCAGATCATCCCCCCTTCTCATCCGAGCAAATCCCTCAAGCTCTTCTTTTTTAACTCCCCTCCCTCTTCGCTCTCGTCTCTCTGTGCTTTCCTTTCTCTTGCTCTCAATCTCATAGCCCCATTCCCGTACTATGTGTGATCGCACTGCAGGGCTGCCGTATGCTGCCTGATAAAGTGGGGTGCTGCTCCACGTAACCACTTCTCTCTCCCTCACTCTCCCACTATATCAATTCCCCTCCCTCTGCCTCTCTCTCTCTCTCTCTCCCTCCCTGGCTTGCACTCTGCCTCGCTCTGTCTCGCGTCCTGCCTCTCATCCTCAAACACAGATGCAAACACACACACACAGACACACACACACACACACACACACACACACACACACACACATATACTATCTTTCTCTCTCTTTGTCTGTCTCTCTACCCCTTTCCTTTTCTATCTTGCTCCCCTTTCTTACTCATACAAATGCACACTTACTCGCTCTTCTCTGTCTGTCCGATCCCCCCCCACACACACACACACACACACTGATTAGAATTGCAGAGGCACTCTGATCTTGCAGAAAGGACACCACCATCAGAGGCAAGGAACAAGCACCAAGAGCCCAAAAATTACAGTACGTCTTGGCCAAGAATGACTAGAATGCAAAGGGATGACGTAGACCTGACCCTCTTCTGCAGGAGTAATGCCAATTTCTTTTAAGGGATACTGAAAAAAGAGCCTCATCAAGCCGCTGCTTATTAGCAGACGGCTTTAATTCATTTACATCTTACTTTGATGATAAGACAAGGGGGGGGGGGGGGGGGGGGGGCAGCATTGATTCAAGTCAGCAGAAGTCTCTAATGCACTCATGAGAAGAGCAGACAAGAGACAAGAGAAGACAAGAGACCCACTTGTCCTGTCCTGTCCCTTCTCCATCTCGCCCAGTCATACAACATGACAGAAAACTCCATTATGTACTTTGAGATGCTCATGTCATATCAAGAATTTTTGGAGCACAACATAGTCTACTTACAGAAAAAAAAGCCTGGATAAACACGTGAGATAATATATAATTAAGATAGATTTGCCATTTGACTTTTATACAGGCTACACAGGCAGTGGTAGACTTTAGCACCCACCTATGCTGGGCTGCTAACTGCATCCATCACTGGTAGTATCTGGGTACAGCTGCAGGCAGAGTGTAATTATGCAGGCTTTCAAGCTGCTTGCAATCACATTCCCAGATGGGTAGTCAGCCAGCTAGTAAGGCAGTCAGGGTGAGGAGAAGCGGTGCCAACAGAGGGAAGCAAAGTGAAGGGCCAGGGCTATTGATTGAACCTCCTCCGTAAGTGGCCGTCTGTACCCCTGTTACTCTGGCGATCAGGTAAAAGGCCAAAAACCAGGTCTCTGTAACCCATAAGTCCTCCACAAGGACCAATGCTCATCTTTCGTTATCAGGTAGCGAAGCTGCTGTCAGATTTGCCCTGACTGAGGAGAAAGATGATGGAAGGAGGGAGTGAGAGACAAAGGGAGAGGGAGAGAATGAGCAGGAGACAGATAAGAGACAGACTAAGAAAGGAGTAGGCGAGGAAACATATGGGCGAGATAAGATGGTAATAGGACGTAAGAGGGATTGAAGTGGACTAATTATGATTCACTACGAGATCCCAGAACTCCTCCTCCTTCTTTACTCTTTCCTCCTGAGCTTCATACCAAAGTCAGCTCTTACACCACAATATCCAGACAGTTAAAAAAAGACGGTTAAAAATACTTGCCACCCCATCCAATTACTTCCATTCATTTGGGACAGAATCACCTCCCACGGTAGTAGGACCTAATTTACTGACTGACAGAGTATCCAATGCTCCTCCGTGAGGGGGGGGGGGGGGGGGGGGGACTGGGTCATTGTCTTATCCCCTGTTAAACAGGCCACGCTGTCAAAACTGTCCAAGTGGGTTTCTGTACTGTTTGAGCCCTGGCTCCGAGGAGTGCCCACAAAGACCTATTTACAGAGGAAGAGGTAGAGGTTGTGCCTAGATAAAGCCGTGCCTCCTCTTAATCAGAGCAGGAGAAAAGCACTAGCTTCTTGTCAACACAACCAAGCACTGGAGAAAATGAGCCGCAAAGCTGAATTAATTCAGGGAAACTGAAGGCGGACTCTTTTCCTTTGAACGTCAGAGTTTCCTGTACACAAATTGAGCCGATCCCTCCTGTGTGCTGTTAGCTGAGCTCTCTCATCACTCCCTCTCTCTTTTTAAGCTCAATTACTCAGTGCTCTCTTAGCACACAATCGAGGCACTCGTGATGGGCACACAACACAAACAACTTTATCCTTGAGCATGCAGAATGCTGCAAAATTGCAGGCTTTTTTATAGCCACAAAAATCGGATTTTCAGAAATCTAAGGGTGAATTGGCCGTCCTTGGCTCCTGATATGAGAGAGACAGTACACAAGGAAAAAGGATGAAATGAAAATGCATGACAACAGAGACAGAGGATAAGGTTTTCCCTGTCCTGTCACAATAAAAAGATAAAAGTGGAATGAAGAGTCATAATTTAGGTTTAATCTTTGGGTAATCTCCCTTATCTTCTTCCCTTTTCCAATCCTCTCCTTTTCTCTCCTCTCCTCTCCTCTTTATCTTTCTCTCTCTCTTCCTCCCTCCCACTTCTGTTGATGACTCTGAAGAGTACCTGTTTGTTCCCTTTCATTACATTGTGGAAAAAGAAATATGACCTCTTTACTAAGCGACACGCACAAAAATAGCAACAAAAGCATCTTCGCAACCTTTCAGTTACTTGTGCACAATCTCCGATTAAATTCAGAGCAGCAACTGCATGACTCAGCTGAATCTGGGACACTTTCTGCATGCTGTTCTTCTATAAATAGCACACACCTATATGTGTAGAAGAAAAAAAATAAAAAAACAACAACATATTTCCTCTTATGTAATGTAGAATAACCTCAGGTCATAATTGTTAGGATAGCAATTAATGTAAGAATGCTTGGGTGGAAGTCAAACTACAATTACGTAAAATCATGGAAAACAGCTTCACTTTAATCTGCTAATATGCATCTCCCTTTGTTTTAAAATAATATTAACGAATATTTAACAACAATTAATATTGTGCAATGGTTAAAAGCAACCCAACTGATAAACACATTAGAGAATATTAAGATAAAGTGATGAAAGTGGTTGTTGTAATGCTAATGAGTGTTATATACAGCATATTTTTATTGCTTTTAAAGTTATATTTACAACCCCAAATCAGAAAAAGTTGGGACAGTATGGAAAACACAAATAAAAAAAGAAAGTAGTGATTTCTAAATGTACTTTGACTTGTATTTCATTGCAGACAATACAACAGCACATACTTTAATGTGTTCCTCATGATTTTTATGCATGTAGATATTAAACAATAGAGGCCCCAGGATGGAGCCTTGGGGAACTCCACGTCATACTTGCACACTCAGATGCATAGTTACCTATTGAGACATAGTAGTTTCTATTCTTTAAGTAGGATTCAAAACACTTTAGCACTGTACCAGAAAGGCCTACCCAGTTTTCCAATCTGTTTAGTAATACAACCCCAAATCAGAAAAAGTTGGGACAGTATGGAAAACATAAATAAAAAAAGAAAGTAGTGATTTCTAAATGTACTTTGACTTTGACAGACAATACAACAGTACATCATTTAATGTGTTCCTCATGATTTTTATTGTTTTTTTGTCAAAGAAACAAAATTCCTATTTTGGTTCTTGCAACACATTTCAAAAAAAGTTGGAACAGTAAAGCATTTACCACTTTGTAATGTTGCCATTCATTTTCACAACACTTAAAAGACGTTTAGGGACTGAAGACACCAAGTGATGAAGTGTTTCAGGTGTAATTTTGTCCCATTCTTGCTGCAAACAAGTCTTAAGGTGGGCAACAGTACGGGGTCTTCGTTGTCGCATTTTGCGCTTCAAAATGCGGCACACATTCTCTATTGGAGACAGGTCGGGACTGCAGGCAGGCCAGTCAAGTACCCGTATCCTCTTCCTCTGCAGCCAGGACTTTGTAATGTGTGCAGAATGTGGTTTTGCATTATCTTGTTGAAATATGCATGGACGTCCCTGGAAAAGATGTCTTCTTGAAGGCAGCATATTGTGCTCCAAAATCTCTATGTACTTTTCAGCATTAATGGTGCCATCACAGAAGTGCAAGTTACCTTTGCCAAGGGCACTGACACAACCCCATACCATGACAGACCCTGGCTTTTGGACTTGTTGCTGGTAACAGTCTGGATGATCCTTTTCTTCTTTGGTCTGGAGCATACAACGTCCATTTCTCCCAAAAAATACCTGAAATACTGATTCATCTGACCATAGTACACGTTTCCACTGTGTGATGGTCCATCCCAGATGCCTTCGAGCCCAGAGAAGTCGATGGCACTTCACTGTTAACATAGGGCTTCCTTTTGGCACAATACAGTTTTAACTGGCATTTGTGGATGTAACTATGTATTGTGGTACTTGACAAAGGTTTGCCAAAGTAGTCCTGAGCCCATGTGGTGATATCGCTTATAGATGCTTGAATCTTTTAATTATGTTATGCAGTGTTGAAGGTGAAATAAGCAAATGTCTTCCTATCTTTCTTTGAGGAACATTGTTTTTAAACATTTCAATAATTTTCTCACGTATTTGTTGGTAAATGGCGATCCTCGGCCCATCTTTGCTCCTAAAGGACTAGACCTTTCTTGGATGCTGCTTTTGTACCAAATCATAATTACAATCACCTGTTGACATCACCTGTTTCAAATCACATAATTATTTAACCAATTTACCTGATTACTATCCCTAAATTGCTCCTGTCCCAACCTTTTTTGGAATGTGTTGCAGGTCTGAATGACAGGAAAGGATGTATATTTATAAATGAAATTAAGTTGACCAGACAAAACATGAAATATGTTGTGTTCACAATGTCTGCAATGAAATACAAGTCAAAGTACATTTAGAAATCACTACTTTCTTTTTTTATTTGTGTTTTCCATACTGTCCCAACTTTTTCTGATTTGGGGTTGTATTTGATGTTTCATTTTATGATGTTTAATTGTTCATTAATTTGCTTCCCTTCTTTTTTTTTAAATGTATTTCAATATTCTAACTTTTGTTTATATTGTCTGACCATTTCTTTTTTATCATGTAAGGCTGCATTTTGTTTCTGGGAGTTTACTTTTATTATGATTATTATTATTATTCTTATTATTATTATTATTATTATTATATAAATGAATTGGAGAATATTCATTTAATTTCACAATATAGCTTTTAGGCTTAGAGAAATCAACCCCCATTTTTATTTATCCTTTATTTAGCCCGCAAGGTCCCATAGAGATCTCTTCTTCCAGGTAATCCTGGTCGTCCTCATCTGTAGTTCCCTTTTATGACTGAAAGTGAAATGTTACATATATAATCACGAAGACTTTTGATTCAAGCTTTGGTGCATAACGTTTTGATATTATTGAACGTTACATCAAGCCATTGCCAAATTAGTTGCTACAAAGCTAATTAAGACTATCAGCTCCACACAACTCTCTCTGTATCTCTCAGTATGGTTATGTTCAGAAGATTGTGGCGTCCGGTGACTTTCCCGCGCAGAAACTCGAGTGAAGATAATAAAGAGACAGGCGCTAAAACGAAGGATCTGAGACAGAGAATGAATACAGGTATATTTAGACAGGCAGTATGAGAACAATACGTTTTTTGAAGATTAAACCATGTAACCATGTTATAGTAGAAACCCCAAAACAAGTATGAACCTGACAATGAGCATGATTTGGGACCTTTAATGCTGGTACAGCAGTTAAAGTCTTCTTTTCAATTCCAATGTCAATTCTTTTCTACTTGTCTGCGTCCTTACTTTATATCCTTTTATCACAACCACATATTTTATTGTTTCTGTCTTTCAGCTTGGGTGGTGTTCCACATTGCTGTGGTCAGCAGATTGTTAATCCATGAAACATACTGCGCATAGCTAATCAGTCACTCCAGAAAAAGAGGGAATTCTGAAAGAAAATTGCGGGAACTTGCAAAAATTACCGTGTTTTCACTAGGCGAAATTACGTCACTTCATAACATTCCCATGGCAACAGGGGAAAATGGCTGCTCTTGTGTGAAGTTAACGCAACATTTTTCAACTTTCTGCTGAGATATATGTGACTTTTTTTGCAACGAAAATGCGGGGATTATGAAATCATGCAAACCCTGCATATTTTGCATGGAAATCGGCAATTTATGCGGCGAAAGTATTTGAAAAAATGCAGCCCCCGCATGAATATGCGGACTTTGGCTGATTATGTATTGAATTCTGTGATCGCATAATCACGTTTTTCTGGAGGGACTGGCTAATGAACATTTATCTTAAAAAAATATAATAAGACTTCTCAAAGGCAGTCATGTGCATACCTAGATGAGCTGTTACACAATTATGTATGATGAAACCACCGTATGGCAGAGTCTCTAATAGAGGTAGGTTTACACTTTCTCAAGTCATAAACCTACCTAGGAGTGTTATCTAAACAAACTGAGCGGATGCCAGCTGGCTTCTCCCTCTGCACTGCCTTAAGGACACATGATGAAGCGTACTATCAATCGAAGCCTTATTGAGATCTACAGTATAACTCCAGAAAACAAATATTTGACAGTGAGGGGAATTTAGAATTAGATTTCGCAGAAAGTGGAAACCCTGTGTGTAAGAAATAACAATAAGGTGCCAAAGAAATGTCAGCTTGAATCTCTGTGACTTATAAGGACAACAAAATTCCCATCCGTCCTCTCTGAAGGTGTGTTTGAATACTGAATAGCATCTTTTAGAAAAGCTGCTCACAAATGAAAACAGTTACAGGGTGTAAAAGGTTTGGTTGCTGCTAACATAACATTACGGGGCTATCATGAATGCAGCACCAAGGGCAATTAAGAGCTTTATGACTGGTTAATGAATAAGACTCACTGAATTCCCCAGACCCTGTTGTCATTATGCATTAACCAACCAATAAATTACACACCACATAGTCATATCTCTGAAAAAAAAAAAAATGAAATTGAAAATTGTATCATCATGGAAACGTTATAGGTGGTGAGGCATTACCTGAACTTGGCGTGGGCTGTTTCTTTTGGGATGTTTCAATGCCTGCTCCAATCAAATTCATGATCTTCTCAATCTGTTAAAGAGAATAGGCATGAAACACGAGAAAATGTCAGCAACTGCTAATAAAAAACAAATCAATACAGAACAGTGGGGATGTCGAAATTCTTCAAAACATGCATTAAACTCCTGTCTAACCCTCCTCCATCCCACCACAGCCAAACCAATTACAAAACGGGACCACTGAAGGAGCGACACTGTGTGAGGAGTTGGGACAGAGAGCTGCTGGTACTGGGAGTATTGGGGAGGGGGAGGGCTACTTTTTGCAATGATGGATTACAAGCAAAAGTCCAACGTGGACAGCAATTCAATGACTAACCCACTACTCAGCAAAACATAGCAGAGTGATAAGGTGAATTCCAATCTAGAAGCTTTTGAATTGTAATAGTATTATTATTATTTATTTAATATGTTTTTATCTCGAGCATTGGTTGCTGCTTAGTCAGTATTGTGGCCTGTGTATGTGTATTTGTTGCTTTGTTTTTGATGCCCATTTATGCAATTTGATGTCACTGACAGTGTTTCTCTGTTTCTCTGTATGCTTGATTAAGTGTTGTCTTATCTTGTTGATACGACTGGTAGGCTGAAAACAGAATTGCCCTACGGGGATAAATAAAGTTGTTTGAATTGAATTGAATTGAAACAAAATTATTGAGGCATATACAGTCCTGTAGCCAAGTCCAAGCTGCACAAATTAACCCACCAGAGATTGAAATCTTTTTCTTTTTTTTTGTATTTGATTGCGTTCTCAGACCTGTATTATTTAAGCTTCAGAGAAGAAGGCAACAGCTTACTGCAAGGTTAAGTGAACACAATGCTGCATGCAGGAGATTACAGAGCAACTCAGAGAAGAGTTGTTTAGGGGCTTAGAGCGAAAAATGTTTATTTAAATAGTCTCTGGCTTTCCAGGAGAGTCAAAATACATTTCCAGCTTATTTGCTGTTTATTTGCTGGATAACTGAACAGTGACTCGAATTCCAACAAATATAGAAATGTAAAGATAGATGTATGTATGGTGTATGGTGTTAAGTGCTATTAAAAATATAAGCATAACCATTTGTGGTTTTAGGGGGGTTTGGGCTGGTTGTCTGTCAAATTCACAGTGATTCACGTAGTGGAACAAACACAGGACTTTCAACATGGAGACTGTTGTTCGTGTCCCATTTGAAAATAAAAGTAAACAACGATTCATTTTAACTTTATATAGAAAGCAAAACTACGTGATATTCTCCGTCGCGTGTGTAATTATCTAATGTACGTACGCACGTAAGTGAAGTAACATAAAAAAGTACTGATCTTAACCCAAACCACAATCTTTCTCTACACTTAAGTAAGTAATAAATAAAGCAGTAGTGGCCGTTACGTAAGAACAAACGACCCATGTGAATGTGAATGAACAGCTATGCGAGTGGTATCAATCTTCTCTCTCGATCAACCTAACTCTAAACAACAAAATGAATAGGCCTACATATAATTCCCAAAATGTTGAACTATTCCTTTAAATGCAACAGCATAAAAACTAAATACAGTGGGACCACTTACAGCAGGTGTAAGATGACTTGTTATCCCAACGTCCCGTCTCTGTTCGCTCTTATTAAACATTCAAATACAAGGATCGTATTTCACTGATTTCATTCACCTCAATTGGAATCATTTTGAAGTACCCAATGTCATATTTCTTCCACATCTATATCATATACGTCATGATATTCCGACTAAAACAAAAAGTCTGGAATTCATCATTTGTACATCATGTTTGATTAAAAATAATAACGCATCACTGGTTAAAGGGGAGCTACGTCCATTTTCAAAATTCATACATGTTATTCCTAAGGTATAAGATAGTCCAAACATATATGCAAACATGAACAACTCTCTCTAAAAACTAGTTTACCAAAACTCACATTTGTGATGTCATTAATTATAAAGTCTGGAATTGCCCCATAGACAATGAATTGGAAAAGATGTTATAGATGACACAGAGCACCCAGGGGAATGTTCTGAGTATATATATATATATATATGTTCTGTGTCAGAACTGAGAACACTACAATAGAATAAAGCACATTTGGGTATAAAAAAGAAAACAGAATCAGTCTCCCATTCATTGTCTAAGGAGCAGCTCTAGACTTTATACTTGATGACATCATTAGTTTGAGATTTCTCTGGTTTCTAGCTTTCAGAGAAGGTAGCTCATGTTCACAAATATTGATCAAACTTTCCACTTGCCATGGAAATAACACATTGGAATGATTAATTTAGGTGGTGCCAGTGCAAGCAGTTTGTCTACAGAGCACCACACTACTTACTGACACTTCATGCTTCAAGGACAACAGGGCGTCATGCACAGAACAAATGCACCTTCACCCATTATGAAGAGAACATGTATTAATAGCATTTGGTATTATTTGACTATTGTAGAATAGAAAAGAGGATAGCTGCAAGTACATGTTTTATTGATTTAAAACATCACCAACACAGGTTGGGCTCACCTAAAATTCTGTGTGCAAACTGTTTCAGATCAGGTGGGGGACTAAATTTAGAATCACTAGAGTAGTCTATTCACAATCAGCAATGAAGATCTTCAAGCCTGAAAAGCTGATTCTGCTTTCACAAGTGACACCAAAGACACAGCCAGGCTTATTTGATGTAATATTTAGTGTTTGAAAAAGCCCTATGCACTTCGCTAGTGGCATCAACACTGTGGAAAAGGCTTGATTCATTTGGAAGTGAGGCACGTGGGACGCGTGGCATATGCCTCCAGCAACACAGACCTCACATTACTCTTTGAATTAACCCAGTTACATTCTATATCATATACACACACATACACACACACACACACACACACACACACACACACACACACACACACACACACACACACACACACACACACACACACACACACACACACACACATCAGTACTACATTACATCTGAGCTTAAGTGCACCTTTAATAAACCCGTCACCAAAACCAACGTCATCATAGTTAAAGTGCTGAAATATTTCATCACATCATGCACATGCAGCCTCATTCACTGTGTGAATAGCTAGATGTTTGGCACTGGGATAGGGTAGACATATATTGAATATATTTTTGTTATTCAAAAGAAATAATGGTGGTCAAATATATCAACCAAATTTGACACTTTTCATGAAATAGAGTTGAACGTAAATGTGAAGTTGAAAGCAAATTCCGGTCAATTGGTCGTTAGTTTTTCCATCCATCCATTAGGTATTCCCGCTTCTCCTTCAGGGTCGCAAGGAGACTGGAGCCAAACCCAGCTGGCATTGGGTGAAAGGCAGGGTGCACGCTGGACAGGGTTGACAGTCAGCACAGGAACAGACAACCATTCACGCTCACATTCACACCACATGCAAATGCCACAGTGCTACCAGAACCCGACAGTGCAAACCACTGAACCACCGTGCCACCCTTTAATTTAACTATTAAATCCACTTCAGCTTTAATCCACTTCAGCTTTTAACTTCAGCACATACAGATGATAGTCAGGTAAGAATCAGGTTGTTAAGGAGGTTTTTTTAACCATATGGTTTGACATTTTAGGAAATATGCATATTTGCTTTCTTGCCAAGAGTTAGATGAAGATAAGCACATTTCAGAATTGAGTTTTCCTTACTGGACATGTATTAAAACGGGAAGGGTGCAGTTACCCTGACCTGCAAGCCAGCTCTCAACAGGAATTTTATAGACACAAAGAGCGCTTTCCAGTGAATGTCTGGGAGCAGGATGGAAATAATCAACTAAGAAGATCTATTCACACGTTATAAAGCATATGGGCATACGAGTGGACTGCGATTAAATCATTGGTGCTCAACTCTCATTGATAGCTCCACATCCTCAAGTGATTTACATTTTAATACAGGTTGATCTGCTATTCAGTGCTCTTCAGTTTGTGCAGCACACGCTGCACAAATTATCCATTTTATGTCACCTTTTCATACTTAAGTTTTAAAAGTGAACATTGTTTATGCAAGTTAAACCATTTTTGCTCATTTCCAATACAAGTCAAGTGGTTGACAGACGTTTTGTGATCAATCTATGTCTTTATTATGCATTACCTATGGATGTTATGACTTGCAGGTGAAAATGTATAGGAAACATGTTCTCAAGAGCCTGAGACCAGTTCTCAAGAGCCTGAGACCAGCTCCTCTGACGATTAGTCTTGATTTAATTTAAGAGATTACAATTAGAGCACAAGCCCTTGGCGGTAAGATAAAAAAAAAGCGAAAGTGTACAAAAGGCCGTCCACTCTTAAAGCGCCCATATTATGCTCATTTTCAGGTTCATAATTGTATTTTGATGTTGTACCAGAATAGGTTTACATGGTTTGATTTTTTCAAAAAACACATTTTCATTCTCATTGCACATTGATGCAGCTCCTCTTTTCACCCTCTTTTCCGCCTGTGTTCAGCTCTCTGTTTTAGCAACAGAGTGAGACATTGTACTTCTTTACCATCTATGTAGTGAGTCGCACATGCTCAGTAGCTAGGTAAGGCTCACACCAGATAACTGTTTGTTTCTCTAACTTCAGTCAGTTACAAGGCACGATTAGCAGGGAGACTTCTAAACGATGGCGCACTTCCATCTTTGCGTGGAATACCTGCAGAATAGGGACATGTAAGTAGTTTTTTTTTGTAGATTATGGTGAACGAGTGTGTGTTGTAGCAGTGTTTTGCCATTGAGAACGAGCTAGCATGATAGCGCTAGCATGCTACGGTTAGCCCGTGGTTTTGGCTAGTGACCTAAAAAGCCCTGCAGATTTTGAACAGCTCACCCGGAGACTGAAGGCAGGACACATTCAGAAACCCGTATCTCACATAAAACAACATGTTTTTATTTCCAAGTTTGTATGCATGTGGAAGCACCGGAGACACAAAATAACACCCCAAATCCCAGAAAAAGTGATTTTTTCATAATATGGGCACTTTAATACATCCATGGTTGGAGTGCATGTCGGACAGTGGCGCGGACGCGCGCTTCACACCATGAGCGGGCACATGCGCCACCCGACAGAAAGGAGAGAGAGAAAAAAAAGAGACTGCAGCGGTCTGGAGGATAATTAACTAGTTTGGATTTGGTGTGTGCGTCCAAAGCAGCTCCAATGTTCACTGTTTTTTCTGATGACGCCAGTCTCTTGCCCTTTCCGTTTTCTTATGCTGTTCCTGAAATTTGGATTTTGAGTACGTGTGGATATATCCTTTAACGCCCACTTAAAACAAACCTCAAGAACAGCCTTTTTTCACCTTCGTAACATTGCCAAAATTACGAACATCCTATCTCAAAACGATGCTGAAAAACTAGTCCATGCATTTGTTGTCCAGGCTGGACTACTGTAATTCCTTACTATCAGGATGCTCAAATAAAACCCTTAAGACTCTCCAGCTGATTCAGAATGCTGCAGCGCGTGTTCTGACAAGAACTAAGAAAAGAGATCATATTTCACCTGTATTAGCTTCTCTGCATTGGCTTCCTGTAAAATTCAGGATTGAATTTAAAATCCTTATCTGACCTACAAAGCTCTAAACGGTCAAGCGCCATCATATCTTGAAGAGCTCATAGAACCTTATTGTCCCACTAGAGCAGGGGTCTTCAACGTTTTTTAAGCCTTAACTGAAAGAGAGACGGAGCAGGAACCCCCTACTAAATATGTTGTATGAAATGAAGTTGCATAATAAACTGGTCCTACAATAACATGTAGGACGGCCTTACGCCTTTATACCTTTTTTTGCATAGAATACTAAGCTATTAAAATAGCCTAATAATTGTTGGCATGATTTCACAAATCATGTTTTTATGTTAAACATTCATCTGGCACAGTGAATTCTTAGGATTAACTGTATCTGTGGATGGATAGCTTAGTGACTACCTTACCTATAGGCCAGTAAGCAGAGGGGATTTATATTTGAAAATATTTAGTTGGATTCGTGTTAAGCCTTTTTACTTTTTTGTGCATCCATGTCCCAGAAATGCTTGTTACTAATCTAGCTCTGGGGAGTCTATTCCCCGGAGTCCTTATGTTTTTTCTCGCCCAGCATGTTTCCTTGGATTGGAGTGGCACCAAGATCATGGATGCAGCTGTCGCCGTGGTCCTGCTCCGAGTCCACGCCCTGCTACACCCTGCTGCACCCTGCTACGTCCAGCTATGCTCTGCTGTGCCATGCTACATCCTGTAACGCTCTGCAGTGCCCTGATATGACATGAACTACTACGACTACTTTTTCTAGTCACTGTTCCATTATCTTTATTGTGACTGTAATTGCCACTGTTCATCACACCCCCAACCAGCTCCGTCAGACACCGCCTACCAAGAACCTGGGTCTGTCGAGGTTTCTTCCTAAAAGGGAGTTTTTCCTCGCCACTGTCGCAATAAATGCTTGCTCTTGAGGAAATTACTAGAATTGTTGGGTCTTTGTATATTATAGAGTGTGGTCTAGACCTACTCTATCTGTATAGTGTCTCAAGATAACTCTTGTTATGATTTGATACTATAAATAAAATTGAATTGAATTGAAATGAATTGTGTGGTCCTCTGTGTTTCCTTCTTCAAACTTGCCGGGCCGGGAAGTGACGATACCCATTAGCAGCAGCTGTGAGTCGAAAACGCGAAAGGCGGAGCAGTATAGCCTGTATGTCCCTTACTGGCTAACGCATTTCAAGATGGCACATGACTATGGAGCGTCTACCCCAGTTCATGCAAGCGCAAATGTAAAATTTCAAGCCAATAGGAATACTTGAAATTGATGCTGGTGGTCAATATTCATAAAAAAGGACAAGTTTGTGAAGGGCAATACAGATTTTGATAATAAACAACTACAAATGTTACACACTGGGGCTTTAAGAAAAACTGTGGTGAAGGACTGAAGCTGGAAAACTTAAAAACAGACCTTTCTAGACTTTCTACTTGATGGACTACAAAGTCAGGCCCAACTGGCCAAACTGCTAGTGATCTTGGGTTTGTGATTTTGATTGGACCCAAGAAAGATCAGATGCATTTTACTTTTCAGGCAATCAAAATACAACAGAATGCTGACTTAAATCAACGTGGCTTCAACATGTTAGAGACTGTGCTTGTTACTTTCAAGAGAGTTCCATACCGGCCAGGGGTCGGCTAGTTTTATCCTGAGTCAGCCAGCCTCAGTGAGTTCCTCTACAGGCCTTATTATACCTACATTCATTACGTGCTCCACTGCACCTAAATTTTATATATACAGTATATACAAATGTGGCGCTGTTCCATTAGACCCGAAATAATAAATTATACCAGGAAATTGAATATTCTAATGTAATTAGAATGAATTGGAAATGTTCCCAATTATCTATAAAATGTTTTCTGATGGCTCCAGCCAGTCATTTTGGCCCAAGTTTTTATAGTGCACTGTTTTAACCCTTTTTTGGAAATGGCAAAGGGCAGAGATAACAGAAGAAAGGGTGAAAATGGTGCACATAAAATCAACTAATACAATAATTGCACAAGACAGTTATTGACACGATCAATTCCAGCAGCCAGTATCAACAAAAGTGAGTTACAGTACATTAACCTCAGTGCCACCTCTATTATTATTAATCACTGTCAGCTATGGGCTTTGAAGAACACAATCATAAACCAGATCAATAAATCAGCAAATACAATAGAAGCCTATTTAGAAACCATAGTTGTGTCCCAATTGAACATTAAACACGTATTCTAATACAGTGCGCAACTCTTGATATTATACTTGCAGTCAGAATACAAAAATGGCTGTACTTTATTTTGTACCAACTGTATGAGACATGAGCGGTCCATCATACTGTGAACACCACTGCCAATTAAACTTCAAAAGAGAAAAGCCAACTGTTTACTCCCATTTTTTTTTACAACGTGCTCCTGAAGTTGCCTCACCATCCACAATTTGTTAAGTTTTGAGCTGCTTCGCTATTTCATTTGTGCTCATTTGAAAAATTTAGCAAATTCAGTATAAATACTGACATATTTGAGTACAGCAGTAACAGAGAGCTGATATACTCTCAATTCATGTTGTCATGTGTTTTTAACTCAGCTTGGGATCTGTGATCTTCCTACCATCTTTCTTATCTTGTCGACTACACGCTAGCTAAGAAGATAATGTGAAATAATCTTGAACAATATGCTTTAGCGATAGGGAGTACAATATTGTCCACTGAGCCAACGTCTCCTGCAAATAAATGATGCAGTGAGCCCAAAGCAGAACAGATAATGGTAATGATGGATATAGTAAACTAAGCCAAAAGGCTGCCTGCCTCACTGGCGCTGGCCTGGAAACAGGATTACCGCCTCAGTATCATTGTCAATAAAGACAAATGGGCCAGTAGCTGCTCACTATACAAGACCCAGATCCAGACAATTCTATCCAGCAGTCCTCATGATTTGGATTGATTTTTATTTATTTGACAGCTTTGAAACCACACACCTTAAATAAAGCTACTAAGAATGATCATAGTAAAGTCATGATGGTCTTCATGGTGTACTATATATGTGGCGAGGCATGGTGACATGAGTGTTTGGTTTTGTCTCATAGATGTATTCATCTGTTTGCAGGTAAAGAATATCATTTGTCATCATTCTAACTGTCAAACAAATTTTAGTCATATTAATTGTAAAGGAAAATGGCATTTCTTTGTTTTGATTTTACTTCCTGACTAACTGACTGACTTTAGTCAGGGACTGGGGAACACCAGCTTGGGTCTTCATACTGTACATTACCTAATTTTTTATCAACCACTACATGAAAATAAATGTAAGATTCTGGGAGTACCACCTCAGCTGTATGATAGAGTATATGTTACTTCATTTAGAGATTTTACCATGTAGTTCTCCTGCATCCAGCTTGTTAGATAGTGCTGGAATTGGGATTTAATGTTAGGTAATGTCAGATTATCACAAATTATATTGCTTAGTGTGTATTTTTTTCACTTGTACAAACAAAAGACTTATCAACTCTAAACTTGACTGATGGATGACATTTATTCTGCTGTTTATTTTTTTGCTTTATTATTCTGCTGTTTGGCCTATAAAGTGCCATGACAATTTCGGGCAGCCTAAAGTGAAGTCTCCAAATGTTTGACCAATAGTCAAAAAGATAGTCCCTACAGATATTTGATTAATTATCACGAGAGGAAGAAAAGCAGCAAATCCTCACAAATGACAAACTTGAATGATCAAATATTTGACATTTTTGTTTAAACGATTAACCAATTATCACAATAACTAACAATTATTTTGCTGTAGATCAAATTATTGATGGACTACTTGTTTCAGCAAAATGTCAGGGTCTTGAATCATTATTAAATGAACTTTCTTTTACAACATTATTGCATGTATATCTATACATACTTTGGCTATGTCTTTTTGCAACTCCTACAAATAACTTAATATTAAGCTATTATTGATAAGCAACTATGTTTTTATGGAAAGTAATGCTGCCTTATGATTTTCTCAGACCGTCCTCACCCAGAGAACAACCATATAGGTTGATTGTGCAAGCAGCTCATAACACCCCATAGTTACTGTATGTTTCTTGTTAGGCGGTGACCTCTCTTGGCTGTAGTAATTATCGCGAGAGCAAACGAGTAAGCAAGGTGACAAAGAGCGGCAAATTCTGTGTAAGGAGGCAGGTTGGTGGTAACGGGGTGGTGGATGGGTCAAACAAACACAGGACTTTCAATCAGGAGCCTGGGGTTCGTGTCCTGTGTGAAAACAACCAAGTCAACTGTTACAGCAATGAAATGTGGTGTCTCATGTATTACACCTTGTGAGAACTCTTACAGGCAATGTGGCAGGTGAAACAGGACTGCGCCTTCTCCCACCCAGCCCCCACCAACACCCACACCACTACTCTCATATTCATGTACCACATCTGTCTAACCAGATCTTGGGATGTGTTCACTCTGCCGTGGCTCTCTATATGAATTATATACCAGCTTACATGTACTTTGAAAATATTCCCTCTATATCAACTGGATTAACTAACATGAAGATTCTATTTCATTTTCACTGTGGTCAATTCACATTTATAGATTTCGAAAACTAATGTTGATTTATACAGTAAGAGCTTTGTATATCTGCTTTCACACATTCAATTTCAAACTTATTATATTAAAAAAGTGCATAAATCATATACATTAAAAAAGATTGTAATAAACCAAAAGTAACATAATAAAATATGGGTATTTTCATCTACTTGTGTTATGTAAGACCAAAGCCATTAGTAGGTGTAGCAGCATATAAACACACACACACACTGCATGCACTTTAAAAGCTTGCATGTGTAATGACCTGAGGAGTACTGCTGGGAAATTTAGAGTACACACACGAATGAAGCCACTCAAGCATCTGTAACATGTGTTTGTGTTAACCTTTGCCTTTTGAGTATTGAACAGATGTGGTGAAGACATCAATCAACATTATCATATATGCTATTTCTATTATTAATACAGCAAGATTATTATCTTAAAGGAAAAGAAGAAACCCACCTTAAAATACATATACACATAAAAACATAGTGAAGGTAGTGCGGCTGTCAGTGTTGATTATGTCACATCTTCCAAACAATAATATGACAGCCTTGAACTATTTTTCCTACAATAAATGACTCACTTTTTACCAGTAGGCTATGCGATGTGATCATACATTAAACAATGATAAAGAGTGAGCATCCATACAGATGCCCCCAGTCAAATGTCAAAATAATGGTTTACTAATCCAACAAAAGCTGATAGGACAGCTAGAGGGTATCATGAATCTGAACCATAACACAGGGGTGAGAGGTTATGCATTGAGTATTGCCTTTATTAAAGTTTTATTTAATTAGACTAATGACATATCCAGAAGGCTATACATGAGTATAAATGTACCCACACACTTAAATATTCAGCACTGTACAAATAGGACACCTGACCATTTTAGCTCTGTAAGTCATTCGGAAAGTAAGCTGTCAGAAAGAAATCGACAAATACTGTTCTTCTCTTTGTTTAAAAAAAAAGTCTACATTGAACGAGCCAAAAAAAAGGAAAAATGGTCAGCAGTTACACAAGCTGCCAGACATAATGAAAATCTAAATGTATATATTCCACTGAAAATGTCAATGTGGTATACTTTATCTCATAACTTCCTTTTATGATAACAAAATCTGAATACCAGCATTTGTATTCAGTATTTTTTTTTTTATGTGTGTGCGCGTTTATATATCTGATCTAAAGCCCAGCCTCTCTCTGAGCCTCGCGTGTCGCTTCAATGTTTGATGGTGGCTGATTGCTTCATGAGATATACTCACAAGCCAGAGTAAATTTTTGCCCTGACCACCCCCCCCCCCCCCCACACACACACACACACACACACACACACACACACACACACACACACACACACGCACGCACACACAGACACACACACACAGCCCTACACTCAGGAGCAGCTGCAAAACAGGATGCCCTTGAGAACAGGACACCCCACCCAACATGGCCTGAATAAACAGTTTTTTTAAGAGAGCAGAGGGGTGTAGCAGGGCACATGCACGGGACAGGGTGGGATGACAAAGAGAGGAATAAACAAAGCCAAGTAAAAGTTCAAGATGTCTAAGAACTCTGGTACTTGTTGTAAGGATGAAAAAAGGTGCACGCTCCAACGTCTATAAATTGGATAGTTGAAAGAACATCGCGACTGTTGTGTGGAATAAGGTTGGCAAAAAAAAAGGCACTACGCTTTTCTGTGTCTATTTTTTCGCTAAGAAGAAATTCAACAAAAAGCTATTTGCCAACACTAAATATTAAACAAAATCCAGACACTATATAGTATTAAGTTGCTGTGAGCTGTAGCCTACATTCACCACTTCTAAACAGAGGCAGAAGATAAAGTAATCTTGGAGATTGTTCCTTCACAGCGCTGTGCAATGCGAGAAAATCTCAGAGCTGAACCGGGCAGACACAGCACTTTCAGACTCACCCTGGGTCGGGTTAATTAAGTCTACTGCTAACTAATAACATTACCATGGTTGGCCAAAATACCCCCGCCAATCAAATCCGTACTTCACCGGTAATCGTCAAGCCACTAAACCTGTATGGAAATTAACACCTCTGCTGAAATGTTAAATTTGTTAACAATCATACAACACGAGACAACACCGTCTCTCTCTCTCTCTCTCTCTCTGCGCGCACACACACACACACACACACACACACACACACACACACACAGTCCTGTTCTGATGGTTGATTAACGCAGATATGTGCTGATTAGCTCTCATAACGGGCTGGGTGGGTAGCACACTGCAGTCCATGAGGCTAATGTCTGATTACTCCACATTGCCATTGTGATATTTTGTGATTATATTCTGAATCTGCAAAGTTCTCTGTCAGGTAAATCAATAAGTTAGTAGTAGGGTATACAGGGGAGTTGCATACTAAGTGGTTTGGAGTCCTGTAAGTAATTTTGGGGTACAATTCGGTTTTGATGAATTCTACAAGCAGCAATACCACAGGCCAAGCAATCAGCCCGTTCCAAACAGGCACATTTTCAACAGGCACCGCACTAGTACTGTAAAAGACAGACCCTTTTACTGTACGTGACCATAACTCAGGCAGGCCTGTTGTCAAGACCGCTTAGGTCGAGTCCAAGACAAGCCCCAGTCCAAGTTTGAGCAGTTTCAAGATTGATTCAAATCCAAATAGGGAAAGGAATCGGAATCAGAAAATGATTTATTGCTAAGTAAGTAACACTTATGAGGAATTTGCCTTGGTTGTTGGTGCAGAGCCTACATAAACATATTAAAGACATGTCATGCATAATGCATATATCTATCCACGCATCAGCAGCACCTGCTTTGCATTACAATGCTGTTAGAACAAAGTAGTGCTTCCTCACTTGTTTTTCTACAACATACATTTGCCTTAAAGTTGCATTATTTGCTAAAATCACGATTACAACTGAACAATATAATATATACAATATGCAATATAATTATATTAAAATATGACTTACATGTATAGCGCAGTGAAAACACTGCCTATGAAAACTATGAAAATATAATAATCTTTTCACACATTTGTGCATAAAACTACACATCTAACATGAGGATGCTTGGTTATTACATGCAAAGACACACTATGAAAAATAAGCATTACCAGCACCTGTAATTGACAGCTCAGAGCAGCATGTGAGGAAGAATTTTGCGTCTTTTTGGGGAACTGAAGCTGACAAACAGCAGAGAATTCCCTTCAGTCTGCTTTGACAGCAGCTAGCAGCGCTAAGTAAAAAAACGGCCCCCACAAAAAAAGATAACTGGGCTCAGTTCAGACCAATATGTCTATAGCCAGGATTTAAAAAAAATACTCAACTCAATAACTCGTATTACTTATTATAACTCTAACTTCCTTTTAGTCAAATCTACAGATAAAATCAAATCAGCATAAAGTCAAACTAGATAAGATAGAATTGCTCCTAAACGGCTTTTCACTGTAACTCAAACAAGTTGCTAGCCAAGATATCAGTTGGTTATGACAAGATATTGCACTATGCCAGAACATACACTAATATTCCATATATGATGTTATATTTTGGAAATGTTGTAGTCTGCTGTGGACATTCAAAAAAATTGCATAATTTTGCCTTTAAGCATGCTATAATAAAATATTATCATTGATCAACTGTTGTCCCTACAGTTTTCGACTATTGAAGTGCATTTGGAGGTTTTGGTAAGAATTTATGATTAATTTCAAGGTCTTTGCAGTGCTTCGGGGTGTACTGCATTGATGCTCCAAAGTACTTAAAAATCCCAAGTTAAGGCTAGTGGGGATAAGGGGGCAGGGGGGGGGGGGGGGGTGCTCGCAGTGGGCTGAAAGTAGATGGCGTAAGACGGAGTAAAGGAGCCAGAGAAGTGCAGGAGGAGACAGTGGAAGCGTGGGTCGGCCCCTGAGACATGTACTGAGTGGATGTGGAATGACAGCACAAGCCCAATTAGTTTTGGATGCCGAGCTGCTACAGGGAGGTCGGTGCAAGTGATCAAGCCATTCATGCATTCAAGCACTCACCCACAGGCACTCTACGCCAACAGCCTGGGTAGAGTTACTACAGTCTATCACTGCTTCTGCTGGACTTCCTTCCTTCCTTCCCTCCTTCCTTCCTTTCCCTCTCCTGAAACACACTGCTTCCCCCGTTCCCATTTCTTTCTTTTTTTCCTCACTAATCCTCAATTGCATCTCTCGTCGGCCTCTCTTTTTTCACATCCATTCACAGTCACTAACACACTCTCTCCTAAGGACATTAAAACACTCTACTTGAAAGCCTGTCCAAGCCTTAACAATGACACTGCCACTCCCTCCGTCATCAACACACTCCCACTGGTTTCCCATCCCCAGAGTTTGAGTATTACCTCATCCCACTCAGAGGCAAAGGAAGGCATGTGCTCCGTGGACGGCTGCCCAGAGTTGCAGTTAGACACGGACCCACTGCGGCCAGACAGACCGCCATCCTCCTCTCCGAGTGGTGACGCCAACAAGTCAGAGTCCGACTTGGACAAACTTCGAATCAATCCCAGGTCTGCAGGTCTGACTTTGAGCGCTACCACCGATGCAGAATCAGCGGACACTTCTCTCGAGTCCTTACTGTCAGCTTTTGGACTCTGGATCACCTTGGCGGGGTTGGCATCCTGTGTGCATTCTGCCATTATTTTGGAGCTGCCAAGTGCAGCTCAGGGTCCCCAGTTTCCTGCAGTATTCTGACTTGTTTAGTCAGTCCAAGAGAGTGAGCCAAGATATCTGTGGAACTTCTAGAAAGCAGTCAATTGTAGTACTGAAAGACACAGATTAATAAACTATAAGTATCGTATACTTGAGCAATCTGCCTTTAACTCATACAAAGTGCTCCTGTTTGGAGGGAAAGGAAGCATGTGAGTGAGAGACTTGTTGTGCACAGAAACAATGATAACGGTCCACCCACAGTTGTATCCTGTTGCCCTCCCCTTAGTGACTGGCTGACTCAAAGAGTCCCCCTCCTTTTTTGATACACTCTCCCCTACCACGTAGGCTGTTTTAGGCCATGTGTCTACAGTAATGTGGTCATCTTAAGAAGTCATAGAAAACCAGCATTATAAAGCCTGATGTCTGATGGTTAAAAAGGTAAAAGCATCACTATCAGCTAAAATAAAAGATGTCGCCATTTCTGCATCCTCTTACCTCCTGCTGACTTTTGTAGCCCTGGTGCTTTCCCTGCTCCGTATTTTGTTGTCTGTCCTGTTCTGAGGTTGTTTCCAGACTCTCGAGGAGGACCGGCTCTGTCCCGTACTGAGGATCAGAGGACGGGAGGATCCCAAAGCCTGGCCTTATTCAGACTGACAGCTGGGGTAATCAGGTTACTGACGCACTGGGTGGCTGCTCCCTTTCAAAGGAGGGAGAGTCGGGATTCCTTCTTTTCAGTCTGTGTGTGTCTGCAAGAGACTGAGGTTACTGAGCTGAGCTTAGTTTATCTATCTATCTATCTATCTATCTATCTATCTATCTATCTATCTATCTATCTATCTATCTATCTATCTATCTATACTTCTTTGCCCAGTGAAGCAGAATATTTTGGGTGCTCCTCTGGATGCATATCCTATTTGTCACTCTACCTGACCAGGAGCTTCCGCTCTGATATACTTTAATGCACATATTTTACAGTCACAAATCCAGTCCAGGCCAAAGTGCTAACACTTTACAGTGTCGAAACACAGATTTTGATGCCAAAATCATTAGATTACATAGATTTTCTCTACTTCTCTTTGATATATTTGAAGGAAAATATCTTACTGATATAACTTAGCAAACCATAAATGCAGCAAAGTTTTTTATTGTGACTTGAATGTATAAGGGAAAAATGAACTCTTGGGATCTGTAGAGGAGAAGAAAGAAACATCAAGATAGGAAATGTTGATGATATGGGAGGAATGTAGAAAAGATCTCACACACTCAGTGCTATTCATGAGTCTTATCAAAGGGAGTTGATGCTGACAAAAGAGTCTCTTGTGAGGCATCCTTAATATTCACAGGCAACCGTAGCCGTGCATAGCGCGCCTCTGCGCCCTGTTCCCTCAATCAGCCAAGTCCCTTGCATGCCCACCTCTTCCCTATGGGCAGCGCTGGTATGTGCATGACAGAAAAGATAACATCCTTCGCTCGCCAAGGATGGCTCACACAGCCACACACTGCTTAGCTGGCAATAACAAAAGCCACATCTAATGAAGCAAGTTGAATTGCACATTTAATGATCTCTATGACTGTGATGAGGATGAAACAGTTTAGGTTATCCACATATTCTGTGTCATTTTAAACAATAGAGGCTCTGGAATACAACATGTTTCAAGATAATGATGTCTTCACGGCATATTAGAGCGACTAAAATAAAACATGCATCCCTCCCTCAGCTGGCTGGCTGCTGAGCCTCGGGCTAAAGACAGTGGTGACTCATGAACGCTGTTCTCCAACAAAGACATGCACACTGTGCAAGTCACAGAGAGACAGCGAGTACAGTAAACACACACACACACACACACACACACACACACACACACACACACACACACACACACACACACACACACACACACACACACACACACACACACACACACACACACACGCACACACTGGAATGCAGTTTCATGTGCACGGTGTCTGTGTGTATGGGCTGTGTGCACCAAAATAGTTTGTTCTCCCTGACACACGGATGCCTTTTCAGGATTCTTGTGCGTGTTTGTAATTGTACCATGTGGCCCCACGTCCACAATTGACTTTTTTAATAACAATTCACAATTTGTAAAACCACTTTTGTCACCACTCCAGCATTCTCTGCAGTTCCCACCTGATCAGCTGGCATTATGGAGAAGGAGAACGAGGCCACTGGGTAAAAGATCTAATAAAGTTAATCAACCTTGGAAGCTATTACCTTCAGATAGGCTGTTTGGCTTCAAAACAAATCTGGAAGTGGCAACAAAACTCCAAATCAGCCTCTCATGAACACCATAAAATGTGCTGTACAATTTGCTGTATGCCTGGGAATCTACAGACCTACATGCCAGTTATATAGGCCTATGCTTCACTCTCTGAAATCCCATAATGCTTTGTTTGGCTTGTGTTTTTCTCCTTGGGAGTTTGAGCGGACGTTAACCCGAGAGTCACCGACAAGAATGTTCTAATGCTAACCCTTTAGGTCATCTGTTCCCCGAGGCGGCAGGGACGTCATTCTTCCAAGCTTTCATTTTCAGAGCCCCGAAATGTGGGAATTTGTACTGTCAGTCACTGAACAAGCAGAGAAATCCTAGAAATAATAATAAGTTATGCTTATACAACAATTTCACTGGCCAACACCATAAACAGCAAATGCATTTTGAAATAAGTAAAACAGTGATGTTATTTGCATTATTTTGGAGATATCAAACACAGATGTCTCACTTTGACAGCCTGTTCCTACCAGACTCTCGTACATTTCATTTGTACAGAGAGTCTGGCCACTCTCCATTGACAAATGTTAACTTCCTTGAAGGCGGATACTCTGTTTGGCCGTGACGTCAGCTTAGCATCGCTAGTGTTCGCCTTAGCCAACTCCTTCACCACTAACGGAGCGAGCTGGAAAATCAAACTTTTCCCGAACCCCGTGGGGAGGAGGGCCACAACATCATGGCCACCAACAAAACTCAGCAAAGATTGTTCTTGCTCTGGCTTTAATTTCTGGGTATTCGGCAGCATTGCCACAACAGACCGAATGGCTTCGCTCGCATCTTTCTCCGCCGCCATTACGGAACTACAACTCAAACTAGCGCACGACCTCAACGTCATCGTTCTCAGCCACTCCCTCTGTTCGCTGATCGGACCGGTAAGGATTGGCCGGAGAAAACCCAAAAATATACCGCAAACCCAGACGGTGTACTGAAGGAAAATAAAAATAACTTCAAAGTTGAGGGATAAAATAAATTACTTGCAACAGAAAATCTACCAGCTGTTAGCTCAGAACGGCTAAAGGTGCGGCTACTGTGAAAGCTTTCCAACAGACGAACAGAGCCGACCTCTCAGCAGGGAAATGGGAGGGCAAGCCTGTATGGCTGAGTGAAGACGTAGCGCTATCCATCAGTGAGAGTGGGAGAGAGACAGAGAGACTACAGGGTGGAGATACAATCTTTTCTCAACGTCTAGTTAAGGTCTAGTTAATAATCTTATTGGGTTAGTCTGTGAATTTCCTCAAATACTCTTACCAATAACATCTTCAAAATCTCAATGTTGGTTGGTCGTCGTTTAGTGAGTCTCAACAATTATTGGATGTATTGCCGTGAAATTTGGTACAGACATTCATGGTTTTCACTTATTTTGTCAATTATCTTAACATCTTCAAGATGGATTGGCACATAATCTTTTGTATAAACATTCATGGTCCTGTGACGATGAAACCTAATGACTGTGACTAAACCGTGAGGTTCATACTGTATCTGTGGTCTTAAGTGAAATATTCTTGACAACTATTATGACTTACTATTATAAGGGATTGCCATGAAATTTCATACAGACTACTTCGGTGACTTATCTGTAGCCTCACAGAGCTGCTAGCATGGCTGTAGACTCTTGTCCCATGCATGGAGGCATAGAAATAGAAATCTGAAGGCTCGAAGAAGTGTTGATAGCTTGCAGATGCCTTTGAACAAGATCCATTGTTGTGACAAAGTAAAATAGAGAGCAATCAAGCCTGAGTGGGGAATTTCAGCATTGTTGCCATGAGTTCACACCTTCAAAAACAGGTTATCAGTGATGTTATTACAGGATTTATAGTGTATACTTTTCAAATGGAAAAAATGTTTTGGTCCGGTGTGATAAGGGATTGCTCATTCTTTTCTATCACGTTGCACTGCATCATGTGCCACAACAACCGCTGCCGGCCACATAAGGATCAAATTTAACAGATAAATTCAGTTTGCTGGAAAGATAAGAATCACCGTGGAATCCAGCTGTAGTTCCTTCATTTGTATGTAAGGTTAGAAACGATGGCATGATAGAGGGATGCGTGTGCATGCAGTTGTGTGCTCCCCTGCAGCGTATTCATTTATGCATGCGTGCACGTATGTGTGCACATGTACTGTATGTGTATGCACGGATGGGTAAATGTTTGTGTTGAAGCCAAAGGCACGCAGTGCTTCCTGAGTTAGGTTATTGCTCTTGGTGCTGCTCTCAGTGAAAACACTGGGCACATGCTCCATGTTTCTGAATTTCCCATCAGGGGCGTGATGATGACAATGGCCAATGACAGATTAATTGAATCTAATAACATCTAATAACTGATGGCGCAGTGGTTAGAACACGTGCCTTTGGTGTGGGAGACCTGGGTTCGATTCCCACCATGATCCATCAACCAATGTGTCCCTGAGCAAGACACTTAACCCCTAGTTGCTCCAGAGGCGTGTGACCTCTGATATACATAGCAATTGTAAGTCGCTTTGGATAAAAGCGTCAGCTAAATGACATGTAATGTAATGTAATGTAACTGTCCACTGTGTTTTATCAAAGGTACATGGGGAGAAAATGAAGGAGGGACACATTCAAATTCAGAGGGAAGAAAGGGACAAAGGGTATGAGTGAGCAAGATATGCCACAGAGGAGAGCAGGTAGAGCAAGCTGTTCTCATGAAGTACACTGGTCACTTTAGTAATCCACAGATAATGCTGACAGTTCACAGGCAGGTCACTTTCAGTGTAACACCACCATAAAGCCCACTACAGACCAAGCCGAAAATCGGTCAGTGACTCGATTATGTGCGGTGTGTTCCGTGCTGTCGTCCGTTGGAGGGGCCATCGGCCTTCATTTTCGCCGATTTGTAGAGCTTAGTCGGGAGGGTGGGCACTGCCGGCAATCGGGCTCAAATGACCAATCTGATTGGTGGAGTGCTAACCCAGAAACAGGGAGCTGAAATGAGTGTGACTATAGTCTCTCAAAATCTGATGAAAATCTTTTAAACTGACCATTGTCGATCTGAAATGAAGACAGATTCAGCAACTGCATGGCCTATTTCTCGCTTAAAATGTTTTCAGAAACACGTTTCGGTGAACTATTTTAGTACAATTTGAGATCGTATTCTGAACGAGTCGCCATTAATGGCCGTTTGAAAAATCCAAAATCCTCAAGAAGAAGCCAGACCCACGTGACACGTTCGTCCAATCAGCTGCCGGTTTTCATTTTTGGGCTACAATACAGATTAGCGCCATCTGCTGTTATGGAGACGTATTACGTCTCGTCTCCTCTCCTCGGTGTGTTCTCTGGCATGTTTTGAACAATTCGGGGAGACTGATCAGTCCAATTGCCTTTTCTGCCGATGGTCGCCCCGTCTGGCCTATATGTAGAGGCTTTAACAGCTGCCCCGACAAGCTCTATATCCAGAGAGTACTGGTGATGTATGTGGTAATAATAAAGATATTGGCAGTCATGAATCAATCAGACATGCTTGATATATTCAGCTGAGAGTCAAGAAGGTGATACTCAAGACAATCCACTTCCATTATTACACGGCTCACACAGCACTTTAAGATTAGGAACACCCATTGAGAATAAAGACATTAATCAATGTTCGTAGTTGAGGGAAAATCCATTTATCAAAGACGAGTTTGCATGTCGTCAAGGTGCAAAATACTATAGGAACATCTTTTTATCATGTTGCACTCTTTGTTGCACAAACCATGCCTACTGTCATTCTTTTATGTGCAAGTGTATTGCTTTGGTTGAATCTGCCTTCATCCTTATATACACAGCGCTTAGCCAAAGGCTTTTAGCCCTATTAACTTCTGAACATCAAGTCATTTTAGAGAGTAAGAATCCGCTCCTTCCTCAAAAATAGACTCTGCCCTTGTCTCTATATTGAGCACATTTTTAGAAGCAATTTCACTTGTTGCTGGATTAAAAGGCAAGATAGCAATCTCGTATTCAGTCCTAGCTCTCTGCCATGGCTGAAAATGTGACTTCACAGTAGATTTTAGTTTTAACCTCAATTTACCTGCTAGTTCTTATTTTTTTAGAAAGAAAAAAAAAAGTTCTTGCTGTTTTGTGCACAAGAAATATGTCATTCTTTAGCTTGGAAATCTTTGTCACTCATAACTACAAATGTGAAAATGAGCAACTCCTCGGAGAAGTTGTAGTACAACATGGCACTAAAAGAAGCAAGTCAGTGAATTGTCAGAAAATAAAGAAAAAAAAATGTGCCTGAAAAGGGCTTTAATATGTTCATTTAGTAGAAAGATGACTAACTCAAATCTTTGGCAGGTAAACACAGAAAGAACAACACCTAACAGTGGAAAGCAGTCTCTCGCATACTTTGATTTCTAACAAGAGCTAAAAACCATTACATGCATGAATGAGATGGTAACCGATGATGGGTTCAATACCACCTTGGGCGCATATTGACTGGCAGAAGGGAACAAAAGAAATTCCTGCAGGGGAGATAACCAGAGAGACAGCTTCCCGATAGAAACAATTTAGGATACATGAGGCAGTTTTTAAGTATGCCTCTGAGGCTGGAAAAGAATTGCTTTGTGAAACTTCTCTCTGCCTGCTGGTAATCTTCCACAATCATTATGGATAAAACTGCACCTTCATTTTGGATTCATCATGTAGTGTGTTGGTGTACAAGTGCTGAACTGAAGGGTTTTAAGATTGTTCATGCTGCTCCTAATGAGAAGACAGACAGAGAGAGTGTGAGCAGCTGGGTTGGAGCAGGAGCGAGAGGCTGCATCCACATTTCTTTTATGCCTGCGCAGCACGGCACACATGCCTGACTGTAGAAACTCAGAAATACAATATAACTTCTTCTCAAGCTACACTGTTACTTTTGGCAGAGAAGTTGTAACTTTAGAAGCAGCGAAGTTGAAAAACAATGTTTGAGGATTTCAGGCTGGCAAACTGCATAACATATAAAAAGGCTGTAAGCCTTCATTTAGCCTTTTTTAGGTTAATTATTATACCAAAGTAATTTAGATACTGAACTCTGTCTTTGGGTAATATTCACAAATGCAAGTATCTACCAACAAATTGTGTAACGAACTGAACTGAGCCGAACCAGACTGCTTGGAGCTAACGAGTATATGTCTGCATGTCTTGTTAGAACAGAAATAAAATAAAATAAATGGGTCAGTCAGTGCAACACATCAATGGAAGGTAAATGAAACCACTTACAACAAGGAAACAAGATTTTCTTGCAACAAAGCGATAAGAAAGGCAAAAAAAAAATCTTTATGATGGCACGTCAGTTATGGGCCAGGGACACTCATTAAAGGCAGACTTTTGCAACTACTTTTATATGCATGTATGGATAAGAACCATATGTTTGAGGTGATGAGGACCCTGATAAAAAATTCAAGTCCTTTAGTTGGAGGTGAGGTTATATGAAATATTTATAAAGTCAAGTTATTCCAAATTTAGAATTGGGGAAAACAAAACACTCCAAAGGAGACTATAATAATAGGATCACCTTACACTGTAAATCCAGATTTAGTTGTAATTAAAGTTTTTACTACTTATCATTTAAGGTTTTGTTAAAAAAACATATTCATTACTAAATCACATTAGTTGTTTGTAATAATTGGCTTAAAGCCCCAGTGTGTAACATTTGTAGTTGTTTATTATCAAAATCTGTATTGCCCTTCACAAACTTGTCCTTTTTTATGAATATTGACCACAACCATCAATTCCAAGTATTCCTATTGGTTTGAAATTTTACATTTGCGCTTACATGAACTGGGGTAGACACTCCATAGCCATGCGCCATCTTGAACTACGGAAGCCCGTAAGGGACATACAGGCGATACTGCTCCGCATTTTGCGCTTTTCACTCAGTGGCACTGACTGTGACCGACTGTTTTCTTTAACTGTCTATGACTGTGACGTATGCCAGGGAGGGAGGGGGAGAAGATTACTTGTAACTCACCGCCGGCAGATTTGAAAGCCTGTTGCGTCTATTATTGAGGACATGTAACTGAGTCGCCGAGGAAATTAAAATGACAACGTGACAGGCAAAACAACAAGACCAAAGTTAATATTGTTGTGGCTTTTCCAAGATGGAAAGAGCTGATGAGAAGCAAGGATTTTAAAAGGGACGCCGAAGTTGCCTGCTTTCTTCTCAACAGGTAATTCTGCCTATTTGTGTAAAAGTTTTATAGTTGCTACTTGCTTGGCTAACTAAAGCATGGTTGTGTATAACGCTAGAACGACGTCTAGGATACTTTTCCTCGCGTCAATGATGAAAAAGGATTGTCTACCTTGTAACATAAACGTAATCATATGTGCCGTGATTTCCCTGGCAGACAACTCACGTCATACAGTTGTAACACAGACTAGCTACTAGAACAGCTGCGTGGAAACGATGAAGACACTAAGAGATCATTTCAGTTTCATTGACATTGTTCATGCTGCTCAGAGAAATATATTAAAAACACAAACCTCCGTTGCTTCTCTCTTACGCTGTAAACATCGCCTTACACTGTTAATCTGGTACAATATACAGAATAACGATAGCACTGATACTTTACTAACATTAGCTTGCATATGTTCGGGAACCTGATAGCTGATGTTAGCAATTAAATGGTACCAAAATAACATCAAACTATTATTACACTGGAAGGGACACTCACGGACGGTTGTCGCTAACTTCGGGTTCGGCCACCGTAGGAGTTATAACGCACTCAGAATGGTGGGGGCTACAAAGTGAAATTCAGTTGGTTGTCATATACAATTTCACCGCTAGATGGGAGAAATTCTTACACACTGGGGCTTTAAGTATGCAGTGCACAGATCATATTAAGCAGAGATAACTAAGGATGCTAAGTTTCTGTATGGGAGGGTTGGGGTCATTGAAACTGTTCTATGCTGAAGCGATGCAAAGGCTCATGGGAAAAAAATATATGTTCTAACGGTTTCTATTCTAGTTAAGTGTGTTTTAATAATGTTCTGTTAATGTTTTGGGTGTGCATTTATATAATCTGGGTAGTTTTGTATGGTTGATTTAGTGTTTATGTTTATCTACATTTATTGTTGTACCATGACCGAGACCCGGGTGGGGACTGATGGGGTCTGGGCAGTGGAAACATACATATTAGAAATTAGTAACTCTGTTTTTTGAGTGAAAGTAGTCATGCTTCACAATACATTGAGAAATACAATTCTCTAGTGCCAACTGATGTCGTCCTGATTCTTAACAAATGTATTGAGTGTGTTGTTCTTACCTTAAGATTGTCATAAAATAAAAGCAATATTTATAGCATCAATCTTCCAGTATTGAAGTAACCCCATATTTAAATTTGTTATGTTTCTTTGCATGTTTGAAGCTATAGTGCATAGTTTCTGTCTCCCCCATGAGGAATTCGAAGTAATGACAACAAAACGTATGCAGCATTCACATGATACAAACCTTCCATGATCATGCACCACCCCCACCTCTCCTCCACGCAGTTACTAGTAGCCAAGGAGGATACGGAGGATTAAAAAAATATGGAAAGGTCATGATTTTTACTTGATTTTCTGTGTGCGAAAGTCCTCGGATGACACCAGTTTCTGAACATAGCCATACTGACAAATACAGAGAGAGTTGTGTGGAGCTGATAGTCTTAATTAGCTGTGTAGCAACTCATTTGGCAACGGCTTGAATGTAATGGACGTTTATTAATATAAAAAAAAAGTTACGCACTAAAGCTTTAACTTAACATGCTTATTTTAAACAACACTCCAGAAATGATTTATGTTTACTAATGGTTTTTAGTAATGACTCCTAAAGTAAACTTGATTTGTCTACTGCACCAACGTACTGCTCTCTGTTAATACAACTTGACCTGTTAAGTTTCACCTTGTGTAAAAACTTAAAGCAAATTTCTAGTAAAGTCGACTAATTCGGGATAACAGTGTATGTGTGCTTGAGTTTTTCATCCACTTCAGCTTCTAAAAATGACCTTTTACTGTCTGTATGTAAATGTGTGACCACATACAGCTTATTTTTTTAAATAGAAAAAACAAACAAGAACGTTGCTTCAAAAAGGAGTCAAATTTAATTACAATGGACTTCAATCAGTACCTAGGCCAGGGTGACATTTTCATGTTTAGATGTTAATAATTCTGTAAAGCAAATATTTAGTGGACAAAACCAACTCACAATTTTAAGCTCAATTTAGTAGCTGTTCTGGAGCTATCACACGATCTTCATCAAAATGAATCAGGAATCATGAAGAAATTACAGATCTGAGCACTTTTTTAATCACTAATAGTTTTTTTATTCAGAGAAGCAAGCAAAGCAAACAAAACAAAAGGTAAGGAGATGTTGGGAACAGAATGGAATAAAGACAACTTGTTAACAGCACATAAAACATCACATTCATTTATTCCCTTTAGATTACAATGGTAGGGAAATTATTTAATTCATTATTTGTTTATTTGTTTAAACATAAAATAAAATACCCAGGGTAAATGGCACTAAAGCATCCATTTAACCCAATATGACTGAAATATGCTTACTTGCAGCTTTAAAGAAAATGTCAGTTTCTCCATTACACAGATATCCCTCAAAACTTCAACATTTTGTAATATAGGCGGTTCAGGCTGTAACCATTTTCTTGTTATAGTTTTCATACTTGCAGCCAAAATTATTTTAAACTATATAATAAAAAACTATGTCTTAGTAAAGTCATGTTTGCAGGTGGTTGGCTTATAGGTATAGTACCATCCATCATCCATCTTCGTCCGCTTATCCGGTGTCGGGTCGTGGAGGCAGCAGCTCCAGCAGAGGACTCCAAACTTCCCTTTCCCGAGCCACATTAACCAGCTCTGACTGGGGGATCCCGAGGCGTTCCCGAGGCCAGGTTGGAGATAAAATCCCTCGACCTAGTCCTGGGTCTTCCCCGAGGCCTCCTCCCAGCTGGACATGCCTGTATAGTATAGGTATAGTACATCAAACCTAAACGGAATCCTAATGTCCTGCCAAATTGTAGATCTCAGCATTACTTAAAAGTTGAGCATCATAGTTCATTCTCGACCACAGAAATCCACTAATGAAGATCATGGGATATAATCAAAAGCCCCAAACAACTACAGACGGTTTCCAAGAAATAACTCTGTGTGTGGATCTTTGTTGCACATCACTTTCAACTCTTTGATAAAGAAGTAGACCGTTCAATAACACTTTGGGAAAAGAAGAATTATCTATTTCTGGAGTAAAGCCTCAGGCAGATAATCTTAGTCTAAAACAGCCATAACACTAACCAGAATACAGTTTAGATTTATAAATCAAAAATATTGACTGATGAATAAATGTTTCTTTTGGGGCTGCATATAATACTGACATGTGTGAATGAAATACAGGTAGGGTGGGTGAGTACATTTTAGTTTAGTAAAATCCATAAAAAATTCATAGAACATTCTGTCATATGTTTAACCAGTTTTTAATGTCTTATTTCACACCAGTTACATTTGTCAGTAAATGGTTGTGTAAATTGTTTGACTGTCCTTTTGACTTTATGAAACTCAGCTGTAAAGTACAAAATACTTTGAATGCAAATGCTGACAGATGAATATTTAACACGGTTATTTATAAAACATGGCGATGCACAACACAGTGGAGCAGGTGAAGGAGAATCACTGTCAGTGTCCACGCAGCGTACAGCTGGCCGGTGGCAGGCCGCCACGGGGCGGGCTAAAGACAGTCCATACTGATGTAGGGCAGCCAACAATGTTATGTGCAGTGAAAATGTTCACCCAATGGCAGCGAGTGACTAATTCTTACAGTCACATTTAGACTTTTAGCCGATGGCATGTTGTTATCTTGTTAGAGGACACGTTAGCAGGCTGTTTGTGGTAATTGAACCTTTTCTATTGCAGTGTAGTAAAGCTTCATCTGCCATCCCAGTATGTTACATTGTGCCAACAGGAAATCCAGTCCTGAAGGGAATAATAATTCCATCTTTCTTCATGGTCACTTACAAGGCCCACTATTCAAATTAGCCTTAATTGAATCTATTTTGATGTCATTCATTTCCTTACCGACCGGGCGTTGCATTTCAACATCTCAGTGGAAGAGAATAATTCATCTGTGATCAAGATGAGAGCCTTTTGGGATTTTAGGTGATGCAAAGTACAATAAAAAAATGTTTGTAAAAAAAAACAAAAAAAAACATTGAAAATACATATAAAGCTTCAACATCTACAGCTGTGTTTTTGTTCAAACAGGTTAGTGAGAAATTAGATGTGAGCTTTGCTTTGTTTTCTCAGATACTGTGGCGGACTACGTGTGTATCAGCCCGCAGGCCCGTGGGAGCCCCTGCTGGCCAACACAACCACTGTTTGAAACAAGCAGATTCAAGAGGCTCTCCCTAAGGCCAAGGAAAATGGATATTGATCTAGAGCCATGACTAAATGGATTAAATTACAGGCTAGTGTTGGTAGCACGGCAGCAGAGAGAACGCTGTGAGAGGGCGGAGGAGGTAGACTAGAGGTGGAGGGAGAGACAAAGGGGAGGAGGAAAAGGAGAAGCAGAGGGTATTGAAAAAGTCTTCCAAAGTATTTGCCTTGCCGACTGCTTTCTTTCTCTCCGATTCTTTTCATCAATAGCCCACCCAGCAGCCGTGCGCAATCATGCCGTACTCCCCAGCCTCATCCTGGTCATTGTGCAGTTTTTGAGTCAATTGGCTTTAGAGGAATCGACAGTCGGGGGGATTATCATTTCCATTCAACCAAGGCTGTTGAGTGGTACGAATGCCAACTGCATGCTGGGAGCAAAAGAAGATGCATCATTATGAATACAGAACAAGTAAATCTGGGCGGATGTGGCCAGCCCGCGGTTGCAGTCAAACCTTTTTGGTATAAATAGTTAGTCAATCAGCTCCTCCTCTTTAAGAACACTCTTGCTCATGGCCTTGCTGATGGGTCGGGGAGATGCAGAGAATAGCTGAGTCTGAGTGCCGGTCCTTTGAGCCCTGAGAGTTGATATTCGGGACATGCGTTCACTTGTATGCCGGGAATATCAAAGAGTTGAGTGTGAACTGCACTGTAAAATTTAAATTTAAATGAATCCAACTTTGAATTTCAATTTCTGTTAACTTATTCCAAGTCTTCAGTACATGTACGAACTTTTATTTGTTTATTTATATCAAAAAAAGTCAAGGATCTCTGACTGTATTATTGCATGTCTCATATTAGCCTTCTCACTCACAGTTTGGTCGACATAAAGACCCAAAAAAGTCAGCAACAAAGTAACTTAGCCATCAAAGACAAAAGAGACAAAAACATCAGATCAAACGGTGGAAAACGGGCCAAAAGCGTCTGCAAAGTGACAAAACTTTGAAAAAGCTTCAAAAAACTAGGTGGGCCTAAATTGTATTGTGAACCTAAATTGATACGCGGGCCGGATCAAAATCTGCGAGGGGCCGGATTTGGCCCGCGGGCCTTGAGTTTGACACGTGTGACTTACATTGTAAACATGTTGTATAAGTGATGCAAGGTCAACACAGTAACTTTAGCTAACAGCATTAGCTTACCTCCGCTCTGTATGCAGCTCTCCACTCTTGGAACATCATTTTTCTTGGTGCATTGGTATTGGATTTGTTTTCCCTTTTTGGCTGGCAGTAGTCATTCCCAGTCAAATTCCCGATGGTCTGCAAGGCGCAGTGTATATATGGACTGGAGTGTTCTGGAGGATCCATTTGTAGCTGTAGCACAACTAGCCACAACTTCAGCCTGTAAGCATCCAAAGAGGATGTCTACGAAAGCTGCGCAAAGTATAGCTCAACATTTTGTTGGCATAATTCAACAATGCACAATTGAAAATCAAAAAATTCAACGCTACACTTCCTGTACTCAAAAAAACAACCCCCCCCCACCAGAACTCCTTTCTCCCCATTCACGTTCCACAGCGCTGTCTTTTGGCAAGTCACCTCGCAAGATTTCAGAACAGGACTTCTTTCTTGAATGTAGTCAGACATTTATAATAACAATCTGAGCTTGTCAGTGGCAAAACCAAGCACTTTTAGTGGACGTAGATTGACGGTGCCTTAGGATTACATTGCAGTCCGGCTCGCAGCTGCCAGTTACAGCGTTCTCGCTCAATACTGGACCAGTTTGAAAGATTTTGGTTCATATTAGTCACTTAAACACAAATGCATAGGAAAATAGGGCCCAGGTTGAAAAATATGTAAATTCCTCTTTAACATTGTGATACATAGCATGCCTCAGTGGAAGTATGCACTCTCTGAGTGCCTGTCTAGTTGATTATGAGATTTTACAGTGTAGATGAATCTGGTATAGACAGCTGCAGCTGATGAGTTAACAGAACTTTTTGACTTTGTAAAGAATTCCAGCTAAACTGCAAATCATCAAGTCCTAACAGCTTTTAATCCTTATGTTACCAAAATAAAATCTAAGTCTGAGTTTTTACAATGCAGCAAATAGGAAATGCTGATTTCTCCCAAAGGTCACCTCTCCTATGACTGTTGAAATAATATGTGAATGACATTTTGCAAGTCTAACATTCACAATATCTAAACGAGACCTACAGTGCCTGTTCATGAGTGGTCTCCCTGCTGTTACATTTATTATAATACATACTTCTCATGATCAAGGCTTATTTCCACAAGTCCTGAGCTCTAGTCATAAACACTTTTCCCCACTCCACTTCATTCCCTTCAGGGCAATGCTCCACTTCATGGCTAGATTGAATATTCATAAAGACTCTTCTGATTTCAGATGACACGCGGGCATCCGCCTATGCTCGACATATGCATAAAATGTGCATTAACATGGTTTTATTCCTGTCTCAAGAGTGGATATTTATAGGACTTTTAATGGAATCCATCCTTTAGAGTGGCCATCAGATTGCATGTAATCTATCAAAGTCTCTTTGAAGATCAAAATTTAGCACATGCATGACCGACAGCTACCAAAAGTGGTGCAAAGCAGTACAACAGTTTGGATTGTCTTTGGAGTATTTTCCCTCCGGTCTGCAAGTATATAAATTGGCAAACACAGTGTGAAGCATATGACTACTGCCCCCAACAAATTTGTTTCTTTTTTATATGTGGCCTAGAAATTTCCTAAACCATAAAGCCACAAAAGTGTCCTCTGGGAATGTGAGATACAAAGAAATTTGACAGTCCATGGAAGCACATAATCAGTCACCACACATCATTCCAGTGTCTTGGTTCTAATTGCAAAACATGGACAACTCTCTAGCTCCATCTGTTGAGACATTTTCATAATTATACACTGTGATTATGGATACAGAACTCACAATCCAGCTAGAGGAAAGTGCTGAATTCTTGCAAGGCACTGTAGACACAAATGTCAGCTGAGATAATGATTCACTAAGCAGCCGCAGATTCTTATGTAAGAGATGTAATTCTTCAAACATGCTTGACTGAATAAACTAATGAGGGCTGGGTCAACATTCTCATTTGTCTAGTGAAACAGTATTTTAAAACATTGTCTGTTTTCTACATCTGCTTGTAATATTTAGGGTTTCGAGAGGATGATGCTCATCCCAGGATGCAGCAGGCACGGCGCAGAGTTCACCCTGAACAGGTCACCAGTCTGTCACAAAGCTAACACACTTGAACAGAGTCACACCCTCAGGCAGCGTGAACATGTCGAAGTCACTCAGGAAAACCTCAGGTGCCAGGGTTGGGTTTAAATCAGGGAGCTCTGCTGTCCAGCGACAGTGCTGACCTTAATTACCTCATTTAGGTTTGACAAATAATGGGCCTTGTTTTTAGAATGATTAAGATTGCTTTGTCTTGCAGCGTAAGCAAACGTTTCTTTATTTTCAGTGATGTTTTGGCAGGTTTAAAGTGAAAATGAGTTGTGGGAGCATTGTATGTAGCCTTAGGCTGTGGGATATGACATTTTTCACTACTGTCTTGAATGGAGAAGATAATCAGCAGATAAGTCACAGATGAAAATAATCGTCAATCCCATCCCTCTTTTGAACAAATGTTCCACACCTTGTAATTTTGTTGTCATTGCATTAAGTTGCCAAATAAAATCTTTCATTTCTAAGCCTCAGCGGTTTAATTTTAACAGCATTCACAAATCAGTGTGTCAGCAGATGTACTATATTACCTAATAAAGTTGATGCGCCAAACCTGTGGAGTGGCCAGACCCTCCTTCAGCGCGCTTTGGAGGAGGGTCTGGCAAAGCGAGACTAGCTTTCCACTAACTCCTGGGAGGAAATATCTGGCTCTTAGCTGCTAAATGCTCCACTATGTTCACAAGCTAGTCGCCAACGTTGTCTGTCTGCTGTTGGGTGCTGAGCTGGCTGAACTCCAGATGGGACCAAAAATCTGTCCAGTGCAACTACACATTTGCATTGGCTTTAAGCGCAGCGCTTGAGTGTTTTTTTTTTTATTAGCACCTTAGCCGAATGAAAAGAAACTGTGCTTTGAGTTCTCTACCACATTTTGCTGTCATTTATGGTTGCCCCAGTTTCGCTGCCCCCCTCCTTTGCATGTCTGACCGATGGCGGAGCTCAGCGCGCACACGCATTTGCCACAAATCTTAAAATTGTATCATTTTATTTACTGACATTTTAGATTCTAATCCTGTTCTGAATTTATTCTTTTATAATACAAAAACTAATGGCAAGGCAATCACTCAGAAAAAGGAGGATTACATTAGACCCTTTTTCCTAAGCAGAGCTCCAACATGACTTCAAATCAGCTAGAATAATTGAAAACACGACTTTAAAACTGCAATTTAAAAGAAACAGGTTTGAAATCACTGTTTTATTTCTCCAAGCAATGAAATGAAATAACAAAAACACGTAAAACCTAAAACAAAAGTAAAAATATAGTAACAAATATTGTCATATCAAACACGCTCTTTAAATGTGCTTGCTGAACAGTTTGTCAAAGCGAGACGAGATATTTCAAACTTGATATTTTAAAATGATAATTAAAACAAAAGGTCTTTAAAAACGGAGCTCTGAAATCAATTCTAATGGAGGGGAATATTAATAAATACCACAATTCTGGCACAAGAAACTGAAGTAATTATACAAAACATGACATAATTAGACCAGGGACGTCAGGTTTGAGGTTGAAGAGTTTGGACATCTGAAAATGTAAAATGTCGAAGATCCAAGTGTTAACCCAAGTGTCCTCGCTAGACAGTATCTGTTCATGGCAACAACAAGCGCAGAAAATCCAGCTGGTCTTATCTGTCTGGTCGCATCATGCCCGGCCTGACTGGCATCATCATGGGTCGAGGATGACGCATCATGTGTGGTGGTCCTGGCATCATCTGCATGGGTCCTCCCATCGGCGGCCTCATGCCTCCTAAAGGGGACACAGTGCAGGGATTCACAGCTTTAGGCATTGATTTATGACAGCAGCTTTATAAAAAAAAAAAATGAGTCACATCCATGCATCTAAAACTTCACAACTCGTTTAAAATAACCTGGTCAAGATTGTACTCTTTAATAATCACATAATAAATGGGCCACTGTGGTGTGGAAATATCTTCTCTTTTGGTTTTCTGATTCTGTGCAAACTCAGAGTCTTAAAGCTGTAGCGCGTAGTCTCCCCCATGAGGAATTCTAAGTAATGACAATAATGTCGGCACATCCACATGATTCAAGCCTTCCGTGATCGCAATAATATGCATATTAATTACCGGGTCCACCGGGCATCATTCCATGTGGTGGAGGCCCCATCATGGGCATCATAGGTGGACCGCCCATAGGGGGGGTTGGTAGCATGCCTGGGCGAGGAGGACCACCTGTATTACAAACAGCAAATGTTAGTGTACCAACAATACTATGTACATTTATTAAATCGGATTCACATGCACATGCACAGTGAATGACGTTATATTTTGACAGCTTCATCTGCACTGACTTCTGAGTAAACTAACTAGTTAGAGTTAATCAAATTACTGCAGAGCTGAAAGACGATAGACTCACCTGGGGGAGGGCCACCAGGGAACGGTGTGGGAGGAATCTTCCCCTGTTGAAAGGCAGCCGCTGTTGGGAGAATAGACAAAACATTAACACACATTTTTGTGTTTGTAAAGAATTAATTTAAACCAGTTTCATACGGTACGTATGGAATGCAAACAACACCACAAATTGCACCGCATGGGGTGTTTTTAGAATTTCTGCATAGCAAAATACACTACATGGGCTAAAGTTTCTGCTGCAATGTTGCTGTCCACCGCAACATTAAGTGTTTGGGGTAGGGCTCCAAATAAAACAAATACAGATAAAACTCCACTATCAATGAAAGCAGTCTACTTGAAACGAAAACTGCCATTTTGCATTCTTTACATGCTCAAAGGATGTTTAGCCTGCCCTCTTTTGGGGTTGCAGAGGAGAATGTAGTCTGTAAAACAACATGTTCCTTCACAGTACTACACTCTAGCATCTCTGACGTGGATTAGTGGTTTGTAATCTTAGAGGGGGCCCAAGTAAGCTGGTGTACATAGAGCACTATTTAAGCAAAGAGCTTGGATATCCCACACACGCATAAGCATGCCTTATGTGGGATTCGTAACAGGCTTTACGCTTAACACCTAGTGTATTTGGTGTATCTAATCAGGAGTAAATATGGAAAAGAAACAGCATGCAGTGATTATGAATGTGAATGGTAGACCGTACAATCAAATAAATCATCAGTAATATGTTACTGACACTAGAGGCCACCTTTCGGGTTATAGGATATTTAGACCTGCTGTTCAGGAGAACAGACAACTTTTGAAAGAGTGGCAGAAAGAATTAAAGAGGCATAGCAGTTGCTTAGTACTTCTCAGCCATGTTTTTCTCAGATAATTGAGCCAATAATTAGCTTACTTGTTTTATCGATCAGGCTCTGAGCCTGCTCCTCCATCCATTTCTGGTAGTAATCCTTCACATTTTCTTTGTGTTTTCGGCCACTGCAGTGGGTCTTCCTTACTGATGGCTGGAACAAGAAGAGAACAGGTTTGTGGGATTTTACAGGAGCAAAATACAACAAAGATAGACTCTTTAATGCTTTTCAGTAATTTGAACCGATACACACACACAAGCACAACTTACCGAATCATGTGTAAGGTAGGTATCACAGTAGTCACAGTAAAACCTGTTGGGGGGGGGGGTTTGAAGTTAACACAAAAAATCCAGAGCTGCAGACATGACTTAACCCAAAACTGTGTGTGTGTGTGTGTGTGTGTGTGTGTGTGTGTAAAATCCCAATTGTTAATGAGCTGTAAAACTGAGTAGCCAAAGAACTCATTTACACTGACACATAGCACAACCTTTTTGGTTTGAAAAGATGCAATCTAGAAATACTATTTGTTTGGTCCGTAAAGCTTTTTTTATTTCGCCCTCATGTTCACATTACAAATGATTCCTTTACAAAAAGGTCCTATAGGAATATGTTTTAGTTGTGGAGTCCTGTGGGAATTATAGTATGCATATTGTGGAGCTGTTGTCCTGCAAGGCAATTCAATATCCTACACGAAATGTTGAGATGTTTAACACTTTAGGTTCCTGTTTAGCAGGACATCTTTACCTTATGCAAGTCTGCCCTGCAGGATATCTTTACATGTAAAGTGATTTTATGCATGTCCACTATATACCCAGATGAAACCTGGTTTTAGGTAAGCATCAAATTGATAAAAAATATATATATATAAAAATAACATTGATTTTGTTTAGTATCATGCTCTTAATTCTATCAACCTTCTTAGCTGGTAACATCGAGGTTAAGCGAGTCCAGCAAATAGACACAGCCCAAACAAAGCTCACATCGTTCACTGGAAACTAACAGGTCTGTTTCATTCATTTTCTAAGTATATTTTACCGTCGTTCGTTACTTAATACGAATACAAACAATAATTTAGTTCGTTGAAACGTGGAAATCATAGACTAAACATATAAGACAATTAAAATATGTACTTAGGCATGTTCCCCGGCAATCTCCTTCGAGAGCGCGATTCCGGTGTTCCCAAAAAGTGTTCCTACCAGATATAAGACCTACCGACAGTTAGTTCCACCTGAAATTATGAGTTACCACCGCACGAAAAATAAATACCTGTAAATAAAATACTGTAATAACTAAAGGGTAACTACCGCTTTTTTTAACCTGCACTCTATTTCCTATGTTTTTGTGTCTAAGTGACTGATAGGAACAACAGTCTTTGACATTGGTGGAGCAATATCGCTGCAGTCGGCAGCGGCGTAACAAGCTACAATGTAAGTTAATAGGGAAATTGTCCAGCTTGTATTTACGTTCACAAAAGTGCTCGTTTTGCCACTGACAGGCTCAGATTGATATTCTAAGTTTCTGACATTATGGAAAGGATCCCTTCAGAGATAGACCTTTTAAAGCCTTGAGACCTTGAAAATGTAATACAGGCCTATTTATAACAATACATTATATTTTATAAGATCATCATAAAATTCATCCACCGTTCAAAGTAACTAGATGTCAAATAAATGTAGTGGTGTACAAAGTACAATATCCCCCCTTAAAATGTAATGGAGTACAGAGGCGGACTGAGGCTGTCTGAGGGGCAGGGGTGAAAAAAATTGGGCACCAGTGTACAGCAAGTTTTCCATATAGAGCGGCCTATATTGAACTGCATCTCGTTTTCTCTACTCAGAGTTTCTGCAGGAAAGGATCCCTTTTGAGATAGATCTTTATAACCTCTTTGAGACCTTTCTGTTTAACCTGAAACAACTCTGAAGTCGCTAGCGCAAAACCCACCAGACTCCATTTAAAAAAAGAATACTTTTAGTGTGTATAGAGCCAACATATTTTCACATGTAAATTGGTAAACGATGAGTTTATTTCAACCAAAACGAGAGTTGTGATCAGTAGCGGAGTGGCAATCGGGAGAGTCGGGACGTTTCCCGGTGGGCCAGTAGTGTTTTGTGGGCTGGTCTGATAATAATTATAGGCTACATTGCAAGTTCTTAGCAACACCATCCGGCGGCCTGATGTACGGCGGCTGCCCGCTAGTCAAACTGTGCGGCCTCTGCTCAACCCATACGGCGGGACGCAGCAGCCTCTTATTTCAATATAAACACAATATAGGGGGATCAGTGAGCGGCCCCTCTGCAAATGGCATAGCCCCGGTCGGCCTATGACGTAAAGCCCCACATTAAATATCTGTGCACGAAGATGGCCAGGAGTATTGGTATAGGCCTATTGAGTAAAACTAGATACATACTGAACCAAAATACATTACATACTCTGCACTGCACACTTATTTTACCATATATGTCATACTGTGTGGAAGTTTAGGGAAATACCTACAAAAGCAACTTACAAAACATTTGCTCATTGCAAAAAAAGAGCAATCAGGATAATAAATGACACCAGGTACTATGACTACACTAATCATCTGTCATCTGGACATTGTTACATTCAAAACAGCACAATTTATGCTTAAAGTTAAAGAAAATTATTTACCGTGTAACATACGTGCAATGTTTAATGAAAGAGACAGGGGGGGGTATCATCTAAGAGGACAATGTATGTTCAAACAATCTCTTGTGCCAACTGCTGTTAAAAGCATGTGTGTTTCAGTTTGTGGGGTGACCTTATGGAATGGACTGGACAATGACATCAAACAGAGCCATAATATCATTCAGTTCAAAAATAGCTTGAAGAAATCATTACTTGACCAATACAGAACAGAATAGACCGAAGAATGGAATTGTAATGTAAAGGTATTGTTGTATATTGTTGTTGTAAGTTATTGTAAGACCTGAAATATTGTATGCTGTATTTGCATATCTATTTGTTTTGTAATAATATGATATTGTTAAGTATGGGCAGGACCAAATAAGCTATTTGCTTCCACCTGCTCCTTCTCGAACTAATCCTTTTTTATTTTTTTGTTGGCTTTTGGTAAATTCTGATTGTCTGTGTTTTATTTTGTGGTTTTCATTTTATTTTTTATTTTATAACATTGTTGATTGTTCGAGATGAATAATAAAATGAAATGAAAGCCATCGAACACCTCTTTTTTTTCCTCGTCACGTTTGGAAGTCTATCGGTAACGTTAACAGACAGTATGTGGGTCTAATGATGGAAAGCCAAAAAAAAGGGGAAGGTGGCGCTGAGAAGGTCAGACTCAAAAGGGAAAAAATGGATCGTGTTGCTGTGCTGTGTGATGTTAATTCATTCACCGGACCATCCGCAATTGCCCTTTAACTTACATTGTAGCTTATTGTTTCGCCGGACTGCAGCGATCTCACTTAATAGGCCAACCCTTTATTGTTTATTTTATTTAAAATATTTTTATGTTTGCACCAATCACCAAGGTAAATTCATTTAAGTGTTACTTACGGATTCTGATTGATAAACCAATGAAAAACTGGCTGCAAATAGCAACAGATGACGTCGACGCCCACTACGTGATTGGCGAAGGTGACGCGCGGGCTGTTGCAACGTCAAACATCGTCCCCCTAGTTGTGCCATGCGCAGTGACGGTTGTTATTGTTGAGCTGGTTGTTATGGCTGGACAAGGCCTCGGACTAAACTGAAAGAGGTCCCCCCCCCTCGCACCACCCCGTCTCCGCTACGGGACACCCGCCACCCCATGGAGGGCACGGACATGGACGTGGACGCGGAGCTCATGCAGAAGTTCAGCTGCATGGGCACCACGGACAAGGACGTCCTCATTTCGGAGTTTCAGAGGCTGCTGGGCTTTCAGCTCAACCCAGCCGGCTGCGCCTTCTTCCTGGACATGACCAACTGGTGAGTACGGGGATACGAGGGCCTGATCTCGGACAGCAATACGACGCTAACCTAGCAGTATAATTAGCTCGTTAGCTTACGTTAAAATGCTATAAAAATGGAGGTAGACACACACGGTGCTAAGTTAATGTTGTTCAAACCCGAGAAGATAATTTCATCATTCCTTCACGGGAAATGGAAAACGGGCAGTGAAGTTATAGCTAGCTAGTTTACTACTGACGATCGTATCGGGGACAAGCGGAAGTGAAACGGTCAAGTTTGCCCCAACTGTGAGTTATTATAAGGTGAAATAACTGGAAAAGCAAAGAGCAAGCTGGCTGATTAACTGGCTAATTTAAGTGCAGGGAACTCTCAGTGTACATTATCTGCCATATTACATAATAGTGCCCCGAGCCAGTTAAATCGTGCTCTTCGGGAAGCTACAACTCTGTCTTTGGTTAGAGCCAGCCAGCCACTTCACGTCTGATGACGTAACCAGTCATGATCTGAACGGTTGACAACAAGTGGTCTTTGATCAACTGATACCAAGCTGTAGTTAATCAGTGGTCGATGGCCTTCATCACGTCTTGTTTGTTAAAAGGGAGGACCCACCCAAAACACACGTTTTGTTTGGATATTTTTTTTGACAACATTAGCACACAGATCAAAATGATGAACATAAAGTGAGAATATTAAGGACAAATTACATAAAAACAGGAGGAGTAGGCTACATACACAAATAAAATCATATTCAGTCAGAGGATTCGGGGGGAAAATAAGTTCTAAAGTTTCCAAAAGCTTTTACACTTTTGTTGACTTGACCAAAGAATTCAGTTCTATCGGAAAAGGTAAAAATTTAAAAAATGAATTAGAAAATGTCTGTTTTTGAATAATACATTTGGCATATAGAATAATGGAATCAGATATTCAAGAGCACCATGATCTGGATTATCATAGAAACCGATAATATCTCTAAGGTTAAAAGAGTAGACAAGAGTTAGTGGGTTCAAAAAAGCAAGACTCCAACCTGTTCAAAATCGTAGAAAAAAAAAACATTTAAAAAAATAGATGAGAAATTGTTTGAATATTCTGTTTACAAAATGTACATGACGTGTATTGTTTTGTTCAGTTTCATTTTGGAAACTGATGACATCATCACGTGACAGTTGTAGGCCTATTTGGTATTTGTGATACTACTGAAACTAGTTTAGTAGTGCTGTGTAGATTTATTTTAATCAAGAGCAGCAATACATTAGCAGTTGTCCTAGGAATATTTTAGGAAAAATCATCTTGTCCTACTTTTTTTTTTTTTACAGGATCAAGGGTTTCCCCCAAGACATTTTAAGTTGGGAAATCCCCTAGACCCTGATGCATAGGTCTCATGATCAGTTAGTTAGCAGATGACACAATAGTCACTTTCATTACAGGTTTCCCACACATTTTACATGTACATATTAAGGGTGCTCCGATCAGGATTTTTGGGGCCGATCACCGATTGCTGGAAGACGTATCGGCCGATACCGATCACTTTTATGAACTGAAAATTACGCCATTACGTAACAGTCACACATGTTTAGAGAATGTATCAGTAACTGTTTGGCTTTCTGTCCTAGCTCAAAATCTAAAAAATGTCCTTTCAATCACTGCACATTTCTTCAGCACACACAGACACACACAGTCAGTCACACACACACACACCGACACACACACACCGACACACACACACACACACACACACACGGGGAAACAGCTGTTTGAGCGGCGCCGGAGCTGCTAGCTACACGACTCCACTCTGCCTTAGCGTTAGCTAACTTTGAAAACTCCTCATACTCCTTTCCGTGACTAACCTTCAAATGTCTGATGAGGTTGGTGGTGTTGAAATGTCTTTGGAGCTTTCCGCCTCGTGGTATTTCCTCGGTACACACGTTGCTAATCGCTAGTGTATTGTCTTTTTCCCAGATAGCAATGAGTCGGCGGACCACCAGCGGTGCTCCAGAGGCAGTAGAAGCGTCAGAATGGTGTAATCACAAACACGTTTGCCGGAGCACCACCGGTGGCAGCCGCTTTTTAAAAGCAGTAGCCATCTTCCTAGCGTCTTCGTTCTGCGGCCGGCCGCGGGCCAACTGCTGTTCTGCCACCGTTCAGACACCTTGTAGAACTGCCAGACCGCTGAATGTAGGGACGCCGCCATTTTGAAAATGTTCTCAGGAGTAGTGCGCTCTTAATACATCCGTGGTAGTGCGTCATCTGATCGGCCTATCAGATCGGCCTTTATGGAGACCACCGATCAAACTATTTAAAGCCATTATCAGCCGATACCGATCGGTGGCCGATCGATCGGAGCACCCTTAGTACATATCAGTTTAATAATCATGGTACGTACCATTCAGCCTGTAGAAACAGTTGTACGTTACGTCTTCTGTGGCTCTGGAGGAACTTTATCAAGTCTGAGAAAATAACCTAACCCCCGATGATGTCAGTGATGTCATCAAGCATACCTCAATTTGGGCTTGGAGATTACACATTTCTATCAGAAAGTCTGCATTACAAACCAGAGGTGTGGCGTTTGACAGACATCGATGTTAACCAAGCAGGAAGGGTCCAATGAACGATGTTATTGAGTTGCATTATGATTCAGTTTTTTTTTGCGTGACCCGTACTATGTCCGTATGTTTAAACCAAAAAGCTTTTGTAACTTTCCAAAACCGTCTATCCGACAAGCATGCCAACTTCACACAGCGATTGGCCAGATGTGAACCTGCACCTCTCTCTCAAATTTATTTTTATTTTTCACACACCTACGTGTCACTTTTGTGCGTACAGTGCCTATGAGTAGAGATTGACCCGCAGGTCTCCATCTGAACAATTATTGCGTCTTGCCACTAATTTTATGTTGATCAATCGCTCAATCACTTCAGCTTTAGTATAAAGCGCTTCACATTCAAATAGAAAAACATGTGTGAATAAAAGAGAGGAGAAATATTCAGTGCTCTGTTGTTAACAGTTTTGTCTTTAGATGTTTTGCTTTAAAAGAGACTTATGAGTTGTAATTGAGCTAGACCTATCTAATCTATGTGATTAGGATTGATTGTCTTTGTAATTGTATGTCAGATTGGTGGACTGTCACATTTAATGATATAGTTTGTGAGGCAGCAGATTAGGAAGACTGTCCGTCACCTGGACTCCTTGACTCAGCAAGTTTTTAATGTAAATAAATAAATATATATATTGTGTATTCAGAACAACTATTCTAAAGAAACTTAACATTTTCACACAAAGAATACCTTGACTGTCAGTTTTCTTGATGTCATCTTATATTCATAAAGCACATAACCTTGTGGCCAGGGTCACACGTGTGATGCAGATGTAGACCTCTGTTAATACCATGCCCTTCCTCGTGTGTTACAGGAACCTGCAGGCTGCTATTGGTGCATATTATGACTTTGAAAGTCCCAACGTCAACACGCCATCCATGTCCTTTGTTGAAGATGTGACAATTGGGGAAGGAGAGTCTGTTCCTCCAGATACACCGTTCACAAAGACCTGGAGAATACAAAACACAGGTGTGGAGCACGTCGCTGCGTTCACATGTTCATCTTACACAGTATACGTCAAGTTTACGAATCTGTATGTACTGTGCACCAGAGCAAATGTCGGTGACAACATCATGGTTTTGAACTGCGATTTGACTGCATTCACCTTTTGTGTACTATAGGTGCAGAGTCGTGGCCACCTGGGGTTTGTCTCAAATACATTGGTGGGGATCAGTTTGGGCATGTAAACACAGTTCTGGTAAAGTCACTAGACCCCCAGGAAATATCAGATGTGAGTGTGCAGATGCGAAGTCCCACAGCCCCAGGCATGTACCAGGGCCAGTGGAGGATGTGTACAGCCACCGGATTATTCTATGGAGGTACGAAATTGATTTTAAGACATTTCTGTTTCTATTATTTGTTTCTAATGAGACAATATGTTGGGGCTGCAACTAACATTTATTTTATTTATCTATTAATGTCAACTTCTGTTAGTTACAATTTCATCAAATGTATCTGAGCCCAAGTCTTTAAATTGCTGGTTTTGTCTGACCAACCAAAGCAAAACATTCACATAACAATGATACACTGAAACAAAGAGGAAATCAGCAAATTGCTTGGTTGGCTCAGTCACATAGTCAGCCCATGTTTGTGAATGCTTGTTTTCTCCACAGATGTAATCTGGGTAATTCTTAGTGTAGAAGTTGGAGGTCTCCTCGGCGTGACCCAGCAGCTGTCCTCCTTCGAGACAGAATTCAATACCCAACCCCAGCGCAACGTGCAGGGAGACTTCAACCCGTTTGCCTCGCCACAGAAGAACAAGCACGACGCCACTGACAGCAGCTTCACAGATCCTGGCGGGGCGTGGGAACGCACGCAAGAGCCAATCCAGCAAGATCAAAATGGACAGTCTCATAATGCTGTAAATAGGGCGTCAAATGGTCTCCAAACCAATCTTTCTGTGGTGACTTATGGTCAGGTATGTATGAATCAAATGTTGTGTGAGAATGGAACAGAAGAAAGGAGATAAATCAGCAGCTGAAGCAGAGAAGAAGCCTCATGTGTGTCTGTGGCTGCAGGAGGGCAGAGCTTGATAGAGGTGACACTCTGTTCTTAGCTGAAACTGCAGAAGGGCTATATGTTGTAAATGTTTAGGTTCACCAGCCGACGGTCAGCTGTCGGCGGGTGAGAAGGGTGAGCAACGATGGTCGCACCCAGGCTGGGCCTCGTATTTAGTGAACAGCACGAATGCACAACAATGCAATCAAATGAAGGATCATGTCCTAATGGGTTATGGTTAGCAATATTGTACCTTGGCACAGTTAACATAGGGGGGGGTCATGTTTATAATATTGTTCCACTACTACCCCCCCTTCCCCTTATACAGATGTAACGCAGTTTACTCAGAGTACATTTTAACTGACCTACTTTTTACTTGTTATTCAAGTAAATTTATACTCAAGTATTTTTATTTGAGTATCATTTCTTTAGCAGTACTTTAACTTATGTACAGTCTTCTTGTACTCTTTCCACCTCTGCTGACTTGTTATCCAGGGCCACCAAAAAAAGGTCAGCGTTTCTATTTTTCTAACAACGTATGCTGTGTTCACACTACGAGCGTCAAAAGCTACAAAACGGCCAAGCGTGGCCAGTTAGATTGTCGCAGAGTCACCGTTGAAGTGTTCTTCACGCGCTCAGTTTGTTTCACATTTCGCTGCTCTGTTGCATCCCCGTGTGCACGGCAATACGCAGAACGCTAGCGTAGCGTCAGCTAATTTAGCTAAATAACACAGTAGCACAGCTAGCCCTGTGCGTTTAAAAAAAAAAAAAAACACCACATCAGTGGTTGGCACTTCACCGCATCATTGGAGCGCTGAAAAAAAGTTGAGGACAGCTCAACATTAATATGTAGTGCGTCATGCCCATCACACAGTGACAAGTGTTGGGCGTCAGCATGTAGCTTCATGTCACCGACTTCCATTGAAAATTACTTGTATCCTGTTGCATTGTTGTGTCGTAGTGTGAACACAGCATCCATTTTAGATGATCTACCTCAAAAACTAATGATCAAATTCCAGGGAGCCCCAGCGGCACTTTGAGATTAATATATAGCCTCTATATTAATATAGCCTTTCCTTTGGCTCCGAGCTCAGGCCAAATTTAACATTCTTTGTCCCACTGGTGGTACCTTAGCAAAGGGTCTCATTCATCCAACTGTTTAGTTTTCTGGTGTATAATGATCATTACAGCCTACTGAGGTGGCCACCGTAGCTTTCACTTTGGTTCAAATTGATATCTAAGAGGATGTTAATGTCAAAGATGAACTGTGACTAAGGGTACGATGATGAAATATTTCACCGCCCTCCCATGAGTATTGCTATTATTAGTTTGTGAATTGCTTACTTTGCAAATTCATTGTGAAACAATTAATCTAGCGATTATTTGTTCGATTAGTCGACTAATCTAACGATTAACTTTTCGATTAATCTAACAATTAATTTTTCAATTGGCGATTATTTTCTCATTGCTCAATTATTAACAATTTACACAAAACAAATTTCAGTAAGGTTCAAATCTCTATGTATTAATATTGTTTAACACTGCACTGTTCAAGCTAAATGAATTTGTAGTGCAACCTGAAGCCAGATGTAGGCGATCAATCCCACTACAAAATAAAGTCCCTTTCAGGAGGAATACAAAAATAAAAACTTAAAGTAAACAGAACAAGTGCAAAAAGAGTAGCCTGTATTTGCTTTGCTGTCTTAAAATCCATTTCAACATCAACAAAAATACATTAAACACAAACCTTTTATTTTCCACCTTAATTATGAATTGAAAACATAAAAATTTCAAAATTCTGGTAACACTGCTCACTCAGAGTACCATTAATAAATTTGGTTGTGCTTTTGGATGGGGGGGGTTGCCAGTCAGATACTCAGGATTGGTAACAGTCCGAACTGTAATAATTGAACTAACTTAAGTGCAAAGGAATGTAATTGAGTTGCTGAAAGGTGCTGTAGAAATAAAGTTGCCTTACAGCCTCAGCCTGTCAGTCAGTCATCAGGGCACACTCGTCGTCTCAGGAAGTGTCACCGCCACCGCTTTTGCTTCTCCATTAAAGGAATATTTCACCACTGGAAAGCTGAATATATCTTTAAATTGGGTCACTTATGTTGTAGAAATGTGAATTAAAAAAAAAAAAAGTGCTGCCTTCTAGGCCGAGAAAAGCCAGAACATGTGTTTTTGGCTCATATGGATGAAAGACACCAAATCCCAGAATGCACCTGCTTCGCTGCTTTACGAGTCCACTCCCAAACCACGCCTACCATTTACAGACAGACAAAACAGTGAGGCATTCGACTCAATGTGTTTTATTGTTATTTCAACCATATACACGAAACGTTTCATCGTGGCTCAAGTGGTGTTACACATTTAAAATATATAAAAACGACATTATATAAAAATGACATACGAAACAGGCTACCTTTAGTGCACACACATTATAGGCTCCGTGAAGTTCAGCTAACGCATACTAGCATTAGCGCTTGGTGGGTTGTAAACACCAAGTATAAACACAGACGTGAATTAGCGTGGAATGTAGAATGGTCGGCATTTAACAGTCACAGACTCCACCAGCAGTTAGAGTCTCTTAAACGTGATTTATGCTTGACGTGTTGGAGGTGGCGCGCGCATTCGTGACATCAAAATGACGTAATTTCCGGCCGGTGCGTTCGATTTTCAGCGCGCGAGTGGAGGCCGCGCACCAGTCTATTTTTTTCAGCGGCGCTCAACAAACCGGAAACAGAAAGCTTGAACGAGCTCCTGGGAAACCGGATGCCAGGACTCGCCGACTGACTGGATGTCTCTCCTGTAAACTTACTGGGTTAAGATGAGTTCTTTTTTTGTGAATGAAAGGCTTGATCTGACCAAGTAGTTCACTGAATCAAATCGAAGCATTGATGGCACTGTTGCTGCCTGTTTTGCCGTTGTTTAGTCCTTAGAAAGAGAAACATCGGTAGCCTTTGCTCCTTAGCGCACTTTTGGAAGCGCTAGTATATAACGGCCTTTACCCGGCGACAGAGCATCTCTAGCTCGGAGGGCTAGCAGGTCTGGTAGCTGGACAGTCTGGTACACTGTTGTTCAGCCATGTTTCCACAAAAACAAAAACACAGCAGTCTCTGAACTCGCGTTTGGGAGTTTCGATGAAGTTGGATGTAGTCCAGTTTGTTGTCTAATGAGCGGACACTTGCAAGCAGGATTGATGGGACAGGTGGCCAGCTAGCGTTAGCTTCCCACCTAGCCGATGAGGATTTTTTTTTCACACACCTACGTGTCACTTTTGTGCGTACAGTGCCTATGAGTAGAGATTGACCGGCAGGTCTCCATCTGAACAATTATTGCGTCTTTCCACTAATTTTATGTTGATCAATCGCTCAATCACTTCAGCTTTAGTATGTTAGCTTTAGTGTGAATAAAAGAGAGGAGAAATATTCAGTGTCCCAGGAGTTGCTCTGTTGTTAAGTTTTGTCTTTAGATGTTTTGCTTTAAAAGAGACTTATGAGTTGTAATTGAGCTAGGCCTTTACCTTCCTACAGGTAATGCAGGTTTTGTTACTGCCCTGAAACTGATGGTCACAGCAGACAGTGGTGCAGCTCTTGCATAAAGTACATACCACACTAAAGTTTTTTCACATGTAGCTCCTGTTTCCATGTGTCTCCTGGTTTCTAATTACTTAACAATTTTACTTTCATCTTCACATATATGTTCACTTTCATTCCGTATGAACTACTCTAATACCCTTTCTGTCGTTTCTTTCCCAGGGTATTCATGGACCGTATCCATTTGGACAGAGCTAGAATGACAAAGAACCCCTCCCCCACATCACACCATGGTGGATGATGAGCTTAACACCCTGGAAGTCCTTAAATGCAGAGGAGTCGGACAGGGGGGGGGGAGGAACTGTTGTTTTATATTGACTCATGACAACCTTCTCCTCAACCCTGTGGTCCTTTCCACAGAAACACAAACTACAGTGAGGGGATGGATTACATCCGCTAAAGTGAAACATCCCACCTGACATCAACACCCGGATTCGCATGTGTGAATGCTTCATTTAAGAGTGCTATAAAACCTTACAAATAGATACACACGACTATTTTTATTTCCACTGTAAAACACGCCTAATTAAAGGGAAAATCAACCCTGAACAACCTACGTACAATTTAGTATTCCCATGGACAAATGAATACTTTGTTTCAGGGTTCCTACACAGGTCTGGAAATTGCTGAGAATAGTCCAAAATTAATGTGATCATTGATAATTGTGAGTCCTTGAAAAGTGTCCAATCTGGTATTATTTCAAACGGCTTGTGAGCTATTAAAAAAGCAAAACCAGTGTGCTTAAAAAATACTCTGAGAACGTATTTTTGTGGAGAATAGTTGGATTTATACCCGAGATGACTAAACGTTACCACCAATATTTGTTTTTGTATTAAATTTACTCAAAAGTTACTGTTGTAAACAGCGTTCCCCCTTTCAGGCTAAAAGTAAGCAGTTTTTCAGTTGTTTTTTTTTATACTCTCACAAAGACATTAACAAGACTAACAAAAAATAAATGACAAATGTCAGACTTATTGGACCATTTCTTACATTACTCACTGTTGGTAACCGAAAAACATCTGAAATGAAATAACCCAATACATTACATTGCTCTCAGGAGTCCACCATCTGTGTAATTACAGTAAAAAACAAAGCCATGTTTATCATGTCTGAAAGAAGTATTGGTTTCCAAACACTAATCAGACACATATTGATCACCACATGTTCACATTCAAAGATGTTCAAAGACGGGGCAACTATCCTCCATTTCCACTTTTGCAAAGAAAATATGGACCATGCCTGTGTAGGAACCCTGTTTCTCCCAAAGATAGCATCCAGGGAACCGCGACACTAATCTGTTGTCTACGGGTTTCCCGCTTCAGACTGTAGTGTGTGTGTGTGTGTGTGTGCGTGTGTGTGTGTGTGTGTGTGTGTGTAGGGTAGGTTTTCACTTTAAATAGATGCTAAAGCGAAAAAGGATGCAAGTGAGCTGTGAGGAAGGGTTTTTAAAAAGCCATCTAAATCTATTTTGCCTGGTGAGGGACTGCAGTTCTGAGTCCATGTCCATAGTGTGTGTGTGTGTGTGTGCGCGTGTGTGTGTGCATGCGTGTGCGCCTGTTAAGTGTGCATGTATGTTATGGTTTCTCTTTGGATTTAACTGACATAAAAATGGTGTATACTACTTGGGCAAAGGATGACGTGTCTATTCACATACAGATCAATATGGAGAGAGCTTTACTGGCTGTGTACCTCTGAAGTATTGTTGAGTGATTCGGCACTGTTTGGATGAACTGACTCACTAACTGCCCTTATTGTTATTATTTATTTGATGTCTTGTTTTGAATGCAAAAAGTCCCATATATAGCCAGCAGGTGGTGCTAAAAATCAGATTTCTTGAGCTCCACATCATGCTAAGTACATTGTAAAGAAAAAATGATACGTTGTAGTCTGAGACTATTTGAATATGAAAATGAATGGTTTGGATCAGCTTTATTGGCACTGATGTTCTGTTACTGCTATTTGCACAACACTGTCCACCACTTCTGAGGAGGAAACGTGAAATTATTTTTGGCTTTCTGTGGATTGTGATACCAGCATTTTATTGGTTTGTTTTGCTTATCTGCTCTCCCCTAAAGGCCTATGTTCTTCACAGCTTTAAAGTTTGTTTTCAAAGTGTTAACCACGATGGTTTTAAACGTTAGTTTCATCACTGCACCGGTGATGTCTGAGTTTAAAAGTTATGGATTGATCGATGTTTACATCCATGATGTTTTCACACATTTAGCTTTTGCATACCTGGAAATGAGTTATACAGGCTGTCTGCTATCACACCTGAATTTCTACTTCAGCGTTGCTACTACGTTCATTATGTCAGACAGTGCATTTCATCATGTAGTTTGGGTTTAAACAGAAAATGGGAAAAGTCGTTGACTCCACGGTGGTGTTACAGTTTTTTCTAGGAGGATATTTTTAATTCATCAAACTTGTTGTAGTTATGATCATCTAAATGTTATTCGTCATGATCTTTAGAGTTTATTGCTTCTGTGATGATGTGTACCCCGTTTGTAAAATTCACCAGCATTCTGTGTTGCAACGCTGCTGTATTTGTATTGAGTCAACTGATAGTCCTCCTCCCAAACAGTATACACTGTTCTGCGTTGCCTCTTTTAGTCACGTCATTCTATTTTTTTTTTTTTTTTTTTTTTGTATGTGTGTGCTTTCTTCCTTCTTGTGAGCTTGCTTGTGTGTGTTTTGGTTTGTGAGAGAGACAGATGGTGAGAAATCTGAATATTGCTGGATTCATTCTCTAGTTTTAGTTTGTGACTATGTACGTATTTGAGATGGGTGGCATGGTGAGTGGATGAGATGAACGTTTACATAGTCCTTAAATAGCACATTTATCTGAAGAGAAACTGTCAAAATAAAGCTCCCCCCCCCCCCCTGTATCTATAATTAAGCATTTGTATGATTAAATTAACACTGAAACAATGAGTATGAGTATGTTTTACTTCCTCTGCCATTTCAACTTTAAATGACTCCCTTCTCAGCCAATATACTCTAATTGTAAAGCTGCAGTGTCAGCAATTTCAGTCCGTCCTGTGCTACGTAGTAAAATGTCTTGACAAATCTTGGATGGATTGCTGAAATTAATTTGGTACAGATATTAATGGTGCCTAAAGAATGAATCTCAATGACTTTGGTGATCCCCTGACTTTTCATCTATAGTGCCACCATGAGGATGATATTTGTCGTTTTTTGTGAAATGTCTCAAAAACCTATTGAATGGACTAATGGATTTCTATGAAATTTGTAAGAAAAAACATGGTGCCCAGTTTATCAATTCATTCAAACTAATGGCATCCCCTCAGCCTCTGCTGTACTACGTGTTTAGTGCTGATTAGCAAATGTTAGCATTCTAAAACAAGAACAAAAAAAACTAAGCTGTTGAACATGGTAAACATTAGCATGTTATCATTGTTATTGTGAGCATGTAAGCATGCTAATGTTAGCATTTAGCTCAAAGCACAGACGTGCCTTAAGTACAGCCTTTGTGTGTGTTTTAAAGGGGACGTGAAAAACTCACCTTTTCAATGCTTACATTTGGGTATCTGGAGTGCCTACCAACCCACAAACTGAAATAAGACATCCCAGTCAGTTTGTTGTGGGCCGCTCATTAGAAAACATGGGATTCAACAAGCTATTCAGATTTGGCTCCCCATCCTATGTGTCACAAGCCGGCTCATTAGAATACCCCCCTCATCTAAGTATCTCCACCCGCGGCGTGAGAACTATCTAAAAACTATTGAATGGACTAATGGATTTCTATGAAATTTGTAAGAAAAAACATGGTACCCAGTTTATCAATTCATTCAAACTAATGGCATCCCCTCAGCCTCTGCTGTACTAAGTGTTTAGTGCTGATTAGAAAATGTTAGCATTCTAAAACAAGAACAAAAAAAACTAAGCTGTTGATCATGGTAAACATTAGCATGTTATCATTGTTATTGTGAGCATGTAAGCATGCTAATGTTAGCATTTAGCTCAAAGCACAGACGTGCCTTAAGTACAGCCTTTGTGTGTGTTTTAAAGGGGACGTGAAAAACTCACCTTTTCAATGCTTACATTTGGGTATCTGGAGTGCCTACCAACCCACAAACTGAAATAAGACATCCCAGTCAGTTTGTTGTGGGCCGCTCATTAGAAAACATGGGATTCAACAAGCTATTCAGATTTGGCTCCCCATCCTATGTGTCACAAGCCGGCTCATTAGAATACCCCCCTCATCTAAGTATCTCCACCCGCGGCGTGAGAACTATCTTAGTAAAAGTTTGCCATATGTTTCTCGCAAGCCAATCAGAGCAGACTGGGCTTTTTCGGGAAGGGGACTTAAACAGTGTTTTAGACAGAGGGCGAATATAGTTACAGTATATTTAGACTGACAGCATGATAAATAAAATGTGTTTTTTTGAATATTAGAAGCCCAAAATACACGTGAACCTTAAATGAACATTATGTTTCCTCTAGGTTTTATATTTTACCTTTTAAACCTGCTAAATATAAGAGTTTTGTGTACATCTATTTATTGACTCTGTCCTTATCTTTTTCGACAGTATCTCTCCTATGCACAGTCTATGTATGTGGTTTGTTTTGATTAGCGAAATGTGACTAATTGCAGCTAGCATGTTATGAATTGGGTGAAACGGCCTCCAGGTTGGTAGCTAAAATTGAGCTAACCCATAATGCCAATGCTAAATATTTAAGATCTAAAAACAAAGTGTACTTTTACCATGGTTGTTAACCGTGGTAAAAGTACACTTTTTTTTAATAATATGCAGCAAAGTCTAGAACTTTGGCTGATGGAATGACGAGATGTAAAGCAGAATCGTTACTCAAAACCTTTAAAAGGTAACCAAACAAGCTATCCGACATCAGTGTCTCATGGTGACACAATGATAGACAGCCTTCCCACAGAAGTGTTTGCAGTACAATAAATGCATGACCAAACGTTAAAATTCCTGTTTGTTTAGTAGGTAATGCTAGACTCTTTCTACATTCATAGATTTCCAAAGAAAGACGCACCACCACACATGCACGTGCGTTTAAGTACATGCAAATATCTGTTACCTAAATTCTGTGGAAAGCTTCTCGCTCAGGCTCCTATGGCCCTTTGATTGGTTGGTCTTTTAGGTGCACGTCCACCACTACATGGACATGAAATGTTAAGTAAGGATGTCATTCTTTAACAGTTCCCTCTTTGGTAATCAACATGACAGCTCTTAATTTAAACTGCACTACAAGTTAGTTGATTCTTGTTCCATCTTACCATCTTCAAACATGGTCATTTGGGATGTGTCTGAGAGTGCAGTAATACCAGTGAACTATGTGTTTGTTTATGTTTGAGAGACAGTGTGTCTTGTGTGGGTGCGATGTCCATGTGTATGCAGGTGGAGAGCACTGAGGCGATTATTTGAATGGGGTGTGTAGACATCATGTGACAGGGTTAACTGAGGGCAAATATTGACTTTTGTTTCAGCGTGGAAAGCTTTATCGTATCTGGGATCTCTCATAGCATTTGAGTCAATAGGTTTGTTTTGTTAACGATAGATAACTGCCCATCATTTTGTTAAGTCAAACAGACCTTTAGCTCGAGGGCATAAGAGTGAAGGAATGAAGAGATGGATGGTGGAAAGCAAACTGTAAAACACTGCATTGTACTGCACATGTAGGTCCTTGGTCATACTGGACAAGCACTCTAGTGCTTTTTAGTAATTATTTACTTCAGTGAAAAAGAAGATTGTCATGTGCAGAGAAAATGAATGCATGTTGGGGTCAAAAGACAAAAGTTAAATATAAAAATGTGTATGTTTTTAATCTATTTGTGCATATTCTTATTCAGGAATTTCAAAATAAATTTAAATAAAATGAAGATTTAAGATTTAATGAAGAAGTGGTTGCTGCAGTCAAATGCTTACTCAACATCTATTCTTCTGATCCTTATCTGTCAAAACTCAAATCAAGTTCTCCATACGTTCTTGCCCTGAGCAAGGCACAGCAAACACCACTCACCAAATGATTGACTACACAGCAGTGATATTAGATTTTACTTCCTCAAAATAAGCAATTTAAAGCGCAATTCTCGCCAAAATGCAACCTAGGGTGTTTTTGTGAATGTACCCGAGTCAAACTTCAGTTTAAAAGCATATTTAGGACGGAAGCGCCACTTTTAAGATTTACCGTATTCTCGTTTTTCGGTCAAATGAATGGGAGTGCTAGGGGCACTACTATAAATCAAATCAAAATCACTATTTTTAAAACACTAAGAAGGCTCGACACAACATGAAACTTTGCTCGAAGTATCACCAGGGGCTCTACACATGAACTCCAGCATTGAGAACATTGTTTGTGTACACAGAGTTTACTAAAAAGAAAGGTTTTAACAACTCACTGTAGCTGTTGGTTCTACCAGGCGTCATCCATCTCGCCACTCAAAAATAGTCGTGGGAGGAGAGTAAAGATGGAGAGCTCCTAAAGCTTAGTTCCATAGAAGTGCACGGATAATTTTTGGTTTTGTCATTAGTGAAAAACAATATTGACCTTGTAGTTGAAAAAAGAGCCTCATATAATAATGACATTTCCTCCTATGGAGTCCGTTCATTCGCATTCGGAGATCGATTCTTTTTGACTGAGAAGATGGCTGCGAGCGAAAACAACAACAGCTAAGTGAGTTGTTGAAAACAAAAACTTCTTTTTAGTAAACTCTGGTACACAAACAATGTTGTCAATGCTTGCGTTAATGTGTAGAGCCCCTGGTGATACTTTGAGCAAAGTTTCATGTTGTGTCGAGCCTTCTAAAAATAGCGATTTTGATGCTATCGTAGTAGTGCCCCTAGCTCTCCCATTCAAAAGGCCATTTGACCGAAAAACGAGAATACGGTAAATCTTAAAAGTGGCGCTTCCATCCTAAATATGCTTTTAAACGAAAGTTTGACTCGGGTACATTCACAAAAAGACCCTAGGTTGCATTTTGGCGAGAGTTACGCTTTAAGATAAAGTACTAAAATACGACTGTCACATTGACTCATTCAGTACAATGCAATAACTGTACAGTGGGTCTGACGGGTCAAGTGGTGCACTCCGCGAATGAGACAGGAAGCAGCCGTGTGTTTTCATACACCATCTGGTTGATAGAGTTCCTACTGCCTCGGAGGTATTAATGTGATTAGAGATGTTATTTGTCTGGGTGGGGAGCGCTGTGGGCATCATAAATGATGACTAACGTGAGGCAAACTTTTTGTAAAGAGATGGCACAGAGCATCAAGAACAGTGGAAGATCATTTACTCAAGTTAAAGACGAGATACTGCAATTAAATAATACTGCATAAGCAAAATTCCCCATTCAAAATTCCGCAGTACAAAATGTGCAGAAGAATTATTATCAAAACGTATCAAAATAAGTACAAAGTATAAAAACTGGCCTCTTTCAGAGTAATCTTAAATCATTAACAGCATTTTAATGTTGTAACTAATATATAGCCTCTAGCAAGGCAACATGTGTTTGATCATGACACGTTTTTCCTGTAAAATCTTTATCTCCAGAGGTAAAGATTCACTACAGCTGTTGGGTAATTGTAGTTGATTAAAATGCCTATCCGTCTTTAACGTAGTAGAGTGGAAGTATAAAGTTGCACAAAAAATACTGAACTAAAGTAAGCGTGGGGAGTGTGTGGTAGCAGTGGTGTAGTCTAATGTATTGTAGTGGGTATACTGTACTGTATATGTATGGGCCTATATATATATATATATATATATATATATATATATATATATTCAGGATATTCAGGAAATGAAGTCTTTGACGCTCAAAATTTCCCTGGGGGAAAACACCCAATATAATATGCCCCCCATTCTGGCCCATATATATATATATATATATGGGCCAGGGAAATTTTGAGCGTCAAAGACCTTATTTCCTGAATTCTGACACACTTCTATGTGGAAATACCTTTATTTAGCCTATGTGAAGAAGAAAAACACATGGCATTTCAAAATATATCAAAATTATAATGGAAAGTATGTTGTTACGTGCCATTGTACCTTTTGAAGTGGGTATATGGAAATCCTGGAGCTTTCTTAGTGGGTATACTGAGTATACCTGCGTATCACATAGACTACACCACTGTGTGGTAGAGTGACTCTAGAGTCATAGTGAGAGAAACAAAGTGTCTCCCCTGTGCTTTCTAACCACGGTGGGAAACCTGTAGAAGGAAAAGTTAACCCTCTCCTTGATGTTGTTTATGGAGAAGGACAACCAGGAAATGAGTAGGGGGGAAATGCAACGCTCCCAAGCCACGGCCGAGCGGCGTGCATTGCCGCGATGTGTAGTTACATTTTTCGAGAGGTGCACGTCAGACTACGGCGTAAGGTCCGGCGTAGGGTCCGGCGTAGGGTCGGTATCTCCACGTACCTACGTACATACCCACGGCGTAGATTTAACGCAGAAGCATAAATCACGCTTAAGTCCTGCTGCAAAATGTCTGTAATCTTCTGTGATCGTTTTGTAAAGCACACTGTGACTCATGTTATGTAATATTTAGTTTAATGGTATTGGGCTATCAATAATCTATACATTTACAATGTACTCTTGTAATAACTACTAAAAAAAACCCACTAACATTTGGCTTTTGTCTACAGTTGGGAAGGTTACGATCAACATTTATTCATTGAAATGACTCTGCAGTAGTTAGGTATTTATCGGCCCCAGCTCCAATCGGCAGTGATGGAAACAGGAAAACCGTCGTCTGTAACTTCTGTCATCACAGCCACCAACTCTGTCCATCTCAGCCCAAGCAGCGCTCAGACATTGTTCCAAATGAGTCTGCACCGAGTTTAAAAGAGAGACTGAATAACTAACATAGCCTATAGGCCTATAAAAAAAGTCAATCAAGAATCAAAGAATCAAGCACTGTAACATTTTTCACTAGCCTCCATGTTGTTTATCAGAAAAAAGAAGAAAATAAACAGAAAGGTAAACCCGTATATTGGCAATTGGTAAGGAGTCCATCACCTATTTTAGTGGTTTTACTAGCGTTTAAAAAACCTGAATATACAATCTGATTTTGGTGGATAAACGGTATAACTGTTAGATGCCTTAATGTAATGTGCTAAAATTAGGAGGTGTATACGTTTGTGGTTTCAGGTTTCTTTGGATTGGATCCATACAACATCAAAGGCCTGTTCTGTTTTCTTTGCCTGAAAGATCCCCAAAAGGTGTGAAAAAAAGCTTTTGAACTTCTTGTTTTTCTAGTTATTATTTAAATTTAGAAACACAATCATCAGCAGTAATATATTCCAGAAGGGATAATCTTGTGCAATCTGTCTCCTACATGGACATCATTCACCTGCACAAACATGTAATACACTTTTCACCCTGAGGCAGGGTGTGTCCCTACCTCCTTTTCATCAAGTGTTGGTGAAGACCGTTGCTGTGTAACTACATTGTTCTCCGAAGAGGACTTCTGTGTTTTGGGACTTCTTCTGTCTAAAGAAGTTCTACTTTTAACTGCAGAGATTCGTAATTTCAGCAATTACTTAACCTTCTTCAGCTAAATGTGTCGCGTGCTGTGTGTCGTAAGTCTCATGCAGGATGCTTTTAGAAGTGAAATCTCGAGGTTGATGCTTGTCAAAAAGGGCACCAGTGGTATCAGTCATCAGCACTTGATGCATTGTGATGGTCTATCTGGTTTTCTGGACATATCTGTTATTGCATTCAACAGGTCCAACTTCCAAGTAACTTTATTTTGCTGACCCAGCCCTTTTTTCTGGTGACATGCAATGATGCAGCCGGTAAATGCTTGTCTATTAAATAATAAATAGGATGTCATGTGATCATGATTTAAAACTGCCTTGAGTGAATGTAAATGTCATGACACTAATAATTGATAAATTAGGAACTTTTTTGTTTTGTTTTTAGGGTAATTCTTTATTACTTTTCTAATCAATATAATTACAGCAGCAGCTATAATCAAAATGTGTCTATTAACAGTGGGTCACATGGCTACTTGTATATGAAAGTTATGAACCACTCTAATAACGTTTTTCAGCTTGTTATTTTGGTTTACTCTCACCGCTCTCTTAAGCCTTGTTTTCATTGGCCATTGACATGCTCATACATGGGTCACATGTATGCCAGTTGTTTTGTTTAGTGAAACACATTTAAATTGATGGGAGAAGGAATTATCCTTCATTATATAATGTTGCGAAACACTTGCATGTTGCAAATTTCTTGAAACGGGTTCCCGTTGTGTGAAGGCCCTCTGAAAGACAAACTCTGGTAACCTGCTACTAGCCTACAAACATTTCTACTAATACTGACATTTTCAAACAAGAATTAGAATAATTGTTAATTTAATCTTCCTACCTCTCTTTCTTTATATTCTTTCTTTGGCACTTTGTTATGCTTGATTAAAATTGCGTATTGTTCCGTATGTGTATCACAGTTTTGTGTCAAAAACACATGCTGGCAAACACTCACACATTCACACATTTTAAATGGTCTATTTGAATCCACAATCGCATTACAAGTATGCAGGAGTTTACATAGATTTTGTGACACTTATGGACAACACCGCCTGCATCACACAGCCAGCTACCTTTTAAAGGTGCTGTAGGTAGGATTGTGAAGATCCAGGACTTAGCCAAAAAATGTGAACATCGACAACTTCTCGGTCCCTCCCCCCACAAGGGAGAATGAATGTGTGTGCATGAGCAGTGATTGACACACAGTTAGACATCCCCCCTGGCCCTGATTGGTCCATCTGAACAGGGAGCGGTGGATTTTTGCAAATCGCACTACAGGCTGTAGGTGGTGCCAGAGGAACAGGATTTTATTTTTTTTAATTACCTGCTTTATGTAGTTCTACTCGAATATAGTGCCAGTTTCAGCAAATATGACAGAAAGTTAGTTTTAAAAGTCTTACCTATTGCACCTTTAAGGGCCTTTCAGACCAAAGGCGGTCCATGATGGCACCGCCGGTAAGTGCTGCAGCACGCTGTAGATGGGTGCTGAACCCAGCAGCAAACGCAGCGCAAATCACGTTTGGTCTGAAAAGCCTATTAGAGTTGACATGGAACAAAAAACTGACTAGCTCTTCTTTTGGTTAGCCCGCCAATCATTCAGCTTGTGAACATGCCCAACACTGACAAACATCGGTAAGCTACCTCTGATCTACTGTACATATTATAGATGACTGTGTTTTGCAACTATATGGACCGGTACTTGATTAGTTTATCAGAAAAAGCTTCATCCATGCACAGGTAAAAAAAAAACATCTCAAGGATTAAAACTCCTCCACACACTTCCACCACTGCATGTCATATCTGTCCCTTACATGACATAAGACTATACCATATTTTGACCTCACATCTGTTGTGTTCTTTTGCAGGATCAGGCATGTCTCTGCAGCACTAACTGTTTTATAGGCAGCATAATGCATTGGCAAGCTGCCCGGCTGTTGAAGTGAAACATCAGGAAATGGATCTTGACTTGGTATCAAACTGGATTAATGTAAAGGTTGAATGCATCGCTGTCAATGAACCTCTTTGTTTTGAGAGGAAGTCATCTAATAGGGCTCCATTACTCATAATGTGCTGTTGAAATGTAATTGGTTGTATAAATGAATGACATGTGTTCTATCAGCAGCAGGTATTTATTCCTGAAAAATGCCTGACGTGATGCCACATAAAGTTGTAAAGTCATTTTTACAAACTGTCTAAGAACTGATTTTCCCCCCGATTATCCCCCGAAACAGTTGGAGGAGCTGTCATAACCAAAGTCAGAGACGATAACTCACTTCATACTCATATTCTAGCAATATGAAACATATTCACTCAACAAGGCTTGGGTTATAATGTTGATTGACTTTTGCTAAACCAACTCAGGTGGGTCATTGACACCTGTTTACACTAGGGACACCTGCACAAGCGCTATGATGAGATCACAGTTGACAAATTGTGGCTTCATATTTGACATCCAGTCTGTAGCTTCTTTTCTTATAATCTTTGAACCATTAGATTGTTGTTCTAGAGCCAAGGAAAATGACAAAGAAACTGCCATGCAAATTTTGTGGATGGACTGGATATGGGTAAAGCCAAACGCAAACAGACGTTTTCTCTCATAAATTTCTTTTTATATGAGTCAAATGTTACAGTACAGCCAGTTTTAATTACAAGGCAAGTAAACTGTGATTCCAAGTCATAAATTACAAATTGTTCTGTGTAAGCATGCCTCACAACATACAAAACACACATGCATGTCATGCACGCACAAATACACATATACAATTATTATATTAAATTGTCCAATGAAAGGAGGTTGTCATTGCTCACGGTTTGATTTGGTGTGTCTACAAACACTAGGCTGCTAAGAAGCCTTGACGCAGTTTGTACACACCCTCTTTGTATCTCACAATTAGTCCATTCAAACTTTGTGGCAAACCATATCAAACACACAGCTCTTGCACTGGAAGTAAAAGAATAGAAAATATGTCCTGGAACTGAAAAAGAATTTAGTGGGTTGCTATCAGACATCTGGCCATTTAGCCACTGACATGGTGAATTAAAAGATAGATTAGAGGGGAAAGATTAGATATACAGTAGTCTCAAATTACTTTTATTGTTGTGGGTCACCACAGCTTTGCTAATAACAAGCTTTTCTTTGAAAGCCTTTTCACAAACACCTGTTCTTTCTATGCTTTTGACAGAGCCACATTGTTCAAACAGGCTTAAATTACGCAAAGAGTTCCTCTAAAAGAAACAGTTTTTCATTACAATGCATCACTTTGCAGTCGGCAAACAGAATTAGACAGTTTTTACATTTGTGGTTAAGATAATAAAGGCAAATAATCAACTATTTCAGTGGTGAGATGTGGCACTGCCAAAAGTACTGTGCAGTGATAGAGATCTTAATATGTGCTTGTTTTTTGTTATTGTTGATTATAAAATCACCTAAGCAACTGACATCCTGCTGGGAAACCACTGTAAATGAGGCAGAAACCTTATCATACCATCGTCTCAAGTGGTGTCACTTTATAATATAGCCTAAATGTCATGCTAAGATGATGACTAACCTGAAATGTAACAGCCATTTGTGCTTATGGCTTTGCAGGTCTGCAAAACGTGTGTGGTAAGTGGACGAGGGAATGGCAACACCTTATTTGGAGTCCACTGTTAAAACATAATGTTAATATAAGCTCAGGTTTTAAGCCAACATGGATGAGAGGTCCTTAAAGTTTTAGTATCAACAGTTGAATAAAACTTGATCTGCTGACAAAGATATGTGATATGGTTATAGCTCTGAAACAAGTGAGTAGCCTATGTGGGACTTGAGTTACAACTGTTGTTTGGCTGTTTCACGGTATCTTTAAGTTTTCAGGTATTTTAATATACACAGGGCCATGGATACACACTGCTAAGCCTCTGTCCTGATTGACAGGTCGGTGTGAAGCCACGCCCTGAAGCATTCCCTGCTTTATCGTCAATTTTAAAATAAATGGGACCATCATTTACAAAATGAACATCAAGTTGTGATTTTATCTTTAAACCTACATTGTGAACTTTTTTGAGTTGATTCCTAGCAAGAAACCCTTCGTGCTTTCACAAATATGTGCTTATTCATGTGTAATTACTTCCACCAACTAATCAAAGTATTCTCATAAGCGTAGAATCTGCCATTTAGAATCATTCAGAATACATACGGGCGAGTCGCTCGGGTGATGGCCACCATGTTGTGCCTCCATTTTTAAAATACATTAGCCAAAGAGGGACATACCGCCGTTGTTATGTCCCGATGGCATCCAGGGGATGTGGGACCAACAACTAATTTAATCTACAGGATGGAAAACCAAGCAGGCGACACACGAGTTCCAATATCAACAGAAATTTATTGTAAGTAAGCCACAAACGGAAAACGATCTCAACCAGAGATGGTCACAGAACAACTTAACAATTCATTAAGTAGATTGATGCTGAGAATCCTCATGGTCTCTGTGAGAGAACAAAGGGAGACAAGATTAACACTAACAGGGAAATGCAATACTTGCATAGGCCGGCGCACCGTCCTCCAACGGAACCCGCGGGGGTCCTTCCCCGACGCTCGCGGCTATCTACATACCACACATCACACGGCGCTCATGCGATCAGATTCTTCTCATCTCTCTCCACTCCAGCCCTGAGGACTTTAACGCCTGTAGTTAATTACCAGCAAACAGCCGCAGCTGCAAAACTAACGTTACAGCACCGGCACATGCCTAGAGAGAGCGAAAGAGAGAGAGAGAGAGAGAGACCAAAAAACAAAAACAGGCCCTTACGGGACGTAACACCCCCTCCCACAAGAGCAAACCCTTAAATACCTGGGTTCTTCAACATCCTAACAATCATAGCCTTTAACAGTCTCACCTCCGGGATAACGCGTCTGCCATGATGTTCTCAACTCCCTTTTTGTACTTGATGACAATGTTGTAGTTCTGGGCCAGGAGTGCCCAGCGCATCAAGCGCTGGTTGCTGTTATACATTTGGTTCAGAAACACAAGCGGGTTATGGTCGGTGTATACAGTGACCGGTTGGTAACTAGTCCCAACATACACATCAAAATGCTGAAGGGCTAGTAGCAGGACTAACGTTTCCTTCTCGATAGTCGAGTAGTTCAGCTGATGCTTTTTAAACTTCGCTGAATAGTAGCAAACAGGCCGACCTATCCCACCATCATCTTTCTGCAACAGTACCGCCCCATCTCCAATGGCACTGGCATCTACCTCTAGCTGAAAAGGCTGGAGGGATTTGGCTGACTGGAATGAGTGCACACAGTCCTCGGTCCACACAAATGGCACTGCAGGACTGCACAACTTGGTCAAGGGAGCAATTACATCTGAGAAGTTTCGGCAGAAACAACGATAATAGTCCACCATGCCGAGAAAACGTCTAAGTTCTCGCCTAGTAGTAGGGGTTGGAAAAGACAAAATGGCCTTGAACTTAGCGTCCACTGGTCGAACTTGTCCCTGGCCAACCTGTTTGCCTAGGTATGTGGCTCTCCCAATCATGGTCGTAGATTACCACGTCATCTAAATAAACACAACAGTTTGGCAACTCGCCCAAAACACGGCACATCAGGCGCTGAAAGGTGGCAGGAGCATTCTTCATACCAAACAGCATCACTGTATATTGCTTAAACGCATCCGGGGTGACGAAAGCTGAAATGTCCGAGGCACGCTTAGTTAACGGGACCTGCCAGTACCCCTTTAATAAATCTAGCTTGGTGATACACAAAGCCGAACCCACTTCATCAACCAGGTCATCCATGCGTGGTAGGGGAAAATAATCAGTTACTGTAACAGCATTTACCTTGCGAAAATCCGTACAGAATCTGGGAGTCCCGTCTGATTTAGGCGCCAGAAGACAGGGTGAACTCCAAGGACTGTAACTGGATCTAGCAAATCCATGCTCCACTAAGTAACGTACTTCATTTTTCATAAGTTCTCTCTTCTCTAGCGGACATCTGTACGCGTTTTGTTTAATGGGTCTAGCATCACCTACATCAATATCATGTTCCAGGACATTAGTGCGGGAGGGTACATCGCCCAGCACGCTAGGGAAACTGTGAAGCAGGTCAACCACCTCCTGACTCTGAGAGGGAGAGAGATATGACAGCTGTGTGTCTAACGTAGCCATAAACTGTGTGTTATTTAACCTCCCGCACATGTGACCTTCACAAGGGAGCGCCAGGTCCGGCTCCAGCTCCAGCTGAGCACCATGAAGAGAGACTGCATCCACCGCAGCAATCTCCGGTGTCCCCACTCCACCCTTCACTGCGTCCCTGGAGTGAAAAGACTTCAACATGTTAATATGACATAGGCGAGTACGGCGTCTACGGTCTGGCGTACAGAGTATGTAGTTTCTATTGGAAACCTTTCTTTCAATCGTGTATGGGCCGGAAAACCTGGCAGTAAGGACAGAGCCAGGAACAGGTAAAAAAACCAACACCTTATCACCGGGCTTAAACTGCCGTTCCACCGCACGCTTGTCAAAACGCCTCTTCATCTCAGTTTGAGTGTTGGCAAGGGATTGCCTAGCCAACTGAGTAGCACGGTATAACCGATCTTTACACCTGGATACAAACGCTGACACACTGTACTCAGGAGAGGAAACGCTAGTGAGTTTTTCTTTTAGAACGGTAAGCGGGCCACGCACCTTACGGCTGAAAACCAACTCCGTAGGACTAAATCCTAATGACTCCTTTAGCGTCCCTGATGGCAAAAAGAGCAAAAGGCACCCCCTCATCCCAATCTTTTTTCATCTCATAGCAAAACTTCTTAAGCATCCCCTTTAATGTTTGATGCCAATGCTCCAGCGCACCCTGGCTCTCTGGATGATAGGCACTTGACACTGCGTGGGAGATCCCTAAGGATTTCAGGTTTTCCTTAAACACCTTTGAAAGGAAGTTAGTACCCTGATCTGTCTGCACAACCTTAGGGAGACCGTAAGAGGTAAAAAGCTTTACCAGTGTTTTTACACTCATTATCCAACCCTTTGTCTGTGCAATCAAACCGAGGACTCCATCTGCGCATTAGCACACCGTTTTCCACGAAGAATGGGTGCTCACTGGAACAGCTGGACTTCTCAACCACTGAAGCAAAACACTTAGCTAGGGAAGGATCCCTCATCTGTGCCTTAATGAGAGCCTCCCTATTCATTGGCTGAAGTCCTGTGGACTTAGACTCATCACCTAGTCCCGTCACCTTCTCGCCCACTACCTCCTCTGGAACAATGGGATCCCCACCTACAGGCTCACAACTGGAGGGCATACCCTGACAAAGGCCATTGCAACGCATGTGCGATACGTTCGAAAACACCAAAATACACTTCAACCTCTGACTTGCGGAAAACTGGAACTAACAAAATATTCTTACTCACATCAAAACCGGAAGTGATTGGTCTGCCGTGGGAATACTCACCCCCAGGAGCGACATTCTGGCATCCCGACCTTGCCTGGAGTTCTACCTCGCGCATCTTTATAGCGGTCGCCGCCTCAAGTTTCTTCAACTCCAACTCACGATGAAGCTGGAACTCCCGTTCCTGCCCCTCCCTTTCCATCTGAAGACGCTGCAGGCACCTTCAGTCGAACATCTAACTTCGAACCAGGAGAAGACTCTGAGGAGAAAGGAACAAAGTGTGGCAGAGTAATAGGTTTCCCCACCGTTCCCTCCTGTGGCTGCACTGGGGTAACATTAACTGCCTGGCCCTCCTCCCCTTCACCTGCCCCTTCAGTATCTGAGCTGCTCTCTGGCCCAGGCGCTACCAGCACTCCCTGACCGACCAGCCCTTCTAGAACAGCAGCCTTGAGCTGATCTTTACGGAGTGAGGATGATACCACTATACCGTAATGTTCTGCAATTAAATGCAGATCCTTTTTCTTGGACCTATCTAACTGTCCCACCGATGGGCCGGACACAAATGCCTGTAACTCAAAGGCTACCATTTTAAATAACAAATGCAAGAGTCACTATACTATACATTCAAGAGTCACTATGTATTAAAGAGTCACCCATATATGACAGGTTGCGATCACCACACAACCACTACTGCCCCTTCACATGCACTGCTTCCCCAGCACCTGCCTAACCCCAGACTCACCAATCTGTCTTCAGGACCTGCCGAGCGAGCTCGAGGCGTCTTATAGGCTCACATCAGCGGCTGAAGCCCTGAAACGCCACCACCCTTTGGAGAACATTTCACCTTCTTCAGTGACACCGTGACGAATGCCTGGGGGAGATTACTCGCCAGGGAAGCGAAAAAGAGAATTAAAATGACAACGCGACAGGCAAAACAACAAGACCAAAGTTACTATTGGAGTGGCTAGAACAGCTGCATGTAAACGATGGAGATACTAAGAGCTAATTTCGAGTTTGGCCACCGTAGCAGTCAAAACGCGCTCGGAATGGGAGGGGCTAGAAAGTAATATTCAGTTGGTTGTCATATACAATTTCACCGCTCGATGGGAGAAATTCTTACACAATGTAGCTTTAATAAATGTATTGTATTTCATAAGCTTATGCTTTTGAAATGTAAAATATAAAAAAGAGAGTAAAAAGTGCAACATTCCCATCTAAAATGTTGTAAAATGGAAAGACTCAAGTTACAAAGTATACTCTTTAGTGTCTTATCACTTTGAATTGTCTGTCACCTAAGGTCAACTAGTAGTGTTTGAGGTCTGAGTCTAATCTGCAAGACACATGGCACTTCGGGGACACACACACACACACACACACACACACACACACACACACACACACACACACACACACGCATAAAGTAAACACGACTGCCCTATAAATATAAGTTGCAGTCAATGGAGCTGGAATTCCTTTGCACTCACTCTCAGAGTCACTTGCCCTCACTTTGTACACACCCCCAGCAGGTGCTTTCACTTGAAGTTTGTTTGCAGTTGTGCTTTAGGCTGTGACTTTCAGTTGAAGTGTAATTCCACCAAAGAGCCTGAGAGGGTTCGAGGCCTCAAGGCTGGGGGCTCTGTGACACTCATTGGGGGGGGGAACAGATTGAAGGGTGCCCGCTGCATCTCTGTCCTCAGATAGCGCCTGGACGTCCCGTCTGAGCTGAGCTTTAGTCTGCAACAGGGACAAAAGGCCATCCTTCATCCTGCAACAGAACCAGAGCTGCACTGCATCTGCTATCATCCAGTCAAGTCTTTGCCTCCGGCCATCAGAGCATCTTTGCCTCGGTAAGAAGAAGCTGCTATACATAATGTCCTAAATATGCAATGTGTGTCTTAAAATACAGGCTTCATTTGCTTGTTCACACCATTACTATTAGTTGTTAGAGGAGCCTTTACATGACACTAGTTGTTCTACTTTTCATGAGTAAACATTATTGTAAAATGTACTGTCTGATGTTGATATCATCATCTCATCTTTCAGGGAACATAAAGGGCATCTTCTATGCAATTTACCTGGTACAGGATTAACAACATTTACAAATAACTTTAGTTATTCATTATAATCTATGATTATTAAACACTTGTGTACACATTTAAAGCTTTGACAGTTAAACAAAAACAAAAAAAGTTTGGTTAGTAGTAAGTTTCACAGTTATGAACTTTTACTACCCACAATATGGACAATTGTCTTTGGCTTCACAACACAGGTTTAAAAACAACATAAGACTTATTTTATAAAGACAGAAAAGTTGTTTTATTAATTTACATAATAATTTCTGTTTTGTTTTCTTTGTGTTTGCTCTGTATCTTTGTCACATTTCCCGGATTTTTGTTGTTTCTGTATGTGTCTAATTGCATATTTCATACAAGGAGATAAAAATAAATGTGGTCAGAAAAGAATTGGCTGGGGGCATGGTTCGCAGTTTGATGCCAAAACCACAACAATACGCTGACATAAAAAGAAATGTGTCACTGTTTTTTTTAAAGGTGGAAATTAAATACGTCTGTCACTATAATAAGAGCAAATTACAAACAAAAATAACAGAACTGGACCTTCTGCTCTATTGTTTCTGAAGGTTCTCATTCAAATCTATCATGTCACGCTGATCTTTATCATTACCCTACAACAAACTGTGTGTTTGTTAATTAACAAGCCAGTTTTGAAAGGATCTCTTACATGGAGTTTGCTAAAAGCTGTGATGATTCTCTAAGAGATTAAGCAGGGGGACTTTACTCTTTATGTTTTACTTAAATAAAATAAAAACAGCCAGAGTTAGACATATTTTTGGAACCAATCCATTAATGAGGAACAGACAGCTACACCCTCCTCACTAACATTTTAAAATAATATAACAGTTGTGACTCTTGTCCTCTAAAACAACATGTGATCTATGGTGCACATGACAATGCAATGACATGCAATTCGATAAAAATGTAGTAAGGTTTATCTGCGAAATAATAATAATGATATTGTAAGATTTGGATCAGATTCAAAGTTAGACGTCACACCAATATAGTTTTCATATTTCACGTGTGGACTTACTCGTATTGACAGACCTAATGTCAATGATCTGCACTGTAAACATTACACAAGGTGATGTCCATAGAAATAAATAATTTCTATGGTGATGCCATATTCCTCCGCTTTGTTAGTGAATTTACTACTTTGAATTCACCCTCTGTTTCATACAGAGTTTGTTATTTAAATAAAGTTGCTGTTCCTTGAATGTCATTCATGCAACATTTAATATTAGAAAACCTTTATTGGTGCTATAAAAAATATATATATAATGTAGGCTACAACCATAAAAAGAACTCTGGCCAAGTACAACTCAGTTTGTACTAAAGAGCCATTAAAAAGAAGCGGAATGCGATCTCGCATTGCCAGACCTTCCTCCACAGCGCTGCGGAGGAGGGTCTGGCTAGTCCACACAGCATTCTGGGATGGGAGAAAACGTGCTCTGGTTTATTGGCATTTCTTTAAAGCAATCATAATCGTCTTGGGCGGCGCTAAGCTCCAGACAGCGCCACGGTGTCGCTGCAAAATAGCCTCAGGAAGGAACTTGTTTTGATGGAACATGTGTACGTTCAAAGGTTGTTTTAGTCGTGCAAAAGAAAACTCACATTGGACAGGTAGTCTAGCTAGCTGTCTGGATTTACCCTGCAGAGATCTGAGGAGCAGTTAACCGTAGTCTTCATAGCACAAAACACAAAAAAAGCGGAAGGTAGCTGACATCCAGCCGAAAAGAGGGACAACCAGCGGAATTTCCAGCAGAGAAATGCCGTCATTAAACCACTGCTGAAGAAGAGGGCACAACCAGATTAAGTAATTACAGTAGAAGCGCCAGTCAAACCTCAAACGATCATAAATCTGATGTTAGTTTTGTGTATTCATTTGAGGAACGTTACAGTCTCTTCATCTGTATGTTTTAAGTCTCTTCAGTGGAGTGGAAGCTTCAGTGGACGTTTGTCTGGACTTAAAAAAAAATAAAATAGGCCTATATATATATTTTCAACATCTCCACTCAGGTTTGATTATGCATAAATCAAAAAGCAGAGCTTGTGCACACCTGTGGGTCGACAGGTGCGAAGGAAAAGACCATGGGTCAACAATACAGAACAAAAGGTCTGTGCACCGGAAACGTTATTAAATATCTCTGAAGAGGAAAGTGTGCGGGAATCTCTCTTCTGTTATGCACACATTGAAAATGTGCTAAAAACATGTGGAATGAAATATGGACCATTAGCCCATAAAGGCCAGACATGAAGTAGGATAGTTTGGCTATCCTATTCATCTACATTGTCACACTGCTGTTGACACTTTCTAAAGCAACTGCTGATTTTACCCCATGTTTTGTGTTACTTTTAAAACTGATATTAAAGACCTGATCTCTCTGATCCTCTGACATCCTGCATTTTACAGTTAATCCAGCTGCGCCAGCATGCCTTAGGCCTCGTGGTGACAGTCTCCATATCTTCACTATCTCTGCAAAAATAGCTGACAGGTTTATTTCTCCATCCATTGTTCTACACCTCAAATCTTCAGGTCTAATCTCAGTAGTATTTATTTTATCATCTGCATCACTAAATGTAAATGCAGCCCTGTGTCAAAATGTATTTGGACTAACAGCAAAGCTTTTGCTTTTATTGTTTCCTACTGGCCGAATGCCAGTGCACCTGACTAACAGCAGAAATGAATCACCGAATGCACCAACATTCCCTATTGGCAGTTAATACAACCCACCAGATGCGAAAAAAGGGGATATAACAAAATGTCATTCAATTATTTTTTTTACAGATAGGAGATAGAGGGATGTGATGGTCTCTTTTACAAATATTGCAAACAGCAATAAAAATAGAAGCCACACAGAAAATCAGCCTTTGTTTGTGTTTCATAAAATAAGCAATTGTCAACCTAAAAATTAACTACTGTTACACCTGAGCCTAATTTATAATGTGAACAGAGCACCTGCACATCTCAAGGTGTGTGTGTGCGTGTGTGTGCGTGTGTGTGTGTGTGTGTGTGTGTGTGTGCGCGTGTGTGCGTGTGTGTGTGTGTGTGTGTGTGTGTGTGCGCGCGTGTGTGTGTGTGCGTGTGTGTGTGTGTCTAAGGCAGCAATCCACAGATCCAAATCTCTTCCAGCCTGCACACTTTCTTCCAGTAATAGTCATTACAATAGTAGTTTTTCCTTGTTCTTAGGAACAATGACTTCCTTATTTTGTCCAAGTTTCCCATGAGAAACAATAACAAGGGTGGAAATTTTTTTTTTTCCCTTTAACGCTTGCATGGCAAACAGTCACGCCTGGCTGTACACACTTCTTTAACTCCAGAGTCAAACAACACAGACCCTTTTTTGTGACGAGTCAGACATATTTTGGGCGCTATTAGATAGAAGATCTCAGATCCCATGTGACCTTTTCTTTTTTTCAGCTCAGATTGAATCATTCAGGTTAAACACACTTGAAAGAGCAGACCTTTGCTTGTTTTAATCACAACTCATTAACTTTAATCTAAACACTTCAGCCGACTTCTGTCACAGAACTGTGATAAATGGGCTAACAGGTTTATTTGGTAACACTTTACTTGAAGGTATCTACATAAGAGTGTCATGACACTGTCATGAACACATGACACAGTCATGACACATGAACCCTAACTCTAACATCCCCTTGTGCCCGTGCCCCTCGCAGCACCCATCCTGGGCGCTGCGTTTTAACCCAAATCTAACCCTAACCCTAACCCTAACAAAAAACATGACACTTAATAACATAAACGTTTATGACTTGTTTGTAATGTTTATGACACATTCATGACAGTGTCATGTCACTCTTAAGTAGATACCTTCAAGTAAAGTGTAACTGTTTATTTTAAGCTAGATTGGTTGTATTGGTCAGCAAATTTCAAGAAAGGGTTTGGAAGTGAAGGATTAGATTTTTGCGTTGGAAAATGATCTCTCTGACTCAATGTTAACTGTTTTTGCCAGGCATTACAAGGTCCTTAGTCATGATATGTCGGTGAAAGTCTACTGGAAACCATCTGAATTAAATTGACACTATTTGTGATCCCGGTTGGATTCACATCACTGTTATTCTTTTCATCAAAGCTCTTTATGTGACTTTTTCTGTGTGTTTTTCCCCCAGGGAAAAGGCTAAAAAGGCTAACACAAGTGGCTCAGTTTCATTTTTCTTTTTTTGCAAAGAAAACACATAATTCTAAAAGCACAGCTATAATGACATAAACTCCAAAGTGATGACACAAAGCTCGTCTCAAATAATCACCCTCTCCATGTTAAATGAGACCAAGCATGTGGAAAAAATATGGTTCCCAGGGTGGACGCCTGCATGGAGTCAGTCCTTTTCTGTCGGTGTCAAAGGCTGACTTTGCTGAGGAAATGGAGCAAGCTCTAATGCTCCTGAAATGAATATCAGCGTCTTGACCAAACTCATTTAGAGATCAGTCAGGGTCTTAATCCCTCTTCCTGGGGTTGTGTGTTTGTGTCTTTTTCTTGTGCCCCCTCTTCCTTTTGGAAGAAGGTAATATGGCTAAATTTGCTTTGCTAATGGGCTTAGCGCAAGCTGTTACAGAGCAGAGTTGACACGAAGCAGCCAGGCTGGGATACCAGTGGCTTTTAATCTGACTCCTGATGGAGTGAAAGGGAGTGTGGGTTATGGTTTACGAGAAATTTGGAGATAAAAGGAAATCTGGGAAGGAGGTTTTACAGTGGGGGGTTGAGGACCAAAGTCTGGAAGGGTAATCTTTTTTAGGGGTGGGGAAGATAACTTCATTTAACTTTGGGGAAGTTTGGTAAAAGAGTATTTTCTCAAATGTTATTAGCAGCTTTACAATCAGTGTGTCCGTAGAAGAAGAAAAAAAAGAATCATGTAAAAGGCTTGAGATCGGCATTATAAAAGGGTTGGCGTTCTTAAATCCAGGCTATTCAAGAAGTAGTGTAAGGTGTGTGCCACTAAATAGACAAACAGGAAATCAATTTATTCCATGTGCAAAATGTGAAAAAATGTGCAACAAAAAGTCTACTGATGTCCACTTGTTTTCACCTTTCGCACATGGACTCAATTGATTCTTTTTGCCTCTAAGAGCCTCTTCTTTTTCTGGGTATTTTCTTTGAGAAAAGTTTAATGTCACCTGGATTCATTTTACACTCTCACCCTCACAAATGATTTTGGCTGATGGGTGTAGTCTATCATTTAGCAAATTTTATGAGACTTTTAATTTTTTTGTGTCTTGACAAATAAAGCCGTGACTCTCCTTGAACATGTGCTCTGTGGGAGCGCACTTCCTTTACGGTGGCATCAGCCACAACCACTGATAACCTGGTGTGTGACAGCAGTGTGCCTTCCCATATGCCAGCTGTGGTTGGTACACATTATGGGCGCCATATGCGAGTTCACCCTGAGATTACAACACTTGTCCTACAGCTGACGTCCATAAACGAACACTTATGATAGCAATTTCCTCTCAGTCGAGGCTTCATAAAACAGACAGCTTGGTTGTTTTCAAACATGCGGTTTAGTGGACGCTCTTCTCCACATTATCTAACTTGATTAAAAACTCCAGCTGACAGTGGAGACAGAAGGCTGCGGAGACGGCACCTTGAAAGCCGAGGCAGGCGGCTGGGCTGCTTCAGGTCTCAATACAAGTCACCTACCCCCAACACATCAGCCATTCTGGGCCACTGACCCACAAATAAGAGACTCAGTCAAATCCATTTTGCCCCATGCCTGTCAACGCTGTGTGTGTTTTAACTCTCCTTAGGGTCATTTCCCCAGTATTTCCATTAGGCTCCGGGTTCTTATAGAGCATCGATCGGCACAGTTGCACCTCAGTTCTGCTCATAACACATTCTGAAAAGGGTGTCTGCAGATGCTCTCATGGAATTTATTACTTAACAAAAACAATTGCTGGTTTAGCAGCCAGGAAGTTGCGGGAGGATAACTGTTGGAGAAGGTATGATTTTAATCAGAGTGATGCTGGACTGCTTGAATGTTTGAAATTTTGTCAGACAGGATTGTCATTTATGAGCTCTTGTCGACTGCAGATTTCAATTTATACATTGACCTTTAAAACATATTTTCTCATTTTGGGAAGTTCTTATGTTACAGGCAGATCTGTTTCTGATTTCACTCTATTCAGAATAATCAGCCACAAAGACACTTTTTAACAAAGATTTTACAATGCTGAAAGGATACTTTTAAACATTTGCACGGCTCTCAGTTCATGTAGTAAGTAACATGTTAGAAATATAGAGTTTGATGTGACTTTTTTTTCGTCTTTCTTGTCTCCAGGTAATAGTTACAGTATGTCAAATCCAGTGGGCAGTTTATCGGAAGGCCCATTGTATGGATCCCGGCTCGGGATGACAGAGGACTCCCTCGCCATCCTGGAGCGAAACAGAGGCTCTGGAGAACCCTGGGACCTGGGGGAGACCAAACCGAGCGTGGAGGCCCTGGAGCGCAGTGTTCCGGGCTTCTACCTGTCCTGCTTTGACATGCTCCTTACTGAAGACGCCACCTGGCTGGTGAAAGTTTCAGAGGCCTCCCCGACGCTGGTTTCAACCATGACTCGCATGGAGCCCCAGGAAGAACCAGAGCAGTGCCCCGTCATTGACAGCCAGGAACAGGGACTCTCTCCTGGGCTGGAGGGGCAGGAGGAGGAGCGGTCTCTGGAGCAGGTGCAGTGCATGGTGGTGGGAGAAGTGCTGAAGGACATTGAAACAGCCTGCAAACTGCTCAATATCACCCCAGGTAGGCTGCCTTCCACCACACCTGTTACCGCAGTTTGTCATCTTCAAGAGAGGTGTTACAGTACTAAGGGATATAACTGACAAAGAAAGAAATCTATCAAGTACACAAGACATTTTTCATGACAAAAAAGAAGCCCGTTATTTGTTAATAAAGGGATATTGATTCAATTTAAGCTACTGGATCTTTCCCCCAAAACCAACACGTATTAGTGTGGATAGCCCAGACAAGATGACAGAACTCTTCAATCATATCCTTACTGACGCACAGCCATGTTTGCCTGCTCCAGGATCTGTTTAATCCTGACCTTTGCATGAGTTCTCCTGGATTGTGACAGCAAGATTTCTTTCCTGCCGATAGACAGTGTACACAGTGTTAAGGGCGAGGTCTCTCCTGCTCCCAAAAGCAAACAGAGGAAGCATTATGCATTGTAAGGCTTCTGGCTGTCATAAAGCTTTGCAATGTCCATGCATCTGTTGTATTGATTAGAACTTTAGTGGCATAACAGCTTGATTACTTTGTGGTTTCAGTAATAAATGTATTGCGTGTAAATAGAACAGAATATGATACACTCAAACTGGGAATTTAACTGACTGCAGGGAGTTTTCTCACCTTTTCCCCATCTTTCTCTGTTTTCCTAGATCCTATAGAGTGGAACACAGGGAACGTCCAGAAGTGGCTTTTGTGGACTGAACATCTGTACAGGTTGCCACATGCAGGAAAGGCCTTCCAGGAGCTGACAGGAAAGGACCTGTGTGCCATGAGCGAGGATGAGTTTCGCCAGCGCTCGCCGCAGTGTGGAGACACGCTGCATGCACACCTGGACATATGGAAGTCAGGTGCGTTTGTGTGTGTGTGTGTGTGTGTGTGTGTGTGTGTGTGTGTGTGTGTGTGTGTGTGTGTGTGTGTGTGTGTGTGTGTGTGTGTGTGTGAAATTGAATTTAACATTAAGTTCATCATAGTCTGCTGCAGATCCTACGATGATTGTAGTGTCCAATGTTTGGAACTTTTTGAATTAGCATGTTGAGTGTGTTTTATTATGTACAGTATGAGTGGATGGGAACAGTCAAAATCAGGGCTTTACAATCTGTACAATACAATAGTAATATTGTAACAAGTATAAGCATATAATTAATTTAAACTAAACTTTTCTTTTTTAATAAAATGTCTGTCTCTCTTCTGTCTTCAGCTGCCTGGATGAAAGAGAGGTGTTCAGTTGGGGATACAAAAACTACCGGTAGGTTTGGTTTCCTCATTCACTTGCCATTTAAAGAAAATATTAAACTGTAATGACTAAAAACTGCATTGTAACTTTGCTCAGAATTAAGCAAATTGAAACTAAACTTTTGGGCCTCTGGGAATGTGTGATTTTCCTCTGAGACTCACTACACTGTGGCCTTAAAGTCCATGTGTTTGTGTTGTTTAGGTGGTGAGGATCTTTGGTCCGAGGCAGATTCCTCTTGTTCCGGTCAGCCCATTCATCTGTGGCAGTTCCTCAGAGAACTCCTGCTTAAACCTCACAACTATGGACGCTGTATCCGTTGGCTCAATAAAGAAAAAGGTATTCTTTTTTTAATGCTACAGTGTCAACATGCATTTTAAGATACACGTTGAAAAGAAAGGGAAAAGATAAAATGACAGTAAACTAATATACTGTATATTTTATGGTTTATTGTATTTTTGCATTTCAACTGCTTTTATCTTTTATTCTTCAGCTTACAACATTGTTAGCTGACTTTTCATCTGCTTTCACTTGTTGCATGTCAACTGACACCTGAACTGCTTTTATCTTTTACTTTTCAACTCACACTTCAACTTCTTTTAGTAATTACACATCAACCCACTCTTTCACTTCAACTGAAACTTCAGCTCATCTCAGTGAATAAGCCTTCATCTCACACAACGGCTGCTTTCATCTGACACTTCAACTGAGACCTAAACTCTTTGACATGCTTTCACTTCAACTGATTTCAGTGCATCAACTGACACGTGATTCGTTTTGAGCTCTTATACAAGATGTCACAAGCAAAGAATTCGTAGTTAAAACAGTTTAACTTGTTTACATTTAAATCTTTCCAATATTTAAACAGCTATTTAGGAGAGAGAACATGTCATTTTGCTTTTTGCTTTTCGTTTGTGAAGATATATGTAATGCTGCCTTCATGACCAGGTCACTTTAGAAAAATAGATTTGAATCTTAATTCAAAGAAAGAAAGAAAGAAAGAAAGAAAGAAAGAAAGAAAGAAAGAAAGAAAGAAAGAAAGAAAGAAAGAAAGAAAGAAAGAAAGAAAGAACAATGAAAATGTAAGTGGAAGACTAACATTGCTCTCTATGTGGCCCACTGGTATTTTCACTTTCTGGCGGGTTGTTACAAATGTAAAATCTCTTGTCATTCCCACCAGGTATTTTTAAAATCGAAGACTCGGCTCACGTTGCCAGACTATGGGGACTCAGAAAGAACCGACCGGCTATGAACTATGACAAGCTGAGCCGCTCCATACGTCAGTACTACAAGAAGGGCATCATCCGCAAGCCTGACGTGTCTCAGAGACTGGTGTACCAGTTCGTTCACCCAGTATGAGGCAGCAGCATGGTGGGAGGGCAAAAGAAACGGGAGAAGGAGATGGAAACCTACAAAACTACAAGGAAACACTATCTCACCATGCACTTGAACACTTAAGCCCGAGATGAAAAGGTGACAGGAAACACGTGCACTGACCAGCCCCAATGGTACACACTTTCACTGCCAGCACTGATGCAACAGCTGGCAGCTGCTGCGTGAAGGCTTATGTGTGCATGAACCGAGAGGAAGGGACAAAACAAAGTGGCTTCTTTTTTTTTTTCCTGCTGCAGAATAAAACAACCACAGATTAAAAAAAATAAAACAGAAACTGCCTTGTCATTTGCATGATCTGCCTGTTTATTTTCCACAATGGGATTCTAATCCTTTACTTAAAGCAAACAGTTAGAAGTGATTCGTCCACAGCTACATTTGTTTTGTCTTTTTGTTTCACTCATCTTGACCACTGTCTCTGTTTGAATTTGAGCCAGTTTTCCTGCCGCCGTTGAAAAAGTGGTTACGATTGTTTTGCTTCTGTTTTGGGGTTGGTGCTGGCTGTTGTACACACAATCAGTCAGCAAGTTTGCTGGATCTGGATCAGAGAATGAAAACCTGTTGTGACTGTGCCATGTAATCGGTTTTTGAAGGTGTAATCTGGTAAAGAGCCCTGCTTTATATGTTGTGCTGTAAACTTCAGTTTGTACTGCTGTACATTGCATTTTATGTTGTGGGTGTTTTAGTATGGAGACCCAAAGTGTTCAAAATACAATAAATGGATATAATCAAAATATGTGATATTGTAAAATAATTGAGTGATTTTTCGCAGAGTGGCTCTATGGTCTGTCGGTCAGACTGAAATATCTTGACAACTATTTTCATGAAATTTGGTCCAGACATTCATGGTCCCCAGAGGATGATGTGTAATTGCTTTAATGATCCCTTAATGTTATATCTAGCGCCATCATCTGGACAAAATGTAATTTTGTCTAATACTTTGATTTATGACCAAACTAAACAAAAACTAATCAGCATCATTTGAACACCCAACACGAGTTTTATTTTATATAACTTTCTTCACAAACGTTTATTAAAAGTAACATTTAAGGAAATGGTCATTTCAAAACAAATCAACAGACCTTGGAGAAAAGAAAAAATGTTGGCAAAAGAACTGCTGGAATCAAATAAAAAGTTTTGTTTGAAAAGAAACAGAATGAAATAACATTTCGTTTTTATTTGATTATTTCATAATGTAATAGTCATATGAGTATTTATTTCATGTTTTATTTATTTATTTAACTTTGGGGCAGCTTATTTCACACTCATTTCTTACAATAATAATTAAGGTGTTCATCCGGATATTGCCTAAATGTCTTCCTGAGGATAGGACTCAATAAACCATATTTCTGAACTGAATATGCATCTGTGTGGTGTCTCTAAATAATTAAGGGTTTGTAGTGCATGTAAAGCCACGTGCTTTGAAAGCAGTTATTTGAAGTGTGTTTTTTTCTGATCCAGATCATTTCTTGGCGTTTTATCTTTCATTCTCACCACTTACTGTTCTTTCCCTCACATCAAATGTGTCATAATTGCTCAACAGTTGACACAGTGCAGTATATGCCAAGAAAAGCTGGCCTTGAGCGATAATGAGCAGAGTGTGTTGTGCAAGGTAAACTTGCATGTGTACGGGTTGTTAAATCTCACAAGGGTTTAAGATGGATTGAAAGGCTCAAGAGGAATTACGATGTGAGTCTTTTGGTGACTGTGATATATATATATATATATATATATATATATATATATATATATATATATATATATATATATATATGATTATGTTAGTTATTGACATTAAGGTGATGTGATAATACAATGACAAACTGAATTACAGACCTGTAGAACAAAAACAGTTACGGGTTGAATTTATTAATGGGCCTCACCCACCCTTTCATCACTGCTAACAACAACAACCGTTTTAATTTAACATCCACCCTGCACAGATGAGTCCAAGCCAACACACACCCTTGTCAATGCTCGCTGTAGGGAGTGGCAGATATAAATATAATCAAAAGAGACCCTTTAAAAATGTTTTACACTTTCATTTGTCCGAATTACCGTGCACTTTATTATTCTTATTCTTGTTTCTTCATCCGCTTGAATTCCCAATTTGCCAAAGCTCCTTTTCTGCATTCCATAGCATCACGTAGTACAGGTGTCACATTACTTACCTTTTAACTGTAGCTGAAAGAAACTGTCAATTCTGCTTCTTCAACAAGGAAGTCTAAGATACTGTTTCACTTTGATTCTCAGAGACTTACATGTGATGCTTTAGAAGGCAAAACTAAATAAAATGAAAAATTGTTGTAGGAATTGTTGTAGTATAGCTGCAACTGCTGCAAAGATGTCAGTGTCTGTTTGGACAGTTGCCACATAGGAAGAAGCCAAAAGTCACACCACCCAACCACTAAATGCTCTCAGATAAGCACATATTAACTAGTTAAAAAGTTTTTTCCCAGGGTGGATGTTCCTACAGCAATATGATAATGTCCATTCGGTTACATATCAATACAATTTGGAAAAATAAAAATCAATCAACCTGTCTATGTTGGGAGACGTGCTGTGGCACTGTGGGAATTGTATTGGCTTATGTCAGGCACCTCTCTTTAACCTTCTCTCTTAGTTATGCTGTTTTAGTTTTAGACTGCCGGGGGACTTCCTTTGGCACACTGAGCTTCTCTCTCCTCTCTCTTCCTATTTGTGTGCATCCATGTCCCAGAAATGCTTGTTACTAACCTAGCTCTCGGGAGCCTGCTCCCCGGAGTCTTTATGTTTCTTTTCACCCAGGATGAAATTCTGGGATTACGGTGGCACCAAAATCATGGTTCCAGCTGTTGCCGTGGATCTGCTGCTCCCTGCTACGCTACTACAACCACTATTTCTAGTCACTGTTTCATTATCTTTACTGTGACTGTTATTGCCACTGTTCATCACACCCCCAACCGGCTCCGTCAGACACCGCCTACCAAGAGCCTGGGTCTGTCCGAGGTTTCTTCCTAAAAGGGAGTTTTTCCTCGCCACTGTCGCACTAAATGCTTGCTCTTGAGGGAATTACTAGAATTATTGGGTCTTTGTATATTATAGAGTGTGGTCTAGACCTACTCTATCTGTAAAGTGTCCTGAGATAACTCCTGTTATGATTTGACACTATAAATAAAATTGAATTGAATTATGTATGAAGTCTATTAACTGGGAGTAGGTGTGTTGATTTAACTGGATGCTACTGAAGGATTGTTGCTGTGTGTAGGAATCTGACAACCTGATGTGACAAAGAGCTGAATGTGGTTACTCCTGACCTCTAGTGGCAGACATGGATATTACGTTTAAAGACAAACCCAGGAGGCCAAAGACTTCATTCAAGTTTCTGGTGAAGAAGCTCAGACTGTCACACTTTAAATTAATTTTAAAGAGGGGCACCACTCACTATAGATATTTAGGCATGTGATTCCTACTGTCAGGCCTGCCTACTGAGAAAATTAACACTAACTCAAATCCCAAAACCAGAAAACTAAGTTCGAAGCCTGTAGCAAGGTTTATTTACACTCTTTTACAGCTATGCCCGAGCTATATGAGTTATAATGTTGTGTTTTGAATCTCCATCTTTCATTTTTTTTTACAGTATCATATGCTGACACATGGTCAAATTCTACTTCATGTTTTTATCTCACAGATTCTCATATGTGCCTTTGAGTTTTCTGATGACGTCTTTTATTTTAGCGTATGCAGATGAACAGGCACTACAGTTTGGAAATGACAGCACTATGCTAAAACAAAAGCCCTCTATAAAGAGTTTTCCTCAACATTGCAGATCAATGTTTTCAGACAGAAGAGAAAGAAGCATTTGAGTATTAAAAAAAAGAAAAAGATTTACCGTCCTTCAGTGTATCATAGGAGTTTCACAGTGGATGCTGCATGTATAGCTTTTACACACTTTAACAGTACACTTGTTAACAGTCCAATTCTGTTTCAAATACAGCTCAAACACGCTGAAATCTTCAAATTCATATGATCAGTCAAGACAGAGGGCCTGTGTGTTGTGTCAGTGAAAACTGAGCTGGAGAAGCAGGAGTCAGATTCTGTGGAAGCGAGCTCCCTTTCACTTTGTTAAACACGATGGTTGAGAGACCTTGGGTGTGGCAGGGTGGTAGATTCTGGTAAGGCAATATTTATTTCACCCCTCCTAATCCAGCGCTTACAAAGAGCAACATTGGACATTTACAAGCATACAGAAGCACAAACACGGCACAAGAGACATTTCCCTCCTGGATCTTTTAAAAATGAACTCTCTTGCAGCAGAAAGGCAAATGTCTCATCAATATTTCAGAGATGGATCTTCTTTCTGCTATTTTGTGCAGCACTAGTTGCACTGCTCTCCTCTGTCTGCGCCAGTAAGAGAACACCCATCTTCCTCATTGACAAGGGTGTAGTTTTCACCAGCACCGCTGGTTACCAGGAGCAACCCACCAATGTGCTGTACTGTCACATGCACTCCTAATTTTTTGGGATGTATAAAGTTTGATTTTTTTTTTGATTTTTTTGCCAGAATACATGAGCTCAAATGACGGCCGCCATGTAGCGCCTCCATCTTTAAAATACATTAGCCAAAGAGGGACATACCTCCGTTTTTCGCACTTGTAGACTCAGTGGCACCGTGACGAATGCCAGCCGAAAAGGAGAATTAAAACGACAACGCGACAGGCAAAGCAACAAGACCAAAGTTAATATTGGAGTGGCTAGAACAGCTGCGTGTAAACGATGGAGATACTAAGAGCTAATTTCCGGTTCGGCCACTGTAGCAGTTGAAACACGCTCGGAATGATGGTGGTGGTGGTGGTGGTGGGGAGGTGCGCTAGAAAAGTAATATTCAGTTGGTTGTCATATACAATTTGATGGGAGAAATTCTTACACAGTGTAGCTTTAAAGATGCGTATATTTATCACAGCCTGTAGTTTGGTAAACAGTGAAACCAATAAGGACTAAGTTGCAAATCAATAGCATCATCATTATACCGATCAGAGTTTTAATTCAATCAAGAAACTGTGAATAATGCGGTGGAAACAAATTGAGGCCATGCACTGGATCAGTTTGGATCAGAGCGGGAAACGGTGTGTGGGAGCATCGGCATGCACATAATCACCAGCTGATAAGCGCTGGAAGCTGATAATGCCAAGTCACTGACATTCACTCATAGAAAACAAGTCTCATTAACTGCAGGAATAAATAAACAATTTAAACATTTGTGGTGAAATGAAGCTCATTTTCCAGGCAGGTTTTGTTCATGGTGCCCGCATTATTAACACAGTCTGCACGTAAAGCCAAAGGAGGAGACACTGAATGAAATGAATAGTTATAACAGGTACCTTCTTAGTGACGGCTTGGACAGCAGAGGTCAATGTAAACAATTTTTGCACTGAGACACTCTGCTAAGTGAATGTGCGTGTTTTATTTTACTGATGGTGAGCTGTCTTTTATCTCGGTTCAAAATGCTAATTCAGTGATGTGCTGCGGAGAGCAGCAGGAAAACAACAAAATACATTAAAGGAAAAGTTTGACATTCAGTTTTTTTTTTTTTTTGCAGAGTTAGAAGAGAAGATTGATACCACTCTTCGTGTTTGTGCACTACATATGAAGCCAGAGCCAGCAGCTACTTAGCTTAGCATAAAGACACAAAGCAGGAGAAAGAAGCTAGCCTGCCTCTGAAAGCTCAATGAATAACATCTTGTATCTTGTTTGTTTAAATCTTGTTTGTGAAATTGGTACAAAAACAGTGATGGTTTTATGGGGGTTGTGTGCTGTAACTCTTTCTTGGCCAGAGACAATGACTCCCAAAACTGCAGCATATAGTCCATTCGATATGAGAATATGATATGATATTTGTTATTAACGTGTCATGTCAAAGTGGCCTATTTTTCAAAGTCTGACACTGTAAGCCTCCCACTCTCCAGGTTAAACAAAGGAGATATAACGTGTGCATTAGTGAGCTTTAGAGGTGCTGGTGGGTGGATTTTGTTACCTTCAGACAGAGCCAGGCTAGCTGTTTCCCCCTGTTTCCAGTCTGTATGCTATGCTAAGCTAAGCTAACCTGGTCCTGGCTGTAGCTTCATATTCACTGTACAGACATTAGAGGGGTATCGATCTAACTCTCAGGAGGAAGAAAACAAATAAGTGCATTTCCCCTAAAATGGTAAACTGTTTCTTTAATGCTAACATGTTAATATTTCACAGAGAAAAGAAAACACTGTAGTCAATGAGGAAAAAAAATGTAAAAGCATCCAGACTGTAAAAAAAAATATATATGTACATGAAATGCACAATGCATAGCTTATTCTCCCTATCCAGGCACAACTGACAATACCATATCAATATTATGATGAGAGAATATACTATATGGCATGTAAGCATCACATCTGGAATCACACACAGCGATTAAAATAATTTGCTTCAGTGTTTGCAGTGTTTGGATGATGATGTGATCCTGAACAGTAAAGTCTTCTCTGTGATGAGTGCTGAGATGAAGACAGCTCACTGTGCCCGACGGGAAAAGGAAGCTTTGCTTTCAAGTCTCTGGCAATGTGCAGTTATGACTGGACGGTTCAGTCTGGGTTTGCCCTCCGACGAGGCAAGCGTCCTCAGCTGGAACGGCTACATCGGCTCGACGTAATTGGCTGGGTAAAGACCCAGCTGCCCGTTGTCTAGGCGACCTTTACACCAGCCCTGTTCGTCCTCGTCCTCCAGCTTCATCAGCTCGTCACCTTTACCAGTGAAAGGAGACAGAAATGTAAAGCAGGGAGAGATTATGTGAAACAATTCTTATTAATGTCATGCAGAGTCAAGGGTAACATGGATCTTATTGCTGTCAACAAGAACATGAAAGGAATACTGCGCCAAAAAACACATGACAGCAGCTGTTTATGGTGGACAATAAATGGCTAGTTGCATGTCAAAAACAAAGTACCAAGATATATCCAAACAACTTCTTCAGCATAATCCACTCATCCAATTGTCTAGGGCTGCACGATATGAGGAAAATGTCAAATTGTGATTATTTTGACTGATGTTGCGATTGCGATATGATTCACGATATTGGAGGGAATGATCAATTCTTTGGATCATCATTCTAATTTTCGTTGAAACACAAATAAAAATGTACTATAGTCATATAGTGTGATTTCTGCAAGAATCTGTACCAAACAAAGATGTTTTCCTTTAGTCTGTAGGATAGGATTTGTATTTCATTCAGAATGTCATATTTTGCCTTTAACCAGCCCTAGTTTTGTCCCCAGGTGTCACACTCACCTGCTCTGAAGCTGAGCTCGTCCTGCTCTTGGCCTTCGTAGTCGTACAGCGCTCTCACTCTCACGCCTTTGCCCACATCGTCGTCGAAGGGGTTCGGTCCTCCGTTGGTGTCGTTGCCCGAGTCTGGCGCTGTCTGGTCATCGTCCGACCACTCTGTGGAGGCCGTGTACGCCTGGTTCTTCTCGTAGCTGCTGACACTGAACATTTATATTTATAAATGTTACATTTATAAATGTATAAATACGACTACAGTACTTTAGATGTATTTGTGTAGTTTAGTGTTTGAAAGCTGACAATAGTTACTTGTAACACTTAACTAACTAAATTACATACAAAACTAGAAGGGCACTCAGAGAGCGCAGACCTTGGCCAAGGGAAGTCACAAGGATAATGCAATGTGAATTGTCCCGGGTTGGGAACTCATTTTTCCGATTATTCCGACAACCACGTGAATGCAGCACAAACGCCCTCTCTCGCAATGTTAACAAAAGTGAAAAATAGTTTGTGTATCCTCCCTGTGATTCGGATCCGCTCTAAAATGTAATGTATTATTTCTTGGCCCATGCTACACCCTTCTACCAGGTTCCATGAAAATCAGGCCAGTAGTATTTCCATAATCCTGCTGACAGACCAACAAACCTACAAATAAACGGACAAACCAAACCGAAAACATTACCTCCTTGGCGGAGGTAATAATGATATGAATACGTACAAATATTTTTAATATTATTGTTTTTGTTTTTTATTGTGTAATAAAGTAATAACAGAACAAGTAAAGACAAAAGACAAGTACAGGGACACACAAACTGATTATATAAAGTAAGACAGAGACATATGACGAAACAAAGAGGATAAAAATAAACCTCAGAAAAAAAAAACGGCAAAACAAACAATGAATACAACATTAGTTCAAACTGGAGGGACCATTATAGCGGGGCGGGCACCAGATCAGACCAATCGAGGGGGCGCGGCCAAAGCACAGGTATCACAGCGGCGCGACAATAGAGAGACAAATATGAAATATTGATCAGACACCATACAGTGAAGGAAGACACTGATTATACCAGATATAGTATGCAAAAATAAACTGATGATTTACACTGCGGGGATCAAGAATGTTACAACATACATTTAGAAGGTCAAACATCTGTTAAATAACATTAAGAATATGAAATTCACTGGTGTTTAATCTTACCTTCCCCGGTCTCCAGCTTGAGCGTGGTCTACTGCTGTTGTGACGTTAGTCAGCATGACTCCATCGCTGCCTTTCTTTGACTTTTCTTTCTTCGAGATGTTATGGGTAAGGTCTGGGTTATATTCCTGCAAAACACGAGACAAAACATCTTTAGCTTTGGATTTGTTTGTACAGCGCAGGAACTACTGTTCAATTCCAGTGTCAAACTGAAGTAATACTTATTTTGTACGACGATGCTCATCAATGCTGGACACTGCCTTAATATTCTATAACCAATTTTTTACACAACCACTTTGCAAAACCGTCGGCTCTCCTTTTAGTATTATCAACAGAAATAATTGATTATTATTTCTCTGTAATCTTTCACTGCCACTGTTAAACTAGGATAGATAGAAATGTATTATTAAAGGAATAGTTCAACTCCCAACTCGTCAAATACTAGCTTGGTCAGTGGCCCAGTGGCTGTAGTTTCACAATTAGCATATAAACATGAGTCGTATCAATCTTCTCATCTAACTCTCAGCAAGAATGTGAAAAGGTGTATTTCTTATAATGTCAAGCTATTTATTTAACAGTATTGCAGAATGCTGCAGATCTCCAGTGATTATTTAATGCCTTAAAGGTCCAGTGTGTAACGTTTTTAGTTGTTCATTATCAAAATCTGTGTTGCCCTTCACAAACTTGTCCTTTTTCATGACTATTGACCACCAACATCAATTCCAAGTATTCCTATTGGCTTGAAATTTTACATTTGCATTTGCATGAACTGGGGTAGATGCTCCATATTCATGCGCTATCTTAAAATACGTTAGCCGGTAAGGGACATACAGGATATACTGCTCCGCCTTTTCGCTGTCACATGATAAACCCGGCCCCAGCAAGTTTGAAGAAGGAAACATGGAGGACCATACGTATTCAAAATCCAAATTTCAGGAACAGGAGTCTTCTTCTTCGCCCAGAAAAAGGATATTGAAAAGAGACCGGTGTCATCAGAAAAAAGCGTGAAGGCTACCGTACCTGTAATACGTACTTTGAACTGCGTGGTGCGAGAGAGTCGATTGCGATATATGATCTCAACGCTAGATGGGAGAAATTCCCACACATTGGACCTTTAAAGTTGTTACTTGTTTCTGTACCTCAAACTGTGGCCAGCTCATATGCATGCCGGGGCCGTGAGTGTTGCTGAACCACTTCAGATCTTCCTGCGGGCTGGACGATGTGATGGAACGTTCAAGTTCTCTGTACACTGTAGCATAGCTGTGAAAAGACAACAAGGATGTAGCCTACGGGTAAAGGATACTCTGATAATTGTGTCTGGTCATATTAACTCTTTTATAAACGTCTCAAACCTTTGGTCTTCTGTGAGGTTGAGGTGGCGTTTGACGTCCAACAGCACCTCCCTGAGGAAGCTCAGCCTCTTCTCTTCAAACTGCTGGCACTGATCGAACACCTGCTCCATGTTTTCCATGTAATGTGGAGTGCACTTACTCAGCTCATCCAGAGCCTTCTCATACTTCTCCTTGGCCTAGGTGGTAACATACACACAGGAAAAACGTATGTTACGAAATAGGGCTGAGACGATATGCCCAATTTGATTCTTTCACGATACATGGGATTTTCATTTATTACGATTCTAGAAGTATTGCCATTCGATAGTATTGAGTATTGCTATTATCTTGTGCTTCTTACAAAAACAAAAGTTGAATAATACACTTCAAGAGACAATATATATTGAGACATTTGTAGAAACACTAATTATTTTCTAAAAAAGAATTGACATTTATTTCATTTGTAAAGAACATAACATGTATTTTCTGCATTTTCTGCGGTACTGGATAAACAGAAAATATTTAGATGAATCATTGGTAAAAATAAATAAAAAAAAATCTAGATTCTAGGGAAAAGAATCGATTTTAAAATTTTTCGCAAAAACAATCATGATGCATACGATTTTCGATTTTTGCCCCAAACCTATTACAAAATATCACTGATGACACATGTCTGGTACACATGTTCCTTTTTTTCCCCAGATCTGTGGTCAAATGGGAATCCTATTAACTTTGAAAAGGACAATAAATATTCAAGCACCAGAAAGACTTATAGGAGTGTGAATGTCAAGGCAGTCCAAGGAGACCAGAGTCCACTTCAGCAAATGTTGGACTGGTGAGGGAGACGCATCCATGTAGAGGGGGAGGTGTGGTATTCAGTCACACATTAATAATGCCACACTGACTAACAGCTATGATGCCTTTATGTAACAGAAACCAGCTCTACATCTTAAAATGGCCTGTGAGCTGATTTGCTTTTGGCTTAGATAGTGGAAAACAAAAGAAAACAACTTTTGCATAATGAGCTGCAGCAGTCGCTGCTCTCACCTTCTGTGAGTCCTGTTTGCACTTGTCCACTTTCTCCTGGAGTTTCTTCTGCTGGTCAGCGGTCACAGAGGCCTCTCCCTTACTGTTGGCCTCTCTGACGGACGCCAGCTTCTCCTCTTTGCAGGCCATGTGGTAGGACTTCTTGGCAGCCTCGAGCTAAAGGAATAAGGTGACATAAACAAATTAAACTTTTTTTGTTTGTTGGGTAAATCTGCACATATGAGAAATACTGTATGTACAAGCATGACATGATATTGGCATAAATAAAGGAGGGCTACAACTGCAACTGATGATTATTTTCACAACTGACTAATCTGACCATATTTTATTGCTTATACATAAAATGTTCGAACATTGTGAAAAATGCTCATCATCACAATTCCCTGAAGCCTAAGTTGATGATACTAAATTGCTTGTTTTGCCCGACCAACAGTCCAGAACCTAAAGATATTGAGTTTACTATCACATTAGACACAGACAAACTACAAATCCTCACAATTTGGAAGCTAAAACTAAGGAATGTTTGGCATTTTTGGTTAAAAAATGATTTTAATGACTGACCAATAATCAAAGTAGTTGATTATTTTTCTACTGATCGACAAATCATTTAATCTGTAAAGTAAAGCTGACAGGAAAAAATATTCTAATACAATTAATGGTTAATTATTTGTGTAAGTGATAAGTGACTACAGAACGTAGCTGTAAAAACTCTCTTAGTTGTGGAAAAAATGTATAATGCTAATTATATAATGATGACAGCAAAAGTGACATAAAGGGTCTGTCATTTGTGCTCATGTCACTGAAAGATTGTATAACTCAACAGCAGCACTTCATAATGTGAGTTCAGAACCTTTGGATGGGTTCGCTTGGTTTTGACATGAATGGATGAGATAATAAAACCCCCACTTCCTCACCTCTTTTAGCTTTTTGGCCCAGGGTTTCTGGGCCTTCTTGAAGCCCTCATCTGCCTCTTTGGTTTCCTTGAATCCTCCCATCATCTGTTTGTGGTACAAGTCTTTCTGCCAGTTCTTCACCTTCTCAAAGTCCTCGTTGATCAGGTTGTTTTTCACTTCCTGGTGAAGCTCGCTCACCTTCTCCGCCTCCGTCATCACCCCAATCCAAGCTCGCTCTACTGTGCCGTACTGAGGCCCTGGTGGAGGACAAATCATGTGACGCATTAGATCCAAAAAAAAGAACCATACAGATATTATTGAAAAACAATACGTGAATTTGCATAATATGAGTGTAAAAGAAATGGTTACCTTTGTCTACCAGCTGTCTCCACCTCTTGGACCACTCGGTCAGTTGCTGTGCGTAGGCTTTCTCGATTTTGGCACGCTCCTGGATGCAGTTCATCAGGTCGTTGCAGAGCCGGTGACCATCGTCAATCCGCTTCACTGTACGTTTGTAGTTCCCAACCTTACATAAAAACAATGTCTCAAGTTACTTTTAGTGCTTTTTTTTCTCAGAAATGTAAAGTATACAAATGTAAACTCCAGGCTTCATGTCAAATTTGAAATTGACAACAGGTGGCTGGTGGTATGTTGTTACCAGGCAAAGATGCTTTAAACTAAAGATTAGATTAGATTAGATTCAACTTTATTGTCATTGTGCAGAGTACAAGTACAAAGACAACAAAATGCAAAACCCCTATCAATGGGAAATGTACCCGCCCATACCCATACTGATAGGTCATTATGCAAGCATCGTCTATTACACCAGTGGATCTCAGATTAGACACCATCAGAAGATGACAAAAGCAGCTCAGTGGTTAGCACTGCTGCCTCACAGCAAGTAGGCACTGCTAAGTACTAAGTTTGATCCCTGGGCAGATGTGTTTGCGTGTTCTCCCTGTGTTTGTGTGGGTATCCTCCAGGTGTTCCAGTTTCCTCCCAGCATGGACATATAGATGCTAGGTAACTCCTGTCATTAGTAGTTAGGATGGATTTAATGCAGAGGATATATTCCTCGTATGTGTGTTAAATATGTACTTGGCAAATAAAGGATATATTATAGATGACTTAAAGAAGATAGCTAACGGCAAAACAGGAGATTCAATCTCCATAAAATATTGTTTTTTTTATCCGAGTCAACAGTGATTCTCATTGGAAATGTTTTATTACAGTATCAGTCAGGACATTTTATTACATTATTGGTCAAGTTATTACATAATTGGGTTTTATTACATTTTCGATCAGGTTAAGTGCAAATTGTATTACTTTTTTAGAAAGTTATTCAACTATTGGGTGCTACAGTCCTCTTGTCTCTAGTTGGTATAAACGATCTGCAAATTACAACAACAAAGTGGCAGTTTCTCATTATTGACTGTCATGGCTGAAGATGGCATGACTTGTATTATGTTTCTAAGACAACTGCTGTATACTGTACTGTGGTTATAAGGATCACTGTGTAAGGTGCCACCTTTAAAAAGGAACTCAGCCTGTAAGTGATGCATTGAATAGGCAGGAGGGAACAGCAGGGAAGACACTGCTGGTGTGAGTGGACCTATGCAATGAAAGCAGGGGGTGCGTTAATGTCATATAATCTACAACTCTGCATGGACACGGGAGCAGCAACCTCCCAGTGAGCTGTTAGCTTTGCCCAGAGAGGGGCCAAAATCCCACTTTACTGCAAACATTTTACAACTTTGTGAAAGAGAAAAAAGGGACTGCATCTTTGCTGAATGTGTAATCGGTGTTTACCTTATACCTCACCCTGAAAATGACACTCAACAAATCTCAACTGTGGACAAAATGAAAGCAGCCTGGGGACAAATGATGTATTCCACACCAGCACTCTGCTTCAGCCGAGTCAGCGATCAGCAGGCAGCACTGCAGCAGCTAAAGCAATGAGTGGCTGTGATGTAGGGACTTTGTGGTGGAAACAGGCAGCTTTGCTGCTCCAGCTGATTGCTGGTCGGGGAGAAATGATGAAGATAAAACACAGCCGAGTCTGAGAGGAAAGTGATTATAAAACCCCCCCAATGTTTTCTGTCTCAAATACTTGCTGAGACCATCCATCATACATACTGCGTGCAGCAACATGATTGTCAATATTATCCGTAGCTTAGGATGTGTGAAACTTTTTTTTCCTGGTTTGAACACCATGAACCAGCTCTCATTTATATTGAACGGACTTCTGGGAACTTGTTGCTCAAATGACTTAGGACTGTCCGTCCACAGGAAAGGTTCTTGTGGATGTAATCATGGACGAGAAACCCAGTACAACAAACTGTCATGTAGAGCTAAAACAATAAATCAATTATTGAATCAGAAAAATAATAATCCACCACTAGTTTGCCATTTTACAAGCAAATGTAAAAGATATTAGTCCTGCCTGCTTGATTTGCTGCTTTTCTTTGTCTTACGTTATTTTCCCGTTTCTGACCAAACAGTTAATAGATTAATTAAGCGCTGGACTGGGGGGCCTCATGTGAGGAGGGCCTAAAAAGATGCTAGAATGAATAGCTGTGGATGCGGGGAGGGGCCCATAGAGAATGTCTTTCTACAGGGCCCAGAATTTTGTGCTACGCCCCTGGGTGGTGGTGCTAACAGCGGGCAGCGATACAGGCGCAGGGCGGCAGCAGCACTGACAAGGCAGAGATGGGAAAATTGTGCAGCTTAAATAGACCGCCAAATTGAGGGGGTGTGCTTTGGTAAATGATACGGAGAGTGAAGCGCGTCACGTGTGTGTACAGCAGTGCAGCTCGAGTTGACTGCCTGAACTAGCTCGCAGGCATCGCACCATTTATTGTTACTTGCAACCCTACTATCATTCATCTAGGAACCTGTCACCAGAACTCAAATAGTATTTGCAAATTGTTGGTTTACAAGCAACGTGTCAGAAAATATTTGGTCCCACGTAAGACCGTAAGTACCAGAATTTTTTTGCAATCAGCTGATGTGAAAAATTAACAATGAAAAACCCCACCTGCTACACTAACAGGCTTATTAACAAAGGCTCAAACTTCCAAGACAATGAGGTTACGATACAGAGAATGGTTCAGCTTCAACTAAAATGTTTAATTTGGCAATTTCAGCATGGCAGCATGAAGGCAGGTGGTGATGAATGCTGCTTACAGTGTCATCTCTAATAAGAGCTGTATCAAAGGTGAAAACAATCAGCGTCACCTCAGTGTCATCCATAGATGAAAAAATAGTTGGCAATTATTGGTGAGAAGTCCCTGATGGTTAGACTGAGAGAGCAACCACGGTACGGGCTGAACCATAGTCTCACTGTTGTCTCACCTCCCAGAAGCTGTCTGTGGTCTCCTCCTGGCTGGCGGACTCATCGTAGGCTCCAGACATGGTCTCCAGATTTGGCAGGATGGCTTCAGGCTGTGGCGGTCTGCAGCAGAGTCACGCTCCTCATGCACTGTGAGAGAAGACGAGCACAGAGGAGGGGAAACACAGAGATTGTGAGAAGTGCTAACAGTCTGCCGATTGTTAATCATCTTAAAATCTCTAGAAATTGCAAACAAAAATAATTTTCACAATTTCCTAAAGCCCAAGATGACGGCTTCAAGTTGCTTATTTCGCCTGTCAAACAGGCCAAACCCCAAATATATTCAGTTTATCATACAAAACACAGGAAAGCAGAAAATTATAACAATTGATGCCTGGCATTTTTATCAGAAAACAATTACTTAAACGATTCATTGATTCATCATTTTCTTTCGAACGATAAAAGGACTAATCCATAAACTGTTAGCTTTAGCTGCCTTTTTAAATTGTTGATTAAAAGAAATGCCCCTCATAATATTTGAGAGCCCAAGGCAATGTCTTCAAATAATTGTTTTATATATCCAACTGCCTCAAAACACATTTATATAAAATGGAGAAAGTAGTAATGAATGAAGTATTTTTGTTTGATTGAATTGCTGTTCTGTCAGCTCTAATAACTTTGAAACACATACTGTAGAACACACAACTGAGTAAGCTAATAATACACGTGTACAGTCCAAAACTAAAGGTGACGTGATTGATGATTACCATCAGGGGAAATCAAAGTTCACCACCCGAGCATTTTACTTTCCACACACTGTTATCAGGTAGGCTCAGGTACGTACAAAACCACCCTAACACACCTGTTTCTCTCTCTAATCCTCTGCGATGACTACGTCAATATGCAATGACTGGCAATTATCAGTCTTCTTATCATCTACTTACCCAGTTTCTGCCAGAACAACGCAGCCTAATTGCAGAGTAATCTTCCATCATTCTAGACAACTAACATAATCGCAAGGCCAACACCTTAATGCTGCTGCAGAAATGGATAGCTGTGACCTGACTGCTAATGATGACTCGTGCTGAAATTAGGGCACAACATGAGTGGAAGAAGAGAGAAAATCAAAACGATCCATCTATCAATTCATCCATCCATCCATGGTTGTGTCCAGAGACGGACACAACCACAGAGTAGCAAAACAATCACAAAGAGAAGCCACGAACACGACATAAAACTACAGAGAAATGCAAAACGACCACTAGGGAGGTACAAGCTTTTGTCTGAGGCCCATTGTCTAAAATCTGTCCATGTAGCTCTCTATCTGCACAGGGACTGATTATTACAACAAACCAGCAAATAGATCAGAATAAGTAGGCAGTGATCTATGTCTAATGATGTCTAAGTGAATGCAGACCCTCAGCATATTAAGTGAGTGAAGACACAGACAGACTGAAAACATTATCCTGGTGCTACTGCAGCCTCATCAGTGCCACGCTCACCTCCACATGCTCAGGTTCAGTTCACAGCCCACACTGCAATTTGAAAAGGGACTTCAAGGTAATTAGCTGCTGAGTTTTGTTACAGCTTCATAAACCCTAGTCGAAGAGAACCTCTGATATATTTTTGCCGTCTCCAATTCCTGACCCTAAACTTTTGGCTGACTGTAACTTTTTAGGTCCATTCAATAAAAGAAAAGACAAACATTTGTAATTTGATTTTAGGTTAAAAAAGGGTAATTTGTGTTGTTTAACATCATTTGTTAGGCACCGTCATTCAAGATGGGCCTACAGTAAAGGACTATACCAGGCTTTTAGCCCATTTCCATACAAATTACATATTGTTCGTACCACCACATTTTGGTGTAAATGTTATTATCAACTTGAGTGAGACTTAAAACTTGATTAAAAAAATCAGTGAAGCAAAGCTTAGTTGCACTTAGCGCCTCCATTGTAGATTTGGGGAAATGCGGAGTCCGGCAAAACAACATTTTGAACAAGCAGCACCAGCCTCCTAAAGCTTCCCAAATGAATTTCTCTCTTTTCAGTCTCTACTAGTCTGACCGAAAGTAAACAACATAAAGTCACTCCCTGGATTAGTTATAATCTGCACAGGGATCTTCGGGAGAAACCACACAAAGTGGTGAAGGTTAGCACGCCCCGTAGTCAGAATGGACAAAATTATGTGAATATGACACCGGTTGAAAAATCACTACCCCCACTATGATATGATATGCTAGGACAAAGATAACAAAGCCCAGACATGTTTACTTTAGATATTTGCACAAGCATTAATCATGGAAGAAAAAAAGATAGATTACACGAAATAAGAAGTATGATATGCAGGTGTGCAGGTGGGAGCTACAAACAAACAGAAACACAGATCAAGGAAGAAGCAAAGAGAGAATGCAAATGAACTGCTATTTGACTGTTATCAGCAGAGTAAAATGCTTGCTATAGCTACAGACAGGTTTCACTGAGCCTCTGCTGGAATACAAAATACCAATAAACAGATACTGTGAAGGCATTTGATAAAGGTTTGTTCTGTGATGGTGATGCATCGTTTGTTATAGGTCATTTTCAACCAAAGTATGCTCAGAATGAGTCATCTAACCTCAGAATGAATAACAAATGTTGTATGTTAAAGGGATAGTTGGACATTTTGCTTTCTTGCCAAGGGTTACATGAGACGGTTGATACCACTCTCATGTCTGTATGGTAAATATTAAGTTTCTGCCAGCAGCCAGATAGCTTAGCTTAGCACAAAGACTTAAAAACGGGGAAACTGCAAGACAAGGCTCTGGCCAAAGAACCAAAATCTGACCACCAGTATCTCTAAAGATCTTGTTTGTTTAATCTGTATAAAAACCGTTGTGGTTTTACCGGGGTTTATGTGCCGGACTATTTCTTGGCTAGGAGCAGTAACTTACTGGAGTCTCTGCTGGTTACCTGGCAACCTCATATAATATATAACCCCCCGTTTTTATACTTTGGCTTTTGTACGGATTACTGTACACAAACGAGACATAACATGTTAATTAGCAAGCTTTAATGTTGCTGGTTGGCAAATGTTGTTACCTTTGAACAGAGCCAGGCATCCCATGTTTCCAGTCTTTATGCTAAGCTAACCAGCCGCTGGCTGTAGCCTCACATTTAGCGCACAGACATGAGAATGCCAAACTATTTCTTTAAGTTCTTACAGTGATGAAACGATAAAAACAGAGAAAATTTGGTTGCAAAAACAGTTGATTTCTTCTCAAAGTCGACATTAAGAATCACAATTTGATTGGTCACAAACATTTATAAAAACATCACGAGACTGTTCCAGGTCAGCACTGTCTATGCAGTCTATATTTATGTCTTACGGCCTTCTCTAACTGAGACCACCAGCTGATTAAAAATTGACGATTAGATGATTGCCTTACAATTAACACACACAAAGAATCTCAGGATTTGATGCAGAAGAGACACTGTGAAACAATACGAAGAGAAAAGGCAGTGATGTGTTTTGATAGGAGGCCAGGGGGAGGAGTGGGAGCTGCATGGGTATTTGGGTCAACCATGGACCAGTGGATGGAGCAACTCTTTTGACAATGAAGGGCAGAGATGAAACTCCAAAATCCAGTTAATTGAGGGGAATTTCCACGGTGGTCGAACACAACGGCTTCGGGAAAAACAAACGCCTCGGCCGGATGCAGCATGGAGCATGGCATGAGTGGGTGTTTATCATGCTGAGTTAATCCATTAGCTGCATGCCGAGAGGGGGCTTTTGTTCAGGGGAGCCCTGCTTGCTCGGCTCGCAGAAAGGCAGATCTCAGTGTAAGAAAACTGACTAGCTTATTCCACTTTTTTGTTGTATCAAAGCCAACCAGTAGAGATGAAACTAAGACGTAGATAATTACATCAATCTGCCTGTATTTGTAATTTGAAGTGCACTATCTAGTGAGTTATTTGTTGTAGCCAGACAAACAATACCTACCCACCCACACACACACACTCACACACACACGCACGCACGCACACACACACACTCACACACACACACACACACACACACACACACACACACACACACACACACACACACACACACACACACACACACACACACACACACACACACACAAACCCAAACATTGGCAGCACCCTCCAAGGTTTAGTCACCATCAAATTGATTCATTCTTCACTCTTCTTCTCCTCTTTCATCGGTACATTGTGCAGTCTCAGTCAAAGATCCACATCCTCACAAACAAGCAATGAGACTAAAAGAGCATCACTGGGAATCCCCATCCCTCTAAACGCAAGTACACAGGCACCAAAAAGCACCACAACTCGCAGCGCAGCCAGCCGGTAGCATCAACACTTTAAGAGAGTCAGAGCCCAAGACAAAGACCGTCAACACAGCCGGCTGGAGCGAGGGAGAACACAGCCCCCCGCCACAGCAACAAAAGCTTACCCCCAGTCCTCCGTTAACAGCGGCTAAGGCTACAGCTAGGAGAAAAAAGACACGTGGCCTCCTCCAGCAGTCAGCCCCTCTCCTCCTCGCCTCCTCTTCTCCCCCTCCTGTTGGCCTATTGTTGCTCTGCACTGCCCGCCGTCCTCTCTGACTGACTGAGCCACGGAGCATCAGCGTGCAGAGCAGGAGAAGTGGAGCACTACTCTGTGATCTGAGATCTTCCAGTAGCACTGTGCAGGAAAACACTGTGTGTATGTATGTGTGTGTGTGTGTGTGTGTGTGTGTGTGTGTGTGTGTGTGTGTGTGTGTGTGTGTGTGTTTCTCAATGAGTGAGGGATAATCCTGTGGTGCTTTGCTTGAATGGCTCAGACAGAGCAGCAGGGCAGAGGGAGAGAGAGAGAGAGAGAGAGAGAGAGAGAGAGAGAGAAGGGGGGGGTAGATGTGGGCTGCTGCTGCTGTTTGTGAACACTGTGGATGCTGTAGTGTGGATGTGTGAGGTGTTTAATGATGAGCCTTTGGTGGAACTGGGGATAATGGAGACACCTGAATGGCTCTCAAAAAGAAGCAACACTAGGTAATATTACTGAATATATTACTCATGGATATTTTATAAAATGCTGGGAAGATGGTAAAAGATCTTTGAACAGATTTGAGTGTGCAGATGTGTTTATTCATTGAGATTGATAGTGATATAACTCCAGCACCTCAGCTAAGTCTGATACCAGGTGAGCGGGGTTTTTTTTTCTCTATATTAAATGCTGGGAAACAAACCATAAATAGTAGCTTCTACACAAAAAGCAATGAGACTCTGATACTGCTGTATGATCATACTAAAGCTCAACATGCATTCACACCTGTTTTTTCAGGTCGTAAAGATACCTGTGTACAAATGCTTAAACAAAAGGAATTTTTGGTTTTAAATATTATTTTGGCTCAGGTGCATCAGGTTCATGAGAGCAACTGATGCAGCCCAGTCAGTCTGCTAAGTTTCAGCTGGTTGAACTTCTGTTCTGAGTCTGTCCTTCTCTCTGTGATGACCTATACTGCATGTTAATATATCAGTGACATTTCATATTTAGGTTCACTCAGTTTGACTTTGAGTGTGGACATATTCTGAGAAGGAGGAAGAGAAGAAAGTAAAAGGTGGAATGAGAGAATGTTTTTAAAGACTTTGCTCCAGTGGTTCAGATAATAAGAGGCTCCATTTCAACAGACCACAAATTCCTTTCAGTAGGTTCCAGTAAAGCACAGGCAGGGTGGGGGCTAACTAACGGGAGATTCCGACAATATCAAGCAGAGCATATGAAGGGTGAAGGTGACTCTAAGGTAGATATACGTAAGCTGCCAGAGGGAAGGTTTGTGCTGTTGACATGGCAGCCATAAACTGATTAATAATTACACAACTTGCCATAAAGTTGAGGACAAAAGTTAAGCTATACGACAGTAAAGCAGCCTATGTCAGGGTAAAATGTTACAATCACGCATGTAGAAAGTAGTTTATCCTCTTTGACTATACCAACACCTCACATGCGCAACATTTTACCAGCCCTCTCCTTGGCAACGTTATTTCAAGCACAGTTATTATCCAAGGCATCCGGTGTGTTTGAAAACCAGTAGAACAAGAGATCGAGACGTCTTTCACAGTCTGGGCTGCAGCTCGATCACCCTGCCAACGACATTGACATGATGTCACTGAAAATAAATTACAGCGTTTCACATTACGCCACAAATATTTTTATTTATTTTTGAGGTCCGTCTCATAGAGTGTCACATAGTTTTTCCTGCCTGCCTCTACGACGTGTAACATTAGACAGCCAATTACAAACATTATTAGAGCTTGGTAGAAATATGCTGCATTCTGACTGGCTTACTGAAGCCGATGACATTTACAGGAATTGAAATTGGGTATTGAATAATGAGGCATTTTTTTCGTCGATAATATAGAGGCAATTCAGTCGGTGCCTAAAAAGTATTGAATTCGGTACCCAGCCCTACACACTGGTGATTTCAGTAAATCGGAGATCAAATCCATAGCACAGGAAGCAGAACATGATTGTGATAGATGGATAAAAAGAAGACTGTGACTGATGTGAATGTTACATTCCATTCTGCGAGAACTCTGAACAAAGCCTCTCCCATCTGTCTTAATGTAAATCATACATTGTAACACTGTTTTCCTTCTTCAAGATTTATCTGTGTGAACCTTGAACCAACCTTCCTCTCCTAGGCCCTCTCTCTTATTTATATACGCTCACGTAATCTAAGTGAATGGATTGTTGTTAGAAAATGCATATATCCTTGTGTGTCTCATTCAACTTTTGGAGCATGAATAACGTATATGAACTGAACCTTGCTTCACGTTGCTTTGTTCTCCGAGATCTTGCCACTGCTGTCAGAATCAACTCACAGAGCTCAAGCCAGTAGATGATAGGCTTCGACGGAGATTGCAATAAAAACAGCCTCAAAATAACAAAAGTTAAAAAAAAACAAAAAAAAAAACGCTTCAGTTCATACATCATACTGAATGTGAGATAAAAGACAGGACAGGAACAAAAAACAAAGGTTGCTGACATTTTCCAAAAGAGTTAATAAAAATGAGGTGACATTTCAACGAAAAGCAAGCAGACAGAAATATTGCCTCTTTTCCACCGTGATAGTCATACTGCTTTTTTGTGCGGTTTGAAAAGTTAGTTGGACAGTTAATGATTTCCACTGTCTTTAAAGGTCCAATATGTAATATGTTTACTGTAATAAATCCAAAAATGACCCCAATTAAGGAAACATGCTAAGTTGAAATACTATCTTTTCTGACAACAATGATAATACCAGTATTTTCTCCATTTGAATTTCCGTTCTGTGACAGAATTTCTGTTTATGTTTTGGTCTGTGTGTTGTCATCAACTGCCCAGTTTGACAGCCAGGCCGGGTTGCCAGATATACCTGTAAAAACGTAAACCCAGGGCGCTACAGCTGTAACGTTAGCAGCAAACAAACGAACAGGATCAACGGAAATAGATTCTACCCGACCTAAAATAAAAGGCATATTTCTACAGTTGCATGATCAGAAACGTAAATATTGAGATGTATTTGAAAGATGGAGATATCATAGAGCCTAAAAAAACGCAGAGTTGGCTAATTTCCTCCTAAACAGGTAGCTAAGCATTAGCTTCAGGCTAATTTATCACGGCTACAAGGGGATCGGGAAGCGATTATTGCCGTAATGCTAAGTGTTCAGTCGGGTGGAGAGGACGGCAACGTAGTGGTATTTTTAACGGTTCCTACCGTAATTCTAAGCCGAGGAAGTGTGTCTGTCCGTTGGGTGGAGAGGACAGCAAGGTTGTTGTGTTTTAGCGGTTCCAACCGTAATTCTAAATCAAAAAAGTGTGTCTGTCAGTATGACTATGACTGTCAGTATAGCCAGCATCTAACGTTAGCTACACCGCTGTGCTGTGGAGTAATGTCTGGCTATGCGAGACAAGCGTCTAGCAACATTGTTGTGGATGCCGCGGTCTCAGCCTGGCAACCTCCGTGAACTTCGGATCTTGGAACGGGGGGGGGGAGACGACTTTCTCCAGTATTTTGAATTTAACATCCTCATATACTCTCGCACACATCCATATAAACAGACACACATTTACTGTCACTGTCACTGGAGCTGTCCTCTGAGCAGGGTCCAAAATTAGCACCATCTACTAGCCAAATGCTGGTCAAATATGCAAGTGGCTGGCAGATTTGCTTCATTAACCAGCTGAAAAACAGTGGTAATCTATTGAGTGGCTGGTAACATTTGCTCATTCACAAGCCATTTGGCTGGTGGACACGAAAGTTAATTTTGGACCCTACCTCTGAGCACACCTCCTGTATGGCGAGATCTTGGCCACATTATTCAAATGCAGCATTTTTTCTCTCCCTCGGGACAAACTGCGTTGCTTCTGCTGCCCTCATCACATTCAAGTCCTATATATAGAGCCCCATTCATCAATAATTCACACTGCTGTAAACAGATAGACGAGATGACCAACTTGACTCATGTGGAGAAACTCTTTAAGGTTTGATGTAATCTCAAATCGCTGTCGAGACAATTGGATTATAAAACAAAGGGAGATCGATACAAGAGAGCAGCACTGCAACAGGCCTGAAGGAGAACTTTGTGTATAAAGTGTTTTACACCTCGAGGACAGTTCGGATAATCCCAACAGCACAAAAGACATCTACATGTGTACTGCTAACTAAATCCTAATACCAATGTGTGTGTTCAGTTGAAATCTTATGTTATTTAGCAAACGGAAATACACTCTTCTCGAGTTTAATATCACCGCTGACGTTCCCTGGTAAACTACTCCAGCCCTACAAAGCATCCTGACGTCCCAGCTGCAAACATGAGTGCTGTAGGTAAACAAAATGTGAATGAACAAAGATAATCTGTAGCCGCTCTCGCCGCCCTCAATAAGGAAACCTCGATAACCCTCAGCAGCCCTGGTGGTGTTGCTTAATAGTCAGCAGTAGAGGATTGTAGTTGTACAATTCCCCAGTACAAATATGTGTAGCTGTCAGCTGAGTAGGTCAAACACATGCAAAAAAAGGTGTTGATACTGCATCCAAACAATAAAAAAGTGAAACAAGAGAATGCGCTTGTAGTGCTTAACTGAAACTCATTCCTGTTTCTCTACAATATTCACGATCATTAATAATACTGAAGTCCTGGACACAAGCAGACTTAAACACCTACAATAGTCCTCTTTTTAGGTACTAGCAGAACACATTCATGCCTCAGACCGAACTGTCAGATGTCAAATGCCAGGTTTGACAAGGAAGAAGAATGCATGGAATAAAAAAGCTGATATCTTTGGTTCTGCTACATTGATTTCGATCCTTTTAGTGAGTCTGACATTATAGGAGTGCAATGCTTTATCGGTGGAGCACTCTCTTAAAACCCATACCTTTAATTAGATTAGGCAAGGATCAAGGTCCGTGTGTACTTAATCTAAGATGACTTTCTTGTCTTTTTTTTTTTTTTTACCATGACCCGTTTAAAATAACACTAAATACACACACACACAAAACACCATGATTAATTCATTCAAGTTAGAATTAATCTTGTTATAAGAGAGCACAAACTACTGGGAAAAAAAGCTCACAACTACATATTCAGCTACACAACTACAAGTATACAACTATAAGGTCTAAAAGTAGTCATGTGATTACAGATCAGAGCAGTTTACTGAACCTGGTCTGTCCTCTCTGTAGCCGCTCAGTCCTCAACAGCGTCACTCCAAGTCATTTCTGACAGCTTTCAGGGGAACTGACAACTGAAACTTAGAGTCAAAGAGCGTCACCGCTCAGCTGCAACCATGACACATCGTGCGGTCTAGCACGCCTTTTCCACACACATGCACACTCAGGCGCACGCACACACACACTGAACTTTGACATATCCCAGAGAAGACACATTAGGCTATCAATAATTAGCTAGGGAGAGAGCAAGGGAGGGTGGACACTCGAGGGCTCTCCCTTGTCTCACACATTCATTAGACAGGTGCCATGTTGTCGGGCAATTCAGAGACAGACCAATAGAGAGAGGAGGACGAAAGTTACTCATTGTAAAGTTAAAGAAGGCAGACAGGAAGTACACAGGGAGGAGGCGGCCACACAGGTGGGTAGATAAAGCCGGCTCTGTGGAGGACCGACAGGGATGAGTCAACATCGGGGTAGCAGGTCAGCCGCGCTGCATCCTCGCAATCAATACAGATTGGCTGATGTCCAATGAATGACACGTGTGGAGAATGAATAGTCTGAGTCTTTCAGCTGAAGGGAACCATGTCTGAGGTCAATATTAAAATGCAATGCTGCATGTATACATGAATAAAAGAATACTCTCAAAATAACAAATTATCTTGGGAGGACACCATTTGAGAGCATAATACATGCCTCAACATTTCAATACACAAAGCTCTTTTGTTATTTAGTGTGATGCTGTGAATGAAAGGAATCAGAGCAGGCAGGTGTGTATGAGTCAAGAAACACTCAAATAAAGCCAGTTGTCTACACAGACAGATGCTCATCTCCCCATTATGTGCCATCTGTGTATCGTCTAATCAGATTTCTCCCTGTGGGGCTCAACCATTTGACCCCGGTGTTATATCCCATTATTGCAGGAAGTAATATATGACCCCCGTGCAGGCAAAAGAAGAACTGAAAGGGCAGCAGGTCTGGTATAGAAAACACAATCTTATAATTGGGGCTGTTTTCATGATCTACCACTTCTCTCTAAAATATTTAAAGCTACATTGTGTAAGAATTTCTCCCATTTAGCGGTGAAATTGTATATGACAACCAACTGAATATTACTTTCTAGCCCCCCCCATTCCGAGTGCATTATAACTACTACGGTGGCCGAACCCGAAATTAGCGACAACCGTCCGTGAGTGTCCCTTCCAGTGTAATAATAGTTTGACGTTATTTTGGTACCATTTCATTGCTAACATCAGCTATCAGGTTCCCAAACATATGCAAGCTAATGTTAGTAAAGTATCAGTGCTATCGTTATTCTGTATATTGTACCAGATTAATAGTGTAAGGTGATGTTTACAGCGTAGGAGAGAAGCAACGGAGGTTTGTGTTTTTAATATATTTCTCTGAGCAGCATGAACAATGAAACTGAAATGATCTCTTAGTGTCTTCATCGTTTCCACGCAGCTGTTCTAGTAGCTAGTCTGTGTTACAACTGTATGACGTGACTTGTCTGCCAGGGAAATCACGGCACATATGGTTACGTTTATGTTACAAGGTAGACAATCCTTTTTCATCATTGACGCGAGGAAAAGTATCCTAGACGTCGTTCTAGAGTTATGCACAACCATGCTATAGTTAGCCAAGCAAGTAGCAACTATAAAACTTTTACACAGAATTACCTGTTGAGAAGAAAGCAGGCAACTTCCGCATCCCTTTTAAAATCCTTGCTCCTCATCAGCTCTTTCCATCTTGGAAAAGCCACAACAATATTAACTTTGGTCTTGTTGCTTTGCCTGTCACGTTGTCATTTTCCTCGGCGACTCAGTTACATGTCCTCGATAATAGACGCAACAGGCTTTCAAATCTGCCGCCGGTGAGTCGCAAGTAATCTTCTCCCCCTCCCTCCCCTGGCATACGTCACAGTCATAGACAGTTAAAGAAAACAGTCGGTCACAGTCAGTGCCACTGAGTGAAAAGCGCGAAATGGAATGGAATGGAATTGATGGTGGTGGTCAATATTCATAAAAAATGACAAGTTTGTGAAGGGCAATACAGATTTTGATAATAAACAACTACAAATGTTACACACTGGGGCTTTAAGGATATTTTCATTATTTATAATATTTGTATTTTAGTTATTCAGTTTGTGAATATTTGCTGTTTTTTTTTCAACAAGTGCTTATACATAAACTCAAAACAACTAACAAAATGTAACTAAATAACAGCAATAGAACATTGTCTCTATTTTTGTGACAATAATGAGATGTTTTATTTTGTGTTTAGAGGTGCTGGTAGGCACATTTTAAAAATAATCTTTGATCAGAGCCATGCTAGCTGTATCCCCCTGCTTTCAGCCTTCATGCTAAGCTAACCATCTCCTGGCTCCAGCTTCCTATTTCACGGACACATAAAATGACCGAAAGAATGAGATCCAGGGTACAAGGGGCCGAAATCGGTTTCCTCAGGAGGGTGGCTGGCGTCTCCCTAGGGTGAGATAGGGTGAGATAGGGTGAGAAGCTCAGTCATCCGTGAGGAGCTCGGACTACAGCCGCTGCTCCTTAGCGTCGAAAGGAGCCTGTTGAGGTGGTTCGGGCATCTGGTAAGGATGCCCCCTGGGCGCCTCCCTAGGGAGGTGTTCCAGGAACGTCCAACTGGGAAGAGGCCTCGGGGAAGACCCAGGACTAGGTGGAGGGATTACATCTCCAACCTGGCCTGGGAACGCTTCGGGATCCCCCAGTCAGAGCTGGTTAATGTGGCTCGGGAAAGGGAAGTTTGGGGTCCTCTGTTGGAGCTGCTGCCTCCGCGACCCGACACCGGATAAGCGGACGAAGATGGATGGATGGATGAATGGATGGATGGATGAATGGATGGATGAATGGATAAACATATTCTTCAAAATGTCGAACTATCCCATTAACTCTGCTGAGATACCCAACACCTCGCTCAAGCTGCAGAGCTCCAGTCACATCATCTGACATTATATTATTATATTATATTAAATGAAAAATGCATGAAATGCAATGGAAGCATAGGAATTCAATTAAGTCAATGCAAATCAAAAAGAAAAAGTTAATGCTTTCGGATGTAGTTAACGAAAACAATTACCACAAGCTCCATTTAGTGGCTGTTCTGGAGCTTTGCATCATATCATACAAGCTTCCTCAGCAGCTGTCATGGAATTGCGGAAGTGTAAATGAACGTTATTCTGGTGGCTTAAAAACCACAAACTGAGACTGAATGTTCACTGTTGACATTGGTAACAGAGACTTACTGATATCATTTTAGTTTCACTTCACATTTACAATTTGCTGTAGAGTGAGGGAATCAAACCCACACACCAACTGTGGCCTACTGGTTGTCCCAGATTAAAGAGGGAATTAAACATGACTGCAAAATGTGTATGTGCATGCATGGTTGTGGAATACCATTTATTCTGTGTAGAGCCACTTTCTCATACTCCAAGATTTAAATCAATACTCCAGGTCAATCAATACTCCAAGTGTGAAGGACCTCTGGGCTCTCCATCCCAGTTTCTTTGTACTCAATAACCTTTGTTTTTTTTCACTGCTCTGTGCAGAGTCAGTGTGATGGAGTTTATTAAAGCCCCTGGTTCAGCTGCTAGAGTGCATACACTGAAGCTGATACGGGGCAGGAATATGGAAGTGACTCACTCAAAGACAAAAGACAGTGCAGCTGCTAAAAGCTTTGAGAGCCACACACAAACACACACACACACACACACACACACACACACACACACACACACACACACACACACACACACACACACACACACACACAGAAAGCCTCTGTTGTTGTTGTATGAATGAGAACTCCTCTGGGCCAGAGGCTCTGGCTGTTAGAAGTGAGATCCACTGAGAGGAAACACCATCACTGATGAAGTATGTAGGTGGCTGTTCAGCCAACAAAGTGAAAACAGCTTTTCCAGGTATTAATATTCCGGTTTATATGTTGAATAAGCAAGCAACATCTAGTAGCAAACACACACTTAAAATACGGAAACAATCTGTGCTAAACGATCAATTATCTTCTTCTCAACTGGGAGGATTAACTCATTTTCTTTGTCTTTTGGAAGGACTGAAAGAGAGCTTCCTCACATGGTTCCTAGTCTATGAAGTTCCACTTCCGGGATTGTTCAGGTACCGCCAGAAATTCCGCCCGATGTCTTTCATTTCGGCCGGATGTCCATCACCTTCCGCTTTCTTTGTGTTGGAATTCTAAACTCTGGTGGATTTATGAAGACTAGTGTTGACTGCTCCTCAGATCTCTGCAGGGTAAATCCAGACAGCTAGCTAGACTATCTGTCCAATCTGAGTTTTCTGATGCACGACTAAAACAACTTTTGAACGTACACATTTTCCATTTTGCAGCGGCACCGTCGCTCCTTTCGGCGCTTAGTACCGCCCATGACGATTGTAATTGGTTTAAAGAAATGCCAATAAACCAGAGCACGTTTTTCTCCCATCCCGGAACGCTGTGTAGACCTAGACCTTCCTCTGCAGCGCTGCGGAGGAAGGTCTGGCAATGGGAGACTAAAGCTCAATATCAGCAAAACCAATGAGCTGGTAATGGACGACCAGAGGAACAGGATATGGGACAAGAATGGGACAGAGATGAGCTCATAGTGAGCTTGACTTTTGACCTCCAAAATCTAATCAGTTTTTCCTAGAGTCAAGTGGATCTTTGGGCCAAATTTGAAGAAACTTCCTCCAGGAGTTCCTGAGATATCGCTTTCACATGAATAGGACAGACGGACAACCCGAAAACATAATGCCTCTGGCCACGGCTGTCGCCTACATGGAGGCATAAGAAAAGCTTTCTGAAATTGTTGTGTCATTTTTTACTATTATCTAATAACCAAATTAACCAAATGACTAATATATTAATTGACAAATACGATCTGCATATTAATCGATATTAAAAATAAATGTTAGCTGCAGCCCAACTTCAAACATGCACTACTCAATGCTCCACGCACATCACACAGACGCCGTTTTTAACAAACCCTTTCGCCAAGCCCTTTTCATTACTCCTCCTGTGGATCGGAAGCACTTCACTGACACAATAAATCGGACTCGCTTGAGCCTCAGAGGAGCAAAGCAAACCTGCAGCCAAACAACCTCTAATAGCCTCTTCTTGTTGCTCTTAAACTGTTTGTAATGTACCATCTACAGCTGAGGCGCCCCGGAGATACAAAGTGATTGATTACATACTCAGGAAAGTGGAAGCATGCACATCACATGATGCAAACTCACAACCACTTATCCCACGGCACATACATTACTCAATGAAACTTTGACTCTCTCTGATAAACTAGCCTAATATGAAGTTTGAGCAATCCTACAGCCATGCAACACTTGCTTCCAGCCTTTTTGTCTTGTGACCCCTTAAAAAGAAGAAGCAATATCTACCTCAACGAAGGTTAGGGCACTTTGTGTCAACAGTTGAGAGTTGTAAGCAGTTCAACAAAACAGTGATTATTCCTTTTTAGAGGATTTTAGAAGCTAGAAATGGTCAGCAAAAACATGAGAGAAAAAGTCAAGAAAGGTAATATAATATGGTATTTCATTATATGACCCCTTGGATTTATCTTGGGGCCCCGTGACCCCCAGGTTGGGAGCTAGAGAGTGATCTTCATAGGTGATGCAAATTATGATTGGGCCAATTTTTTTCTCAAGTAACTGATTCATCTCGGGTGCAACTGATGATCATTTTGATGATTCTTTTCTCAATTAATCAAGGAATCGTTTTGAGTATAAAACGTCTGACCAACAGGGCACAACAACCAAAACGTATTTGATTTACCATAATGTGTTTTGCTTGGAAATTACTTAAACAATGAATCGATTATCAAAATAGTTGCTGATTAATTATCTGTAGATGAACTAATCGATTAATCGACTAATCATTGCAGCTCTAGATTCTTTATTTCATTATAAAATGTGACAAAAATAATGACAAACGCCCATCACAGTTGAAACCTAGGGTGAAGCATTTAAATGGCTTGTCTTGTCCAACCAACAGTCCAAACCCAAAGATATTCTGGATCCAATCACAAAAGACAGAGGAAAGCAGCAAATCCTCACAATTAGGAACCTGGAACTAGATAACACTTAAAGGTGTTGCTTGAAAAATGACTTTGAATGACCAACAAATTATTATTTTTGTTTGTCCATCCATCCATCCATCCATCCATCCATCCATCCATCCATTTGAGGTAAAACGTTTTTTAAAAGTCAATTTACTAAACAAATCTTAGGACTGTCTCTGTGTTCATGAATGTATCATCAGGCAGGGACTTGGATGCACCTCTGGTTAAAAGAGCTGCATGGCCGGACTGTGTTGGCATGAAGCCGTTGCTGGTCTGCACCATGCAACCTGCTGGTTAGATTCTGCTGATTCAGCATCTCTTCTATAGGCACTGTGCAGCAGAGTCAGACAGTACATCGGGGAATGTATAATCAGTGTCTGGGAGGATGCTTCCAGAACACCTCATACATAACACAATTCCCAGTTAAATATAGTAGATTTGCCTTTCATGACTGATTTGCTGAATCAGCTTTGGGTGAAAACTGGGAACTTTTTTTTTTAAAACTCTAAACAAACTTCTTAACCAAACAGGTACATCCACATACATGCTACGTGTGGATTATTTATGAACAGGACATTTGTCAAGCTGAAATGATTAAAGAAAAGGTTGATTGACCGAAAAATGAAATATGATCTGCAACACGTTTTCCATGATCATTGAAGAATTTACACATTAAAATAAAATAGCTGAGTAAATAGAAAGATTTCACACATAGCCTTAGACTTCTGTTATAAAGTGAATATCTTTGGGTTTCTGACTGTTGGTTGGTCAAAACAAGCTTTTAGATTTAAAGCCATCCCCATTCTGGGAAATTGTGATTTTTAATCATATTCTGACATATCTTTAGAAAGAACGATTAATGGGTTAATCAAGAAAACAATCAGCAGATTAATCAATAATACAAATAGTTGTTAGTTGCAGTCCTTGAAATTTGAAATCCAAAAATAGTATTGTTTAAAATACCATAAAAGCACTGTAAAGTCCTATACTAACAAATCATGTACGTATGTAGCTAACATCATACAAACACGCACGCACGCACGCACGCACGCACGCACGCGCGCACAGCTAAATGTCTGTTAATTCATAGAATCAGCTTTTCATTTTCCATCACAGAGCTGCCTTTCATCTTTCATTAAACACAAAACAATGAATGACATTTATTATGTGCCAACTACTATTCTTCTTATAATTGTTATTTCAAGTTAGTCTGCAACTCCACAGTTCAGGCAGTTGCACAACACAGCATGCCCTGGTATGCAATGACAGCTCTGTCCTTGCAACCCCCCCGGGCCTTTAAGGAAATACAGCCTACCTTTCTGCATGATCCCCTGTGAGGATCCTATCACAGACTCAAATTACCTTACAGTTCAGGCCAAAGCCAAAGCCCTGCTCTCATACAATGAGGCCCTGAACATGTAACATAACATAGGAAGCTTTAAGGTGACCCTTTCCATTCATGGGTGTAAATAATTTACTTGAGTGTTTGTCAGTATATGTAGATACAGTATAGCTTCAAAAAGATGCTCCAAATCTGCTCATTCAGATAGCTTCAGCAGTAGTAAGTAACTTTAAAACAATTGTAACTTCTTGTGTTGTGGTAATTCTCAGGAGGAACTAAGATTACATTTGAATTTTAATTGCATTGATCCAAAACTCAGACACAGATGGAAAGCCTTAGGATGTCTGAAGCTATATTCTTGGTGACCAAGGCAAAAGGGACTAATAGAAAAGAATAGGTTAAATTGTGTTTAATCAACTAACGTCAGGCGAGGCTCGTGAGCACCAGATGTGACATGCCAAGCTTGTAAGGGAAAATGGAAATTGGAAGCAAACAGTGGCGTCTATGCCCACTGGGAATAACATGGTAAAAACCTATTGTTATTTATACAAATAAAGAAAAGAGAGACTTGGGGTTTAGTAGTCAAAGTAATTACATTAGCAATGACGGCTCATTTGTCATTGCTCCTACAAAAACAGAGAGGAGTTAAACTGGGTGCCGCAAATCAAATGAGTGTCTCTGATTTGTCACATGAATTAATCCAATTAGGCACTCATTCTAATAAAAGCCCTTTAACCTGTGTCCACTCATGCCTCTCTCTGTCACCCTCTCTCTCTCTCTCTCTCTCTCTCTCTCTCTCTCTCGCTGTCTACTCTTGTTGACAGCAAAAACACTGAGTGAGAATAACCATTATTATTTTTTTTGTTGGTTATATTGCGTGTTTTGTCTAACTTACTGTATAGAATGATTACAAAACAGAGAAAGCATCAAATCCTCAACTTAAAGAAGCCGGAACCCTCGACATTTTTGCTTGATAAATTATTTAAGTCACTAAGCAATTATTGACACTGTTGTCGATTCATTAGTGATTAATCAACTGATCATTTCAGCACTAGTGAGAATGAGATGAAATGTACAGTAATGACAATATTTTTGTCCGGCACATGATAGGTGATGATACTCTAGATTACTCTGCTGCAAATACTACTCAGTTTAACAGATGCAAATATACTGAGTGACATAAAATGTACTTGGTCAGGCTGACAATCTCCTGCATACAGGAAATGACAGTATTAGTCTGTTGACTACAGACAAATAAAGTGACTTTTAAGGTGTACTTCCACCAAGTTGGGAGACTTCAAAGCAGCAGAGGCCGAGATTTCCTAACCTTTATGCACGCGTCAAAAACACTGGATCCTACACTTCCCACAATGCAACTCAAGAGCATCTTCTGAAGACTAAGGTAAATGCCCACTTCTTTCAAACTTCACACCTCCAATTTATGACACACTGTACATGTGTCGTCAGAGTCAAAGCTGAGACAACCCTGATATTGTTGTAAGACTCAACAGAAAAAGCTCGTCCAGAGCTACAGAAGACAGTATACTAACGTTTTTACAGGCTGAGCAGTGAATCGAGTAAACGGAACTTCATGTGTAAACAGCGGAGTGGCCCTTTAAGACATGAGAAAGAACACAATGTTTTTTGAATGAACTGACTTCTGTTAAAGGTATAGGCGACATCACACTTTTTCTTTAGATGGTATTCAATTTGATATCTACAGATTCGAGATGCACAGTGTCCAGCAGCCTGTTGTACTACAGTACCGTACTGTAGGCCTACTGTAGGCTATATGCACGATGCAGCAGAGTTCAGAACCGTGGACAGAGCTCCCAGATCAGAGTCTGGCTCACATGGAGGTCAGCAGCTCTGATCTGATTTACCACCAGCTGCTCTCCAATGATAAATCAAAGAAATGTGCTGGTCTGGAGGAAGCACAGGCTCTCTCCCCAGGGACGATTATTTTTTTTTTTTTTTAATTTAGACATCCCTCGCTGCCCTCTGCTGCTGAGGCCACACAGGCTGCTGCTGCTGCGTCTCTCGCTGCATCTTCTGCACATGCAACTCCTACTGAATGCTGTTAAATGTATTCTCTTATGTCAAACTGTAAACGTATTTTATATAGACCCTGATCATTTTGGATTTTAAACGAGTGTCAAGAAAGCAGGAGTGCAGACAGTGGTTCAAATTGCCCGCACTTCATCGCAAAACTGCAGGTTTCTATGATGCAAACAGAGATGCTATATAACAATAAATTCCCTTCTCAAAACAATTAACTTTGAATGCTATGGACTCCAATTCATCAGTGAGTGAAAACTGAACCTGTTCTAACCGATATTAGCTAGATGCAACGGTTCAGCAATAATAACTATGCATTAAGCTACTTTATTCACAACAAACCTAAGCTAGCTGTTAATAACGGGTAGGCTATGTGGTTATAAAATATTAAGAATAACGTACCGAAAAGAAATTTTAGTCCAGCTTTTTTGAATATTTGTAAAATGTAATCATTGTCTTCATCAGCAGAGCCAGCCTCCGTTGGATCGCCTGTAGCTAGATATATCGCTGAAAGGAGCCGCCAGATGGGGGATGGACATTAAGAACAAAATAACTTCCGGAAAGCTCTTTCAAAATAAACGTTTTTAAGAGGGACCGTTTCATCCATGGGAACCAATGTATATATAAATAATAATATCTATGCATGGGAACGACAGGAGGAGATGTATGCTGGAGGAAAAAAAGGGGAAAATCTACATAAAAACATATTTAAAAATATATATAAAATAATACAATAAAAAAGATAAAAAATAAATGAATAAAATAAAAGAATAAAATCAACGGATAAAACAGACTCATCATAACTAACTAGGAATAAAAGACTAAAACTCAGTGTATGCCAGCTTGCTATATGTTACAATCATTGTACATAATATAAAACAGACACAGAAACAGGTGTATTGCCCAGGAGGTTTTCACAGCAAGGAATTTGTCCGGAAAACAGGTACTGCAAGAGTCAAGAATCCTAAAAAAAAAAGAAAATGACAGTAAAAAAGATTAAAAACTGTATAAATAATATGTGACTTTTGAATTAAAATCTCTTCTTTAAAACGAAGAGGATGGAATGTGTAAAATGGTGACCAAGAAAGCCAATGGTAAATGTGGTGCAAAAGCGGTAAGGTGATTGACACAAAATGAATCAAACTTTTTGAGAGTCGACTAATCAATTAGGTAATTTATCAAAAAAAAAAATGCTAATCATTGTCTGGTCCCAGCTTCTCCAATGTGACGATGTGTTGCTTTTCTATGTTTTAACAAAACAAGTAATTTGGTGATTTTGTTGTTGTTTTTTTACGGTTTTCATACATCCTGTAGACTAAACAATTATTAGAAGCCTACTCAGAAAAATTATCAACATGTTAATCAATAACAACAATAATGATTAGTTGCAGCCTTTCTCACAGAGGTTTTTTTTTTTTTTTTGCAATCAGGCTGAGTGGAAATCTTCTGCCTCCCAGTCTGTTTGTTTTGAGGAAATCATCTCATCTCATTTGGGATCATATAACCCATTAAACTGCACAAAAAAGGCTTAAACAAACAGCTCTGGTTTGAAAGGGGATCATTTGGAGGGAGGGAATCATTACTGAGGAATATGTGATCAAGTGACATGTTTTATCATCACACAAGGAATATGAAAACAATATTTTTTATCAGGTTTGTCACAAAGTGTATTAATAATATGTATTCCTAGTGGAGGAAGTATTCAGATCTTTTACTTAAATAAATGTAGCAATATAATATGACTATATATCATAATATATGTTATTATTGGTTAAGGTCTTGAATGTTTATTGAAAAAGTTATTCAAGTAGGCTATATTATTAGCAAAAATAAGTATCAAAAATGGATTTGCAGTCCCTGTGAGTGTTATATGTCATATTATTGGATTATTATTACTAATGCATTAATGTGTGGGTAGCCTTTTACTGTTGTAGTTAGTGGAGGTGGAGCAGCTTTTGATTACTTTAATATGTATTGCTAATCTATGAAAAGAGAATCATATTTATAAGAAGAGTATGTTTTTGCATGTAAAGTCTTAATCTGTAAAGTAATTAAAGCTTTTAAAATGAATGCAGTGGTGTATGTGCCTCTTATTGTAGTATAGAAGTATAAAGTAGCATTTGGGTTAAGTACAAGTACCTCAGATTTGTACTTATGTGCAGTGCTTAAATAAATGCACTTACAGTAGTTACATTTCACCACTAATTATTTCAGATTGCATCCAATGTTTTGATACTGACGCTTTTGTAGAATTATAAAATTAAAATTAAAATATTACCAAAACAAAATGATCTACGACCTTACATTAACCAGTATTTAAATAGTTCAGGACTGCAATGAGGCAAATCAAATCAGGAAAAAAAAAATATGGATTGAAATACCCAACAGTGATATAAGATAAATAGTCTGTAATAATAATAATAATAATAATAATAATAATTATAATAATAATAATAACAAAAACAACAACAACAACAACAACAACAATACAGATAAGACATGGAACTAAAACAATGATAACATTAATAAAAATACAGGATTTGAGCATGTACAAACCCATATATACTTATATTTTTATGACATTCGCCAGAGCGTTGGATAGAAATGGATTTTTAATAGGTTTTATTTAAAAAAAAAAAAAAAAACTGATAATAACTTAATAACGTTGTTTCGTGTATAACTAATAAATGCAGTCTTTAACACCATTATCGTATATTCCCTAGGCTGTTGTTCTTCTCCTCCACACCAACAGGGGGCGACACATCTCCAGCAGGGCCGGGTCGCGAGGATAAACCTTCCCGATCAACGACTGTCGTTCCTTCCGGCTCCGGTCCCTTAACAAGTGGAAAGGTAAAGACAGACCCGGCGTAGTAATCTAAATATATCTTCAACATCTCATGTTCGATAAAACAATAATGTTTGATATTCGATTGTTGTTAATGTCACAATGGAAAACCTTAACGTATTTCAGCCTTACACGCTTTACAATCGTGGATATTAGACTTAGAAGTGGGGAAGTGACCCCGGCACTGATGTTCACGAACAGGCTGCCATTTCTCTCGGTTAACGCGGGCCGACTTGGTCGACGTTAATGTAACGTTATATGGAAGTGTGTGGCTAGAGATGTAAACCAAACAAACCTAGTATATTGATTTAATAAAGCGTTAGTTGATAGACTTGATGCTGCTTTGGTTAAATCAGTACATGTAGCGAAGTTGGCTAACAGGCCAGCCGCCAACATGCCCTCATAGTGGACGCTATTGTAAGCTGTCCGCAGCGTTAACGTTACTGGAGAAAATTGATGCATACATATGTCGCTTACAACAGATGCTGATGCCCAAGAAGAATCGCATTGCTATCTATGAGCTCCTCTTCAAGGAGGGAGTCATGGTGGCCAAGAAAGATGTCCATCTGCCCAAGCATCCGGAGCTTGCTGACAAGAATGTGCCCAACCTTCATGTGATGAAAGCGATGCAGGTGAGAAACTGGGTGATAAAGGTTTATATTTGTGGATGTTGCTATATTAGCTGAGCTGTACAGACGAATGGTGGTCTGTTTCCTGCAGTAGAGCCATTCTCTCTGAAGAATAAACTCTTTGTAATGTTACAGTGCTGTCTTTGCACTTGCAGAAGCAATAGGTCATGTTTCAATAGAAATAATTCACTTAACTGGACACACATCAAGATCCAATAGGAAAATTACATTTGAGATAGAAAGTCCAAAATGCTGAGCATCCACTCGCATTTTGTAAAGACTTATTATATTTCATGCTCTGATTTTACTGTTGCCTTTTGGAAGTAATTACAGTCCAATGCACAGCTGAATTTTAAGTTAAACTTTTAGAGTAGTAGTTCCGATACTGCGTGACCATTATCCACAGTTTGTGCCCCATGTATCAGTTTATATTTGGGGCACAAGAGGTAAGTAACCATTTTTTTCTCTGATAGAGATTCTTATGCACTGGATGGAATGCTATTTTTTTTCATCCAGATGGTTAGTCTTTGAGGATTCTGATAATACCAACAGAACAGCAGCTCACGTTTTAACACGACTTTCTGGGTTTGTCAAACATCACGGTTAATTATCTTTATTTAGAGAAACCGATGATTGGCCTTGTAACCTGAATGTATGCTAATACATGAGGGGCACAGACTGGGGATGGGAGGCATTGAGACTTTGTGGTGGTACACACATGGCTAGGGAGAAACAACAAAGTTGAAGCTTGATTTTTATTTTTATTTTTATTTTTTTTGAACGATAAAAGTCCAAGTGTGTTTTGATGCTAACAATGCCGGAAAGATACTGGTTTAGCAAGATTGCAAAACATGTAGAGTAGAATCAGTTTTTTTTAATAGGGAAGAGACACGTATCAATAAATATCAGGGGAGTTTTGTCTTTTTTTTTGTTTGTTTCTATAAACTCATTTGGACAAAGTTGAAATTGTGTTTTTTTTTTTTGAATAACAGTAATGACAATCATGCTTGTAAAGAAACCGTTTGGGGATTTTTTGGTTAACAGTTGGTTCATGTGGTGAGGTGGGTCGGCATGAGACGGAAAGTGGAGCATGTCATGTTAATGAACCATTGTCTGAAAAGATGCACTGTGTGTACTATGTAGTATGTGCTTAGAGTAGGGGAGTTGGTAGTACTCTACCCAGTGTGAAAACTACCGCTACATTATGTTTGTGCTTTTCCTCCAGTCCTTGAAGTCCTGTGGGTATGTCAAGGAGCAATTTGCCTGGCGTCATTTTTACTGGTACCTCACCAACGAAGGTATCCAGTACCTGAGAGACTTCCTCCACCTTCCCCCTGAGATTGTTCCCGCCACCCTGCGCCGCCAGACCCGCCCAGAGACCGCAAGGCCCAGGCCCAAGGGTAAGCTCACTGTAATACACGTAATGGGGGTTTGGTTGAATGTTCCTTGCTTTTGTTCTATCGTTGCAATATTCTTTATTAATGGCACAATCTGCAGAATACTGACAGTGATACTAACTGATGTTGCTTTTTAAAGCCAGTATCAGCCAAAGCCACTACAATACTAATGTATTAATCTGTCTAGTTTTAAGCTTTCAAAATACATCAAATTAATTGTAGACTCCCTCTACGTTTTGCAGTGTGACTATGGAAAAAAAAAAACACAAGTCATTAAGTATTCATGTAAAGGCCCTGACACACCAAGCAGAGGGTCGGCCGTCGGTCCTACATAGTTGGGCCGATGGCGACTGACCGTCGGCGTAGTCTGGGCCTCGTGCCTTCGCCCGAACAGATTTTCATCTGATTGGCTGTTCAGCTTGGAAACAAACGACTGTGACGGGCACACCCAAGTCTCCTTTCATTTTTCATCTCATCTGATCAATCAAATACACATAAGAGCTGTAAAAAATTACTTTGGCATGTTTCTTTAAGTACACAGGTTTGAACAGTTGGAATAATTATTTTGGCACATTATGTCCATAGGATGGCTAACGTACAAGATATACGCAACTACTTATCTAGGTGTATTTATACCTACACATTACAAAATAAACTAACGTTAATAAACTAATGTCCTATACCCTGATATTTAATATAAAGACCGTAGTAGACTTCACTCTCTCTGCACCGCTAAACAATTAACCCCCTAGCAAGCAAGCTAGCTATCTTACCAGCCAGTTGGCCAGCCTCTAAATTAGTAAAGTTTAAGAACTTAATGTTTAATTCACACGCTCGTAGGAAAGCATATTGCTATCGCCAGATGAGTGACCATTTGGTTTGGCTAATTTACAGTAACCAGTGTGTGATAAAGGCACGTTGGGTGGGTGAAATTAGCAAGCTAACGTTAGCTAACGAGCCAGCAGTAGGCCATTCGGTCCATCCGCTCCCACTGTAGGGAGACAGGCCAGGAGAGGCACAGTCTGGTTAGCCATCTCCCAGTACCGCTGTCTTACTGGTGGGGTGTGAAGCAGAGACAGAGACCGTAGGCTCTGTTCAGTTCTGCCGCTGATTGAGCAAACGCTGTTTGTTGTGGGTATCATGGCAACGGTATCCGGTTTCCCTTGTTGAATGACGAATGAATTACCGCCGCCTGCTGGTATGGGGAGTTATTTCCTCTCACGCAGGTGCAGAGCGTACGTGGTACTTGGCCTTCGGCTGTAGTCTCTGCGGTGTGTTCCAGTGCCCAGACAAAGGGGACGACAGTCGGCCGTCGTTGCCACTAGTCCCCGGCCGTCGGCTTGGTGTGTCAGGGCCTATAGCCTGCTGAGTGGAAGCATCCAAGTGTTGAGTTAAAAAACTGATAGTTGAGGGTTTCAGCTGTGTATTAACCTCAGGTGACCTGCTGTAACTGAATTATGTTATATAATTATAAAATTGGAAAATGCAAATCCAACCACCGATCAAGTCTCAATTTCTGCTAATTTAGTAGGATGGGCTTGGACTTTGTAGGGAAATCACAAGTAGGGATGGGCATTCGATAACATTTTCTTCCTCGATCGTTGGGAGAATTGAAGATCGACTATCAATTAATCATTAACATTTTTATATTAAAATTCATTATTTACCTTTTTATAAATTTAAAACGCAATGAAAATACAAAAATACGGCGTTTTTCCTCTGAGATCTTAATTACAAGAAGAACAACTTGTGGCAGTTAAACTGGAGGTTAGGCTAATCTTGAAGATATATGCGCTGCGGTGCTCTGAAGCAGCGGAACCTGCTGCTGCCAGCCGGCCTTCTTAAACAGAGACCCTACTGAGATCTGACAGGTTTTGTCAAAATGTAACTTAAAACTATCCAAGGCACGGACAAAGCCTAATATAAAATAACCAGTAACTCACATACAACTTCTGCAACAGTTTTTGTTGAGAAAAATAAGCATGTTGATGATCTGGGGTCAGACGCGACCGCTACCTGGTGACCGTCAGTCCAGCTGCCGAAAACACCCGCCGGCCGGGATGCACAGGTACCTCCGCGCTAACTTGGCCAGCCCGGGCTGAGGAACCTTGTTCCGTTCTTCGTAGTGAGTTTCTACCAGTCTGGTGATGGTACGTCGTGACTGAATGTGACATGCTGCTTCCAATATCCATCTCAATGAACTTGCAGATCCATTGGGTAATTTCCTCTGCTCGTTGTGCATCGCAGCTCCTCCGTGCTAACGCCGAGTTGATGCTAGGTTGAGACTGAGAGCAGGACGCACCGCCACCGACATTAACCAGAGTCGGATGCACTTTGTTTACATCATTTGAGTCATGGCCGTGTTGTACTTATACACGGCGTCGCAGTGTTTGCAGTGAACGAAGTCATTTTTTAAATCAAAATGGTCCCACGCCACACTTCACCGTGACCTCTTCATGATTACTTTTGAAATTAAAACGGCAACTCACAGGTAACTGAGCAGCCTATGGCGCCCCCAGGTGGTAAATGTTTAATTGCTGCCACACAATGACAATTCATTTCATTGCTTCAAGACTCACACTACGCAACGCAACCTGTGTTAGTTTAATCGATGACAAATTGATGTGATCGACAAAATTCTTAATGATCAATTATCGATCGTCGATTAATCAAGCCCATCCCTAATCACAAGTCAGATAATCATCCTTTCTTTATCAGTACATATGTCTGGATCTGCTACCTTATTCAGAGCAGCTGATGCTTATGTATTTAAGTATCTTACATCAAACAGGAATCTTTGAGTGGATCCCCAGCAAATGCTGTGCTTTAGAATTTCATGGTGATAACAATAATTAGACACCAATACAATCACCGATGATATAAATCTTACAAACCAAAAAAGAGGAAAATAAATGTATATTTGGATTGACAGTTTATTTTTATAATAAAACGCCAATATTTAGAGAGCCTACCCCATCCCTAGCATTCAAGAATACATTATTTTATTGTAAACTTAGTTTAGTTTTATTGTTTTACAAATATGTAGACTAATAAATGGCAGATATGATCTACTTATTGACAAGCATGCATATATACTACAAAAAACATAATATCTACATACTGGTTAATGGTTACCCAAAGTTGTTGAACTGCATGTTAAGTCAAGTGTGCAGGCCAGTTTACAGTAAACTGACCAACAGATCTGTAGCATCATTGATCCTCTATCACCCTCCCTCTGCTCCAGATGTGAAGATGTGGAGGGGCTGGGTGTTCTCAACCGCAAAGTCTACGAAAATGTGCCAGGGTGCACAAACTGGACACTTTGTAAATTTGAGTGCTCTAATAAAATATCCCCTCACAAAGCACAGCGCGTACCCTTGCACTTTGTCTAAGAAGACGGGAGCAGCAGGGCGCCAAGCGCAGTGAAAGTGAAACTTAACCACTCGTTAAATATTTTTTTTTTTTTTTTACAACCTACTTTAGATGAAACCGGCTGAGATTGCATTGAAACCGCGCCGCAGTCCAGCACTAGGTCTAAACCGAGTAAAGGCAGCAACAGTCTGCTGATCCTGCTCACAGCAGTACGTTCTAGGGTCAGGCTTCCCCCTTAAGCATACAAGTGTCTTCAAGTTGGTCATGAATAATCTGCTCCATAGACCGTATCTAAAGATGGACAACGCGCCTCCACCTCCCACTGTACAAAAGTGAAGCCAAAATATCCCAGATACGGGTGCTGCATCTTGTAATTTTGGAGCCAGTCTGCACAGTAGGGATCAGGTGTTGGAGCTGCAGTATCACGTCCAGACACAGTGGGATAAGAACTACCTAAAATGAAAAACCACCTTTTGAAAAAAATACTGTTTTGAGTTTGGCCGGTGTCCTATCTGCTAACATGGAGGAATAGATATTTATGGTCTATACTGCAGCCAGCCACCAGGGGGCAATCAAGAGGTTTTGGCCTCACCTATACAGTTTACGCATCAGCCCCAGCTCATGAGAATGACTGAGGCCAAATGTTTACCAATACTGTTCCCTTACATGGCTCACTGTATATAGTGAAACCCCTTGGCTTTAAAACTACATGCTCACTTCAAAGTGTACAGATTTTCCTCTTGATTTCATCCTTTGGTGTGCTGCAACATAACCATAACCAAAGTGGACCAGAGCTGAAGTTTCCTTTTTTTTCTGCAGGAATGGAAGGAGAGAGGCCCGCCCGCCTTAACCGTGGTGAGGCTGACAGAGATACATACAGGCGATCTGCTGCACCCCGTAAGTATACTTGTAGCAATGTAATTCACCCGTATGAACTGAGTTGCTTATGTGGCCTTGTATTGTGTTAATAGTTTAAATGAGCAGCATAAAGTCTTAGAAAGGCAGGTAGAAATAGTGACTTTGTCTTGGAGTAGTAATTTGATTTTTATGCATTGAGAATGCTCTGTAATTGCAAACAATTTATTCTTGAATGAAATAAATGTATATAATTGAAAGAGAATCTCGTGGTTTAAACTTGCATTTTAATCATTGAATTTGTTTAAGCAGTTTCACAACAATAGACTGAAGTTATGTACCTTGGGTATTTTCACTTTCAATGTAGTCAAAGACTTTCTGAAAAGTAAACATTGTGTGGGTATAAGACTTTTTAATTTGCTAGTTTCTAGGTGGCTTATGTGTTTTGAAGCTTAAGATTTGAAAGTTGTTGGCTGACTTGTTGATTCATAACTTCTACATCAGCTGGTGCTGACAAGAAAGCAGAGGCCGGTGCCGGAGCTGCCACAGAATTCCAGTTTGTAAGTACTGCTTTCATATTTTCACTGTAAAACCATGTACATTTCCCTTTGTGGTAAGTTTTATTTGTATTCGAGACGAGCATATTTTTTTTTCTTGTATGGCAAATGAATGTTTTATACAGCAATTATACAAGAATGTCGACATTCCTCCCTGAAACATTGTTCGCTTGTGGGTGCGGTTTTATAATGGGTTCAATAAGGAATGCCAGCAAGCTGAATTTAGTTGTATAGTGCAGTAATAAAACTTTATTCTTCTGTTGGACTCGGGTTGGCTGATATATTGACAAAACCTTTTCCCTGTTGCAGAGGGGTGGCTTCGGACGCGGCAGAGGACAGCAGCCTCAGTAAATGTCACCATCTTTCTGTACAATAAAGAAAATTGAAATAAGTCACCCATCTCAGTATTGTTTGTATTAAGGAGGATTGTCTCAATTGTGGTTGTGGATTGTGACAGTGGATTTAAAATGTAACTGCTTGTTTCAAACATTCTCAGATCTTTTAGGCTGAGCAGAGGGACGTTCGTTGGCAGTTCGGGATTTAGAAGACTAGTGAGCACAAATCAAGATGACCGTCCAGATATGTACAGAACTTAAAATCGGATCAAGTGAGCCTAGATGTGAAATTAATCATTAATGGAAGTAGTAAAAGGAGGATAAAGTGCATGTGGTTACAAGCAGTGACAGTGTTGTAGTCAAGACCACCTAAACCGAGACAAGACAGACTGTGAGGGGTTGAGACAAAGACCAGACCAAGGCAGGGCGAGACCAATCCAAGACCAGAACAAACCCAGTACGTACACTACTAGCTAATATTAGCTAAATCACTTTGGGTGAAGAGATCTCTGAAGAGTTTAGTTAGAGGCATATTGATAATGCTAGCTAGCTATCTTTGTTACACTTCGCTCACCTTTTCTTTATGCTTCCTTTTCTAAGTGGCGATTAAAATGTAGGCGGTCCCAGCTGTCTCAGTCAACGTTGCATTGCAGAAATGACACATGGCTGTGTTTTCTTCTTAGTCTAATATGGTCTAGGGAGCTAAATGTATTGTATTGGAGGATTTGGCTGATATCTCCCAGATAGCCAGAGCTGCTTCGGTCTTCCACATTCACTTTCTTGGGAGTGTGTGTTAAGGGGGCGGGGAGAGGGGGTTAACAGTGACAAATTAGAAATGAGAGTCAAGCTATTGGTTGCATTTGAAGCAGGAAGTTTTACATCCAATTGCAGTTTAACTATTGTCCCAAAATGCAATTCAATGACCATAACCTATACTGCATACTAATTGTAAACCCTGTATACAAAGCCTGATAGTCTTCTGGTTTTGCAGTTGGCACAGAAGAAAAATATATTCAACCGTTTAATACTAACATGAAATGATACAATCAACCTCAATTTAAGAATTAAACTGCCAATTTGACCCTACAGAGACTGCAAAACAATTTTTTTCCCCAAAACAATGTTACATTTTGCCAGTCGTGATTCTGTTTCACCACCATCCACAATCAGTTTTATTTTTTCCAGCTGTGAGCAGCTCTGCCATTTTTTTTCTTTTTTTTTAAGGGTACATATCGATGAACTTTTTGTTTTCACTTTTTTGTGTCCACTTTTCCAACACACAACTTAAAATCAGTGTGTTTGGGATAAGGTTTGAGGCTCTAGCTACAGCTTAAAAACGTTATGGGATATCTTTCTCCTTTTATGGTTTATTTGCAGTGGCATTCTGATGGCAGACATAATGGACAATCATTTCCTTTCCTATAAAACCGTTAATGTGGTAATTTATGGTATACCAAAATAGTATACTGTTAATTTATTTATATATCATATGCCTGTAGTGTGGAATGGGGACACAGCAATAAGAGTTATGACACTGCCCCCTGATTTGTAAATTATATAAAACTTGGTACAGAAACAAGGAAATCCCAGTTCAGTAAGTTAAGTACAGCACACTCAATTTCAAATCAATCCTTATCTAGATTTTAGTGTATTACTGTATGAAAGAGTACTACAGGCACAAATGTAAAAATACATCTTGCCGACATGAACACAATGACACTGGCCTGAATGTGAAATACTGGTGTTTATTTGTTGGCACATTTATATTACAATCTTCAGTCTTCTTGCACTGGTTTAATTCCAGTCCCAAATGACAAGAGAGGAAAAGAAAAATTCCAGTGACACATATACCTTGGAGAACACAGGAGTATGCAACTTCAAGGCTGAGGTCGGGTGCACATGTTCAGTTTAATTACTAGTATTTGGGGTAATCTTTTAGCAGCTTTTTTCAATCTATTTCTAATTATTGAAGTCATTTAGTCATGAAAATGACCTCATCGTGCTACAGGAAACTGAATGTTACAATCCTCTGCTGCAAAGTGATGTGCTTTTCATTTTTTTTTGTTTTTGCTTTGGCCACAAGATGAGGCAATACATATTTAAACCATCACCTTTGCTAAATTAAAAGGAAGTGACTTCATCTGAAGCTGTAATTGTTCTATCATGTTCCCCAATTGTGAAGAAACGCCCCCGGGAGAAAGGTCTGACGCCTTTTAACTCCAACGTGCTTATATGGATACATGTACTTCATAAATTCCCTCCTGAACTCCAGCCCAAATCACTTTACTTATAACAGGAAGTGCCTGAATGTTAAGTTGGCAGGGAGTGGTTTATAATAATAATAAAAAGACACTATTCCTTATTGACCAAAGCCAGTGTGTCCTCTGGCTGTAAGGGTGCTGTGTTAGCTATATACAAGACATTAGCTTGTCAATAACACAACAGAGTAAAGAAAAAATAAAATAAAAACTAAAATAAAAAAATAGATCAAGTGGTCATTAATAATTAAAATCACTGGCTGTTAATTGTAGAAATCCTCCTCACATTCATTTTTGACAGTTCCTGTCACCGGCATCCAACCACCAGGAGCGAATCCCCAATCACTTAAAGAGGTTTTAGATTTTATTTTCAAACCATATAAAAAAAAAAAAGGTTCATCCCCTTAACATCCCATTGCACATTTCATTACAGGCCATTACAGGTCTAATCAGCACACTCTCGTATGAAGTGCCAGGTAGAGCATCATAAAAGCAAGACTTTGGCCACCCCACCTTTCTGATACACAGCAACTAAACCGTTCAAAGGCTCAAACTGTTGTGAAGGAGCCTTAGACTCATTTCACATATACTGTCAATCACAAGTAGTTCAACTTTACTTCTTGAAATGTTAGGACTTATTTTATTTTTTCAATATTTTGACTTTCTTGTAATAATTGGGACTATTTTTGTTTTGTTTGTTTGTTTTTTTTTTGGGGGGGGGTTATTAAATGGGTGTCTGTGGTGTAATTTGTGTCAGTTTAGGGGTCCTTCACATGAAGGAGTTTGGGAACCGCTGTCCCATGAAGCCTCCCCCCCATCAGTTTCTGGTCGACTGAATCATGATACTTGTGTTTTCTGTCCATATTCAAAGTTAAATGAGCACCTGCTACTGTACTGGACAGTAAATACTGAGCACCCCCATCATTTTAACCAAGATTAAACAATTTTGCTTATTTTGTTGGCATTCAAAAACTACAGCTCCCATGAGTCTCAGCAATAGGCGCAAGATCAAAACCCAATTAGAGCTGTAGTTTGAGTGCTGGCAAGGTAATCATTGACTTGTATGCATTTAAAAAATACATATGCCGTATGTGTAAATATGTCAACTTTTTGCCAACAAGTTTGCCATATAATCTTAAAAAAAAAATGTCAATGTTGTGTTACGGCTTGTTCTCCGCAGCTCCCGAGTGGTCAAAAACTCTTATTACAGGCTAAATATGGACAGAAAACCACAATCATGTTTACCTTTTTTAGAAAGACTAATCAAAGAAACAGCCTATGAGAAAACACACTGACTGGGGACAGTGGGACAAATTTCAGGTCTGTTTTACTTTTAAACTAAGTAGTGGTTTGGAAACTCAAGACTTTAGCTTGGCCAAAAAACAGTATTGAAAATATTCTATTATAGACTTTTCACTCTCACCAACAACCACACGCCTTGTTCTTCAGCCTCAGATGTACTGTATGCTATCTCAAGAGAAAGTTCCCAACAGCTCCAAAGCCAACGGCAATCACTTCTTCCAGCCTCAGTTGAAATGACATGTCGGACTCACAGATGTGCAAGAGGCGTTTTGTCATTTGTACTCTCACCTTTGATCTATACAGAAATAAACAATTTACAATAAAAACCTCTAACATGCTATCTACAGCGCCTCCAGTTTCACAGTATTGAGCCAGCTGCCCCTGCCACATCGAGGCCAAGTGACGCAGCTCGGCTTAAGAGACTTTTGCCAGACGTTAGAGAGAAAAACATAAAAACAAAATAAACTAGTATCCAAAAGCATTTTACATGTTAAAAACGAGGTCTCAAACTGTACAAGGTTTGTTTGTTCTGCATCAGCGTTATAGATTCCATTACTTTCGATGTCAAGCAGGTGTTTTGAGTGTTTTTGGGGATGCCAATTAAATACTGTCCTTAAAAAGGATGGGTAAAAAAAAAAAAAAAGAAATAGAAATATCATGACCATAATAAGTGCCCACTAGTCACCTGTGCTGTTACGAACACAGTGTAAACAATTGCTTTTAACCAAACTGAATGTGAGGAGTTAAATATGGAAATGGGTTTTAATAACTTAAGTGATATGTGCTGCATTTTGAAATTACCATGACTCAATGATTTTAAGCTCCACTACTTCTGCCCTCTCAGTATGTGGAGGAAGACTTTGTAAGGAAAGCATTTATATAAAAAAAAAAAGGGATTAAAAAGGATGTAAAGACACGGAGGAGAAAGGTGGTAATTTGACATTGTATGTTGACAGTCTCTCTCTCTCTTTACAGAGAGGGTTTGAGTGTGAAACCTGTAGTGCATGGCTAGCTTCCCAAATGAGAGAGAAACACACGTGACACTTGAAATTGAAGAACTAGTGAGGGGCCATATCCTTCTGATTCAAGAGACATCAAAAACCACGATAAGGAGCTAAATGAAGACCTTACCACAAGTCTGTTGCACAGTCAGCATCAGGTCACTCAAGCGAGTGAGACACAACATAACAGTGCTCATGCAAGACAAGTCACTTCCCACAATTGTGTTCATTCAGATACAGACAACATTTCCTATCCTTATTAACAGGGGGGAGAGAGAGTACACTAATGGGCACATTCATTCACAGAGAAATAACTGAAAACAAAAAAAAAAAATGGAGGAGACTTTAAAAAGACCACCAAAAGCCTTCAGCGTAAGCACTAAGTAATACACTTTTACATTACAACAGTAAAAAGTAGTTCTTGCATTCAATAAACACCACGCTAAGGGCGCGTTAAGGAAAGAGAATGAGGGGAGCGAGGAGACATTTCATGCAGTTGTCAGTAAAAAGAAAACAAACAAAACAAAAAAAAATAATAGGGGTCAAAAATTACATTTACATTTACAAAGTGTTTCAGACTATTCACCCGATACTTGTCATCAGGTCTGCGCCACAGTTCTGGCACAAAGGAGTTGGCAAGGCAAACCATGTTATTTAGACAGAAGAGAAGAGAAAAGAACAGAGAAGAGAAATGACACAAGTAAGAGCGCAAGTGGTGGCGAAAACTCCCGGAGGTGTCAGAGTTAGGGTTTTAGTTATCTGATACCCGAGACGGAGCTCTGATTGATGCTGTAGGTAGGGGAAAGGTCCCCGCCTATCGTTGCCACCAAAGGTGTTCCATTACTGGTCGGGCAACTCTCCTGGAGAGCCTCGAAGTAGGTGGCCTGCACAGGCTTGTGACACTGCAACACTTGCATGGCATCGTCTATTTTAAACCATTCCCTTTTTCTCCCTGTCGACAAAACACCATTGTGAAACAAGTTAAGACATGAGAAAGACAACACAAAAACAAACAAAATAACAATAGCTTTGACCAATTATCAGTACTGTGCACATTAAACTACACATCACAAGGGCAGGAACAAAGCTGGTCTCCCCCACAACAAACCTACAATAAAATCTCTGAACTGTAATATCAATAAGGCCTGGGAGAGAAAAACAAAAGCGACGACGGCATGTGACTGACTAAGCACTTTGTCCCCATGATCCCCATTTTGACGAGTAAACAAATGCAATACTTTACCAATGTTGACCGAGTCCTCCCAGTCCTCCAGCAACTCTGTTACAATAAGAACGTAGACGTAGGTTCTGTGTTTCCTCTCTTGGTTCTGTAGGAGGGGGGGGGGGGGGGGGGGGGGGGGGGGGGGGGGGAGGTATCAGATATTGTCAATTGTCATTCACAAACATGCTGCACAGTAGGTTTACATTTGAAAAAAAAAAAAAAGTCAACAGCAAACAATCCTCACCTCAAATACTCCAACTAAGCGACCTAAAGTCCCCTTCACACCGGCCTGTAAAATAAATGAGGATGATTGTCAACAAACACACAGCACAGCATACAGTTACAATGGACAACTAACGGCTGTTCTTAAATATGAAGGAGGCAAAAACATAACACCTGTACAATGTAATTAGATCGAAACAGCCCAACAATAAAACACTACTTTTTTTTTTTAACCTCGTAGTGTTTAGTTGAGACTGTAATCTTTGAAAGTGTTTGTGTTTCAGTAGATTACATTACATCATATGATGCAAATTCACTCCATCTAATCCCTGGGTTGTTGCTGAATCCGCCAAGTAACATCTAGTAAAACATTTACAAAAACTGACCCCGTTGTGAACAAGTCAAGTCTCGCAAGTACTTCATTCATTTCACACTTCAGTACAGTTAGGTCTAATTTAGCCAACAGTAAGTAATCAAAATTAGTCTAACAGTCTATGTTCTGAAAACAGACATTTATAGTCACGACTTAGTTGGAAGTTTGAACTTTCCTGACCAATTGTAACTCAAACTAAAAGTGCATTTGCAGTATAAACTATATTAGGGTGCTAACTAATGAATTTTTTTCTCTATTGATTTAAATTGCCATTTATTTTCTTGATTAATGGTTAAAAAAAAAAAAAAAAAAAAAAAAAAATGCCCTTCACAACCTCCTGGAGCCCAAGCCTCACATACCTTGTGTTGTCCAACCAACAGTGGGAAACCCAGAGATATACAAGATACAATATAAAAACAGAGAACATCAGCAAATTGACAGATTTGAGAAGCTGGACCCAGGAGCAAAAGTTTGGTATTTTTTCTTATGAAATTACTTCAACTTTCAGTCATTTGAGTAATAATGCTGTTCTACATTCAACAGCTGCAAACATGGCAACACCTTTGTTCAGCTATCACTTACTGTCACATACTGACGGCTTTAAGATGGTTCGAGTACCATAATCGTATCGTGTAATAAAGTTACGAACAAACAGAACAACCATGATGATGACCCTAACACCTAAGCAATGCAAATGTCACAATCTTTCCTAGAGAGGACAACTTGCTTGTTACCTTCAAACAAATATTAATAACAAAAATAATCTCCAAGGTAGCTCTTAACCCCCAGAGGTGTAGGTCAGGTTTAGATACAGAGCCAGGCCGCTTGCTGACATCTCTGCAGCTTCTTCAGGTTCCAGTTTCAGTCTATAAATACATGTTGACACCACTCTCTGCACCATGGACGCAGAGTTGGACTCTTCAGCAAGATCATATGTAAAAGAACAAGCCCACCACTAGAAACCCCAAAGACATGCTAGGTATTAAGTAATAGGCCAAAAGTCAACCTGTATGTTCTGAGATGGAAAATGTCTCCCAACATTCATGTAACTAAAGACTACTGGGCATCATTTGGGAGAGGATGCACAGCATAGAGGCATTACAAGTTATGCAATACTGTCTTGTGTCTTCTTGGTGCAGGACGTATGACTACCGAGCATAGGCCGAGGTCGTGAATGGTCAGACAGACAAAAAGGAACCTTCTGTAACCTTTGCCGTGCTCCTGAGTGGTGTCTTCACTGTCATTCCCTGGCAAGACTCCAAACCTATAAGCAATTACTACACAGCTCATATGGTTGTCAGAATAAACTCGCCAGGATTAGGACATGTCCTGTTGCACCACAGTCAAACAAGCTTAGGAAGCCACAAGACATGGTGATGCATTGGGCACCACTCAAAGTCACCACAACGTTTCTGAATGCGGCCTTTCAGCACTTTTAACAAACATCTGTAGCGATGCGACTCCGCTTTTGACCTTTGTGGAAATGTGCTGGCAAGCCAGAGCATCCTGCAACCGCCAAAGCTACCAAACAGCGGGAGCCAGGATAAGGGATGATATCAGCATCCATCAGTGTGATGGATCACACACACGGACAATAGGCTTTATATGGTCAGTGACCCGCCAAGAGCTGACAGCTGGGTAAGATTCAGTGTCTTCAGTGCCCTGTCGCCATTCTGATCAAAATGCCCAACCGATGTACAGCTTGTACACAAGGGGAATACCTGATCAAATGGATCGGCGTTGGCGGTATAAGCAGTGGTATTGATTTTCAATGAGCTGTAGGAAGGCTTACCATACATATATACACATTTTTCCCTTCAAACTGTCTTTGTAACAAGGCTGCTGTTATAAAAATAGAACTGGCTAAAACATACAAAAAATAAAAGCTGATTGTTTTCCTTCGTTTGCCGTATTTGTGGGGTTGGATATGGATAGTGCTGCAGTGCAACCGCTGGGTAGCCAGTGTTCAATCTCAGTGTGACCTCCTTTGACACCTAAACACTGCTTTGTAACATGATGCTATGATAGAGCTTACATGTTGCTAGGCTATCTCTCTTTCTGTCCATGCAAACAGGATGACTGCACTGACGAAATGGGTTTTGAGAGCAAGGTATTAGGCCCAGTGTTAAATACAGACATGATTAAATAGAAATGAAACACAATACATCTTATGAGCTTACACTCACACTTATTTGTCACACTGCAAATGGAAATCTTTCTCAGAACAATATTCCTGGCCATGAACTAAAGCTAGAAAGGCATGTTTCACATCCACGTTTAAGATACAAGGGTCAAGTAAAGTTTGCCAGTGCACAGTCTACATAGGAACATCAGTCAGTCAGTTACAAGCAAAAAAAAAGGGGCCCACAATATATGCTTAAGTCAGATGTAATAATTATGAAAAACAGTTACAGAACCAACCTCTTCACACACTTCTCGAGCTGCAGCAACGCTGGGCTCCTCCTCGGGCTCCATTCCCCCTCCAGGAACTATCCACTTGTCAGGATGTCGACTACTGCTCACCAGCAGCACCTGTGAAGCATCACATACATAAGAACTTAATGTTGTTTGATAATCGTGTAGTAGGCTACCTGTCAATTATGTTAATGAGAAACTACCAAGAACTGACCTGGGGCCCAGTTATTGTAAATTTAGTCTCTGGTTTAAATAATAATAATAATAATAATAATAATAAAAAGGTTTCCAGCTACGTGCAGGTCATACTGATTTGTTTCCTGTAATCAACATCCCATGGTATTTACAGTCTAGCCTCTACTTTAACCAGAATGAGGAATTAGTTAAGTCTCAATCAGCCGCCCCCCGGTAATATTTCCACTACAAAGACATCTTTTGTGCATGTTGTTGACTGGACATCAGCTTTCCAAAATCGCCTCTGATCTCAAATAACCCTTTGAAAGCCACTTTGACTGGTTTTCGTGGAAAAGCACACGAAGGTAGCGAGTGGCATATTAACAGTTACGTTGACTACATGTATTATGCATAGTGATGTAGCTAGGCTAACCGGGTATTGCTGCCAGTGTTGTCTTTTGGCTAACGCTAGCATAGCTAATAGCTACATAAGACTCCCATGTTTGCCAAGCAATACCAGTTGCATTAACGCCAACAAAGTTAACACTATTTTGATCGCGAAATCATCTGTACCATGAGCAGATAAACATTTTAGATTGTCACTTTAGAACACTTAACAATGATTTATATCCAGCCGCGTCTCATTATGATTAAAGTCACCGCCACTCATCACAGCCTGTGCAGTGGGCTGTGGCTGCCCACAGCAGCAACACGGCTAACGTTAGTTAGCAAGCTACCGTAAGTATTAGCATGCAGCTAACAGGTTGACTCCAATTAACGCTGTGTATAAAAACCCGAGGTTGGTTTGATGAACAGCTAAAGAGGCTTACATAACACCTAGCTAGCTAGGTAAGTACGAGCTCAAAACTAATGTTTAATACACAACCGCAGACGACAATACAATAGGTTAAAAACGAGCGAGGCATTGTTTCCAGCTGGCATCAAACCACAGCTGTGTTGATAAATATACCGATTTACAGACAGAGAAGACACTGGAGGCAGCTACGACTGCTAATGTTAGCTTGGCCCGCCAGACAGCAACATCACCGGACTCACCTCCTCCTCCGTCTCGCTCCTGAAACACAGACAGGCGGCCCGCTTCTTGTAGCCATCCCCGTCGTACGTCCGGGTTTGGTTTGACTTGAGCTTCATCATTTCAAAGGGCATAAAAGTTCAAAAGTACAGCTAAGTTTACCACTTATAAAGATGATGGTTGTAGACGCAAAGTCCTCCTCCGGGGAACCTCGGCGTTTTACTTAAAAGAAATAACTTCTTCTTCGCTTCATTTTCACAAACCTAGGCACATCCACGGCACGGTCGCCATTACAAGAAGCCGCTACGCCCACGACGTAATTTACCCTTTAATAGCCCGGAGAGCGTAAGAAAACCACCTATCAGTCGTTGATGAATTGGAGCAACGGGGAGAGGGGAAAACGCAACACCACGCTCTGACTGGAGTGAGCCGGTGAGGGAAACTGGCACTTTTGGCTCCAACTAGCTTTTCACAGCCACTTGTTTGAGGGTGATGTATAATTAAGTAATATTGTACCACTTCACATGAATAATTCAAATGTAACGTTATCCAGGTAGTATGCCGTTATAATTACAAAATGGTTAATTACTGCTGGTTTGATTAATCAGTTTCAGCACCGTAGGTAATGGACAGCGCCTGCATGATTCTCAAAACCGATCCAACAATGTGAACTAAATTAAATGGTTGGCTTATTTCACATATATGAGTTCAACCTTGCAATATAGTTGGTTAATCGATTACAGTAGGTGATTGACAGAAGCTTAATCAGATAATAAATTAATATTTCAGTAAGTTTTTGAAGCCAAACACTTGCCGGGTTCAGCCTTTGAAATGTGAGAATATGAAGCTTTCATTTGGTGTGTGACAGTTAACTCAATATCTGTGGATTTTGAACTGTTGGTCCGATAAGACAAGCGGTTGTAATATGGCACCTTTCAATTGGGCATTTTTCACTATTTTCTGACACTTTATAAATAGAACAATTCTGTGATTTAATCAAAAGATAACTAGCTGAATATGATGAAGAAATCACAAACAATTGATTATTTAAAATTGTTGTGATTCATTTTTTGTCAATCAAATAATTGATTAATTGACTGCTCAGCTCTAGATCCAACACCAGATAATACCAGGGTCAAAATCATTGTGATACTGGTATTGATCCTTTTTATTATTTAAAGTGGCAAATGTAATATCATATAGGTTTGATTTTAAATTCCAAATAAACATTTATTTTTACTATTCTCTGCTTATCAACAACTCGGATGCATTTTCAACCACCTGACAAGTTTTTAAATGTTTATGGTGTGAATTCCCTGAACGAATGAGATGATCGCTGCAATCATGCACACATCTGGTCCTCCACTTTACTCCAGTCTTTTCCCTTCTTGTTCTTTGTCTTTTACAGGTACACATCCTAAATCTATGCTATAGTGGTACAGTTTTGTCTTGTTGTCTAATGCCATCTTGCATTATCAGCATTTCCGTCACAGCTATAAAGCATGTGTGCCTTATAGGCTATCTGTGATGACATGCCAAAAATTATTAAACAATATGTACACATGCTCATTTTCCAGGTAATCCATCCCAATATTCCCAACATTGTATATACATAATAAGCTGTCTCTGTGCCACAATTTGGCTTACTTCATCTGATTCCCAAAATAATAGTGGTGGACCTTAATTGTACAAATGGAATTAAAGCAATTTTTTTACTCACTCACCAACTACAAATAATACACACTGACTAATAGAATGTAGCTTTAGTAGTAGAAGTAACTGCAGAGAAATAGAGAGGAAGTCTGCCAGCCTATACTTCACATCAAAAAATATGAGTTCACTTAGGCTTAACTGGATAACAAGCAAAGCCATAGTTCCAAACCAGTAATGTATTCAAATATCACCAAAAACATTTTTGAAATATTGAATTTATCAACTTTTTTCGGTCTCTACAGTCCAATTTACATAGACTACAAATTGTCAGCATAATGATTTCTGACATGAAGCTGTTTATTCTATTCTATTGGTTGTTTCATTGCTCATGTTATTTTGACGTTTTATTGCTTCTTTCGTGTTTGTCTTTTTTCCTGTTGAAGTCCCATTGTTTTTATTGCTGCAACAATCCAATTGCCCACCAGAGATCAATACCATTTCTTCTTAGGTTATTTACTTACACTCCCTCTGAAGTTTCTTCCAAAAGAAACTGACATTTAAAGTGGATCTTATTTTCCTCTCACAACATCTCAGATGGCCCTTCATTAAAACAAATCCCTGCTTTTCCCATTCAAAACCTGCTTAGTGTCAAACTGAGATTTAAATAAAAACACCACCTATTGTTCTGCAAATGTGGCCAGATGATGGTATATAGTGTACATACTGTATATATATATATATATATATATATATATATATATATATATATATATATATATATACATATACACACACACACACACACACACACACACATATATATATATATATATATATATATATATATATATATGTATGTGTGTGTGTATATATATATATGTGTGTCTATATATATATATATATATATGTGTGTGTGTGTGTGTATATGTGTATATATATATATATATATATATATATACATATATATATATAGATTTATATAGATACATATATATATATATATATATATATATAGATATATCATATTTTTTCAAGACGTATATTTTTAGATTTAGACAGGAGTCTTGAATTTTATCTTTTATATGATTAATATTTTTTAAGATATGTCAAATTTTGTTAATTACACCCTTCAAAGGCATACACTTGGAAATACAGGAGGCTAACACAATATTACAAACACATTGTATGTATTGTATAGGACAGCATTATCCAACCCAAGTATCAACCTGATCAAAATGAAACCTTATTAAATGTATTTCTAGGTTTTATTGTTTCAGTACAAAGACACATGTTGCAAAGGTAAACTGTAAAATGTATCACCCTGTGTTTTCTTGCCTCTCTATTCTTTCGGGAGGATACCATGCTTTACACAATTAAACATACTTGTATAGGGTATGGTATGGGTAGGGTTGGAGGTTGTACTTTTACTATCTGCAGTTGCTACGGCAACACATTCTCTTTTGCCAATCTGTAGTGAACCCAGGAGCAGAGACTCGGTCCCTATCATGTCCAAAAGAGGGCGCTCACTTCCTGCAGTACATATGTACAGTGTGTTTTGAAAAGGTGTGCCACTCAGTTGTTAAAATGCTTGTGAATTATTTTTAAAACCATTGACAGTATAGTAACTATTTGGTCATAAGGAACTCCTTTATTTGATTTTGTCACCTCTTCTGTCTAGTCTGTATATACAACTCCTATTGCATGGCTGTCTGTTCTGGCAGAGGCATCCCTCTTTTTGTAGTCTCTCCTGAGGTTCCCCTTTTTCCTGTTTTCCTGTTTCCTGTCTTGTTGTTTTTCATGGACTTTTGAATTGAGGGTCTAAGGTTATAGTTGTGTGTTGTTACTCCTAACCCATTTGATGAGTGGCTGGCGAGGAGAGGACTTTTGTGGGCACCGGTACCATGTTTGTCAAAGAGGTTTAGCATGCTTCAGAGGGCTGTGTTGGGTGTGTAGTTGCAGTTAAAGAAGAGTATGGTAGACTTCCCTGCACTCAGCGTCATATTGAAATGTCTTGTTTTTTGGAAAACAGGTCAAGGGATATGATTCATAGAAATGTTTCTGGTACCATGGATGCTGCTATTGAGTAATCTATTTGTAAGACTAGTGGAGCTAAAAACAAAAACAGTGGCTGGGCTGAGCAGGCCACGGCATTCAGATGAAACTGCCCATCAAGTCAGTGGGGCCAGCTTATGTAGTTTAGCCTAAGCAGATACAATGTAGACATAAACCCGGGTCAAGCCGCTGAATATCTGCTCTTTGATTGCGATTCAAAGGCAGTTTAAGTAAAAAGGTACATTAGTTCAGGGTTAGAGAACAGTGTCGTCTGTCAGAGGGCCCAGTAAATTTATAACAGCACAGCCTGATACTGTGAGGCCTAATGATAGGTCAACACATCATTTAACATTATTATTGAGCGTCCATAGATATGCTCACTCAAGTTTTGGCACATTTCACTATGTGTAAATAAAACTGGCATGACATAGCATCCAAATCATGCAAGAATTGTTTCACAATTCCTGAACCACTAAATCTGGCTGGCACGGGACACAAGTCTAACAAAGAGCACTGCTATGCTATATTTTTGTTGTCCTTCTTGTTCTAAATTCTGCCACTGCAAGCTGGATCACACGGAGAGCAGAAGCCAGTTGCACAAGCTCTTCTTGAGGTCTAAAATAGACTAATTAATGCAATAGTATGTGCCTACTGAGTTGATATTTGCACCCAGTAACTGCCAGGTGTAAGTGTTGCATAGCTAATGGAACTAACTGACAAAGCTAATGTTAGCTTGCTAATATATGAACTGTTTAGAGTGAGTAAAATAAGTTATGTGAAATACACATAACATATAATACACTCGACAGACCTGACCTGACAACTTAATAATGATGTAAAATTACATTTCACAAGACAACATAAATCAAATTGTGAAACCAATTAAGTTTTGCTAAATTACCTTCTTATTAGCTAGGTTAGTAATTAACACTACTAACTCCAAAGCACACATATTTCTCTATTTATGCATATATATATATATGGGAAAAAAAAAGTCCATGTTCAGTGACTTCCTGTTTAACGCTACATTGATTGCTTTTTGTTTTTGCTCCATCACCAGTAGTCACTGAGCACTTAGGAGATACTTTGTGCACACATTTCTTTACACAGTTACAAATAGGTGCACGCACCCCAGTCAATGTTTGGAGTTAGATTTTGTTCTTAGAGGAGAACATAATAGAGTTGTTAAAATGTGATAAACTTAGTTCTTGGTATATTCTATTATAGTAGCAGACGGACAGAGCAGACACAAGCAGAGCCCCAATGTGGCAAAGGTAATTGAGCAGGGAAATTCTGCTCATGTGCTATATCTCCTAATATGGGAATCTCTGTGAAGATGTATGACACACAACTAAAGGCTATGTAGTGGTTCAGGTTTGTTTAATTGAAGGCTGCAAAGATATTGGCAGCATTAACCTTTCCAGCACCTTTTTTCTTCAGGTAAATATGCACGTTAATGACTAAATAAGCAGGAGATTGTGTTGTTCTGCCCAGGGCCAGAATAGATTGTGCTTGGTGTCACACGTAAGAGAAGCAATTTACCGTGTTGTGATTTTCTGGGCTTAAAGTTGCCCTCGCTCTGTGTACGTATGCTCTGTGTACGTATGCTCTGAGTACGGTATGCTCTGTGTACGGTATGCTCTGTGTACAGTATGCTCTGTGTACGTATGCTCTGAGTACGGTATGCTCTGTGTACGTATGCTCTGAGTGCGGTATGCTCTGTGTACAGTATGCACTGTGTACAGTATGCTCTGTGTACGTATGCTCTGAGTGCGGTATGCTCTGTGTACAGTATGCACTGTGTACAGTATGCTCTGTGTACGTATGCTCTGTGTATGGTATGCACTGTGTACGGTATGCTCTGAGTACGGTATGCTCTGTGTACGGTATGCTCTGTCTGGCTAAATCAATAGTTTATTATATTTTATATAGAATTTTGCCTTTTTTGTTAAATTTAATAGACAAAAGAATTGTGGCATCCTCACCCACAAACATACACAACCCACATTCAAAAGAAAACTAGACAAAAATGCAACAGAACATTAACAAGACAACGATCACAGATTAGACAGACTATACCGAGATAAACACAACAATGTTTCAGCCTACATCGTAAAAAGAAATGCTGTGTCAAAAAGACGGGAAAATCTACTTAAGATGTAATTATCGCACACACATCTCTGTTATTGTACTTTAACTAATCAGATAAATTTTTAATCATTCAATGTATGTCTCACCACTTTTATCTGCTATGTTAAATTTAATTAAAAGGCTTAGATTAAAGTGCCATAGTGTCATAACCACCAGGGGTTGCTGTCATGCCAGTTACAACCGGCCCAAACTCATATTTCTAGTGACATTTAACAATTCAACAACAAGTAATTTATTTAATAGCCCAAGAGCAAAGAGATCATGATTCAGAGAATAAAACAATCAGTGAAATATGGAACACACACACATATATATATATATATATATATATATATATATATATATATATATATATATATATATATATATATATATATACATACATTTATATAGTTATTGCAGTACCAGTACAAAAGAGACCTTATTTTGTGTCCCTACAATGTTCGTGCCTCATGAATCAACTCCATTACAGCCAATCAACACTCCATCTCTCATTACACACAGCGGTGCTATGACAACTACCTCCATCTGAACACAGAGACAACAAAAGAACTGGACTGTTTCCGTCTCCATTCATAACATGAACAGGTCAACAAATTTGAATACCTTGGACTCACTTCAGTTTTGATTAGCACGTCACCAATATCCACCAACGATCTCTTCAGGGATTACATGCCGTCCGTAAACTTTTTCTTCGTAAACTTTTTGCTTTATTTCAGTGTCATTTCAAAATACCGTGAAAAAATATCCAACACTAATGAGACCAGAGACTCAAATGGCACACATGAGGATTTAGTGAGAAAAAGTGGAATGAGTATGCTTCCATTCAACTCAGCAGACACCCACAGAAAATTCATAGTTTTTAGATTAAAGGTACATATAACACCTCCCATACTGTACTTTATTGTCCTTTTTGTGATATTAGCCTCTGACTACAAAAACACTTTCCTGTCCCCTCTGAATGCCCACTACAACATTAATACATTCTTTCTGTACGGAGGTATTCACAAATACTTGTGGGATTGAATTCTGTCACAAATAACAAACTTTTAGTATTTTGCAATTGAGCAACAATTTAATTGTAACTAACGATTGTTTTCGTCATCAATGAATGTGCCAATTATTTTCTCGATCAATCATTTGGTCTATAAAATACCTGAAAACATTACAAAAAATCCATTGCATGCATTGCAATATCCTAGAGCCAAGTCAGATGTCTTGTTTTGTTCAACGAATAGTCGAAAAAACCAAAACATATTCAATTTACTATAACATAAGACCAAGAAAAGCAGTGATTTCTCACATTTGAGCACCTGAAACTATCATTGATTTTAGCATTGCTGCTGGAAAAATAACTTCAACAATGAATGGATTTTCAAAATAGTTGACAGATTTGTTTTCTGTTGATCAACTAATTGTTGCAGCTGTAGCCTGTATGGCTTTTAAGATAAGCTGCTTGTTCAATAAAAAAAAAAAAAAACACATCACAACAAAGAGGCACACAACCTTTGCACACGGGTGATCTAAATAATAAGCACATTTGCACGGCTTTTATGAATGGGATGTAAAGGTGTGTCCTTGTTCTACATTTTCCATCCTGAACATCACTTGGTCAAATTATCCTACAGCTTTAAAGTGGTAAATACATCACTCTTATTATTCTATTGTTCGCATGGCGACCTTCTAACCCAGAGGACAAGACAGTAATGTGATATAGTCTGTCTCAGTGTTTCAGTGGACTGCAGATGAAATGTAGAATGTATCCCTGTGCTCACTCTGGACTTTAGATCAAATGTCACTGTGGCCAATATATATATATATATATATATATATATATATATATATATATATATATATATAGATATAGATATATAGATATTTTATTCAAGGTCCCAGTAGCTTAAAGACATCACACACAACATACATCATAAACAGAATGATGAAATAACAAATCCACATGAATAATATGGACAATAAAAGAAAAGATACTAAATAAAAAAAATCCACATATTCTATGAAAAAAGGGTTTCCAGTTCAAAGGTTACACCTGTGACAACTGTCAGCCAGCCAGCATTTCAAACAACTTCATCACTCACACATGAAGCATATGGCCAATCTGTCCATCCTGGCTGGCCTGTTTCATCTTTGTAAAATATTGCTTTAAAAAGACAGTGACAAATGGACTCATTTCAACTTGTGGATGTGTTAGACAGTCAGAAGCTCAATTTAATATTATCAAATTTCATCAGATAGTCTGTATACCCCCAGAGTTCAATATAAGATGACACAGACGCTGGTGAAAAGATGCGAGATTTTTTTTCCTCCCAACTATTAGATTGTAATTTATTTCATACTGACAGACTTCCATGTCTTCTCTTCCTCCCACTTCTTCAACTTATTGTCTTTAGTTGAAAACTTTTAAAGCAGCTCCTCCTCAGTCAGTTTAGCGCAACATTTATTTAGTGAAGTTTTTTAAGAACCAAATTCTCTTTTTCAGTAACGCCTTGGAATAAGAGTCAAAAGGGCTTTTTGTGGACGTGGGTGGGTGTGAGTGGGAGAAACGACCAAAAACAGGTCAGGGCTGTCATAAGCAGAGGGTCACTCTAAATCATACAAACACTGCAGGAGCTCTGGCCTTTAATGAATCCCCTCAATAAACTGAAAATCTTGTGCCCTCAGAATTTACATTTTGAATAATTCCCCTAATGTATCCATGAAATGAGAGATGTCTGGGGGCAGGCGATTATGCCTCAGCGACTAGTCTTTTTCACTGGGATTTTAACAAGTGACTGAAATTAACATGGCTTTAATTCTCTCCGCCCCATAGCTAATTGAAACCAGTAATCTCCAGAGTTTGCATTGCGCAGAGGGACGGGGAGGCGTAACATGTTATCCTCAGAGCAGACGTTCAACAGGACCCGTCTCCCAGTGCACTGCAGCAGAAAGCAAAGCAGTAGTGGGTCTGCTGATGGAAATAACGTGTATCCATTCTCCACAGCCAAATTATTCACTTGTTAGCGAACTACATGCTCAACATAAATAGAACAATGGTTTGAGGAGCTGACAGGTGGGAGCCGGCTGATGCTTTCTGGGATAATAAAGACATGTCAAACACTTTGTTCAATAATATGCACAAGTTACACTATGTGATTTTTTGTTGTTGCACGATGTATACAGCCCCCTGACAGCTCAAAAGACTGTCAGTCAGTCTAGTCATGTAGCTGGAATTTGCTCCAGTAGAGGTGGGGATGAATATTCAGAGGCTCAGCTGCGTCAGAGGCCCACAGAGACATAACACACCCCTCCAAGGACCCCCCCCCCCCCCCACACACACACACACACACACACACACACACCTTGCACTTTCCCTTGATGTGGTGGAGTCAGTCCAACACTCCACAGGTGTGACCCACTCAGGCCTGTGAAAGCCTCCACACATACACACGCTAGGACCTGTGATCAGGAAGGCAGAAAAGGCAGCTGCACATATACAGGAAGCAAAGACAGACTAATGACACACACACACACACACACACACACACACACACACACACACACACACACACACACACACACACACACACACACACACACACACACACACACACACACACACACACACACACCTTCTCAGGTCTGCAGGTAGCACTGGTGCCACAGTTAAGTTGATAGATGAGGAGATTTTTTTGTCTGTGTGCAACACACTGTAGACTTTTGAAGGTTAATAGCCAAAAGATTGATCCATCAATCGCATTAAAGTCTCAAATAATAACGTCCCATGCTCGGTTTAAAACTAATTTCTTGCGTTTTTGCTGGATAATGTTGGACATATATAGACATGCCCTTGGACATGATTTCATATACTCTGCTGCTGCAGTCGGTGAAACACACACACACACACACACACACACACACACACACACACACACACACACACACACACACACACACACACACACACACACACACACAGCATCTAGTGATTGGACTTGATATGTTTGTCAATGTCTACGCACACTACAACAACCCAGGCGCTTAGAGACTCAACATGCTGCCGGGAAACTATTGCACCACATTGTTGTCACCATGAGAATTGAATTGATTGCCTGCTTTCATACCGCATATTCCATATCATATTGGATCTGTCCCACAATATCATTAGATCAGACTTAAGAATATTAATTTGGTGAAAATAGAATTGTTGCATCTCGTCCAAATGATCTGACAGACATGCAATGTGTCATTACCATGCTCACTAAATAGTGAGATATTTTTAAAAACAGAGTTTAACGGCTCGTGCAGACAGGCAGTGTGCTTGTGTGTCACAAATAAATGCAGAAAAACCCGACACTATAGTCTGAGCAGAGAGGTAAGACACCAGGCGGCCAAATCGACGTTAAGATTTAACAAATGGAAACAAAGACTTCATGACACACTTTTGACTATGCAGCCACTGCCAAAGCGCTGGTGGTTATACATGCTATAATCTGGCATTCACACATTTCTCCCCCTCCCGATTCATTGATGGTGCATTTCTTCCCATGATAAAGGCGGTGTGCTGCGATGCTTGTAACATCAATCACATCCAGTGCACGGGGCGCATATCGTCTTCCGTCTATCAGCTAGAAAGTGCTCTCGCCTCGGGTGTGGGATATGTGCTTCTCCGCTCTGTTATCCCGTAAAAATCGGATTCTCTCTTTGCAGGAGCTGTATTATTGGGTGGCCGTACTGGACGTGCCATATATTTCCCATTCGCACCCAGCCTAAAGTTGGGACTTAAGACTTTCAGCACCACTTTTCCGTGGACAGCGCTCGCAATGATTTGGGGGCATCGTCGCAGCAACCAATGCGTGTGGGTTCCTTTTGGATACTATTCAGAAACAATGTTTAGATATTGATTTGTTTTCTTTTTAAAAGCCAGAGTCGCTCAGGAAATCCTCCCTTCACATATTGATAGATCCAACAAGATACGATTTCTGCTTTGGATATGGGTCACTTCTAATGAAAGGATTCTTCGTGGACAGGAGATAGGGGTAAGTACAGCCACCCAAGCTGTAAAAATGGGTCATCTACGCTAATCACATGTTTAAAAAAAAAAAAAAAACGTCGTGACTACAATTGACTTAAGCCAGTGCATTGGAGAGATACTGACAATTAGGATGCATGATACAAATCTGGGGATGCACGCAAAACATTTTTAAATGCAACTAGCATGTTTCAATGTCGTTTAATACTTCAGTGAGTCAATGATTTATAATGTTATGACAGTTTTGAAAAGTAGATCTCTGGATTGCCTATAACCGTGAGTGCAACGCCCAGGACTGTGGGTGCATCGATTGTTTTTACGCGTTACAGCGCAGCGTGTTGTGTGGAGCGCTGTGCCTCGCTGCGCTGCAGAGGCGCCCGAAGTGTCACAAAATATGATAAAAGAATGACTCCATATGCAAACTGCTGGAGCTACAGGGTTTAAATGTGATTATAGTTACAGCTTTGAAAGCACAGATTAGAACAGACCGCGGACAAATCTTATCTTCACTAAAAGCCAATCCAGTTTGACTTTGAATGGAAGTAGCAAGATGCAAACAGCCGCTTCTTCATCCCCAGCCCCCCCCCCCCCCCCCCCCCCCAGATTTATCTAATCTCCACCTCTCTCTCTTCGTGTCTCCCTCTCAGCCCTGAAACAAGTTGAGTCATGTAGGGGAGCACTCTGGCTTGGTGGTATTTTGTGAGTGTGTTGGGGGATGGAGTGGGGGGTGAACGGTGTGTGAACCATCATGTCAGTCACTGTGCTGTGCAGATGTGCAGCCTCCTGGCAGTGGAGATTGGAGACAGCGGTAGAACTGCTGATGTGAGACTGCTGCTGTGTACCCCAGAGCAAACTTTAATAGGTTACTTAGGCATGCATGGTTGTTACTTCAAGGCCATTATTTTGTTGACAGGGATGTATATTATGCTTCATTTGCATGCACACTATTTGTCTGTTGGCATAAAAACCAAGGCTGGGAGTAGTGGTCAAGGGCCACGAGACAAGCAAAGATACCTGACACGCAAAGAAACCATGGTATTAACACTGCGTCCTTATTGAACTGCTCCCTCAGGCCTTTTTGTGGGGCCAGAGATTAGCTTTGTGCTATCTTACTCTCATTGCTCCAATTCATGGTGGTGAGGGGGAGGGTAGGGGGGGTGCTGCTATGATTGCAGCCAAATATGCCAATGTCTGCATTCCCTCTGAACTTACAGTCAAGAGGGGAAATGTTCCTAATATCAGTGGATAATTATCTAAAGTGTCTGACTCAGCAAAAGAGAGATTTTAATTCAACCTCGTCCAGGCTCCAAGCCCTCACAGCCACAAGATAGATTTTATGTCTTAGGTTTGGTTATTCTTGTTGGCATGTTCTTCACAACTGCAGTGACTGATAGCCTACCTGGATTTCGCTACAAAGCATGCTTAAGGAATCTACCCCAGAGAGAGATTGGGAGGAATACTGTGTGTGTAGAGCAGGAAGGTGCAGGGGCTTATTCAAACAGCCTTAGATTTACTTTTCGAAGCTTTGCCTGGCTTATCTTGTCCTCTGAGTTTAGCAAGTGCAGACTCAGCATAAGACCCCTGGTTTGCCTGCTGCTATAAGTTCTCTTTAATGTGTCATGGGCCAGATTTTAAGCAGCTATAAGGAGATACTGTAGCATTGCCTCAATCTCTGCTTAATAATACACCAGGACACAGCAGCGTACTGTAGATTAGCTTGCCCAGGGAAAACAAATTTGTTTTTTACATTTCATTCTGTTAGCAAAGCGGTCAAATGATGAACACATTCGCTTCATGTTAACCACAGCGATCAAAGTGATTGAAATCATTCCAAGAGGAGGGGGGTGAGGATTGGGGCTGTTTTCCAGCCTGCAGAGAAACTATCCAGTATCCACATCTTTTACTGTAAGTGCTGCATGGATCCAAGAGCAAGGCTGCAATAAACAAACATGTACACTGTTTCCCAAAACAGACCCATGGTTAAATTCCCGATAGACCTCTGTTGTTCCCTTTTACAAAGGCTTGTGCTGGAAATGGGAAAATGTGTGTACAGCGTATAGAGCCCAGGTTCTAGCTTCATTCTCCTCTCGGCAGACGCCATCTGCTCACTGGGGAGGTTTTCCAAACAATTCCATACTAAAGACAGGGGAAACGAGAAACATGGCTACACTACAAACATACAAACAGCAGGCTCAGATTCTTTTCTGTAAAATAAAAAAGAAATCAGGTCACTTAATGTTAGAGTTTCAAAATAAATACATTACTGAATAAAAATCCCTGCACTAATTCAATGCCCTCATGTGGCATTAGCATATGTGTGTGCACACACACGGATGTATTTTTCTAGAAGCATGCATTCATTTATTCATTTGTCAGGTTTTCAGGAAAACATCCTACAATTAGTGGACTACATTTCATCCCTCTGAGGCCAGTTTCTTTGTATATTATATGTTGAAAGTGTATAAAATAAAAATGATATGATATTTAAGCTGATGGATACGTGATGTGTGTATGAATTACATCAGTCAGAGTTCATTTTGAATTATAATTGACTAGTGACACTCAGTGAGATGATGTCCTATCTTAAATGAAGTGTTTGTCCTTGTAACAGGTAATCACGTGTAAACAGACACAGTTATCTCTTGAGGTATTACTACTTAAATATTGTGCATTAGGTTGTACATTTAGAGTGAAGCAACAGGTAGAAATTAGACCTTCAAATTGCATTTTAATGTTGGTAATACATCTTGTGAAGTAATGCACTACCAAATACTGACTTCCATTGACTAGTATGAATTTCACACATAACATGGATTTGGCCCTTATTGTATTGCTGACATATCATTAATTTTGAAACTGTGGAAAAACAATGGATTTTCAAATTATTAACAATGGATGAAAACACAAAGATCCAGAAGAGTGATGTTGTGCATTTCCTGAGTCATCTTACACACAGATTCTTCCTAGGGCAGCGTTGTGTGAAATGGAGTGTGAAATGAGTGCACTTAACATCCCTGCAGTGGATTATACACGTTATCACAGGGGTCGAGAGCATCTTGCCTCTCGCCTGCAAATCTGTCATCAAGTTACATTCACCTTTACTCTCAAGTCCATTGAATGTTCCCTACATGACTCGTTTGTTCAATCAGTCCATGCCTGGAGCTCCAGACACAAGTGAAATAATATCGTCAAATATTTGAATTTGACTTACTTGGAAAAAGTACCCAATCTGACTTTTTTAATTATCTAAACTTTCTTCTGCTCCTTCTTTAGCCCTTTATTACAAACTATATAGATTATAGAATGCCTGTCACATAGATAGAAGGGAAATGTGCTTTGTTGTACTTTTACATAATAATTACAAACCTCTATTGAAGGAGAAATTCAACTCTAAGCACTTTGGCACATATAAAAGCAGCTATTGCTTATGTACTGTGCTTTTTGTTGTAGTATATAGTAAGTATTTTTTTTTTTCATTTGGATAACTGGCCAAACATAGAAGTCATGGTTGCATATTAGTATTTTTGCAATGCATGTACAATGGACAACTTTCAGACATTTTGTAAATCCAAATTTTTTGGTGTTTTAATAAAGCAGCACACTGTACAACAACACTTGATGATGACAATACATATAATATATATATATTACAATCAGGAAATGATCAATGTAAAGAAATTAAGGAAGAAACTGAAATAGTTGATAGATACACAAAACAAAAAGAGCCAACTCAGTGCAACAATGTTCAACATTCGCACAGGGAGCAATGGGCCTACATCACCGAACGGGTCGAGGCAGCGCGCTTTCACTTTTACTCTCTCCACCATAAGTGGCCTCAACAGACTGCAGTGGGTAAAATACTGCAAGAGTAAAAAAAACGCCAAGATCACAGATACACGTTCCCCAAAGGTCCATACTTGCTGGAAATTCACTCTTATTCTCTGGAGGTTGTCAAGAGGCATTCTGGGAAACTAAGAACGAACCACAAACTGTAGTAGAAGCAGACGGCACAGGTGGGCATTAGGATGGGCGAGGACAAACCTCCGTCCCCGAACTCGGACTCGCTAAATGTAATGGATATTACACGCACACACAGTGGTGCCAACTTGGCAAGTGCATTTCCACGAACTGCTAATCAATGACTTCAGATCAGTGAAAATTCAGCCCAGGAAGTGGAACATGCATGCTTGATAGGCTAGACAGGGAGCATGTGCTGTATTATCAACCTGATCAATACACTTGTGCTGGCGACCATTTAGAATATGCGCCACCAAGACATTTCACTTTTTTTGTGTTGAAATTGTTATTAAGATTTATAAGTCAAAGTGGAGCTGGAGTTAAACCAATGAGGAAAGAAAAGTGTAAAAAATGAGCCTTTCAATAATCACACATGCAGTAAAATCAACAAAATGTAAGATATGAGATCTTCCCTCTCTACCTCCCGTAGCCATTTGCTCCCCTGAAGCTCCCTCCATGCCACCCTCAAAACCACCTCCCCTCCTTCCTTACCTCCCACCAGTCCATCCTTTGCATTGATAAACTGCATTTACATATAGCCATGGGCAGTGTCAAGACAATATATGTTAACATGCAGCACTTTAATGCATTCTTTTCTCAACATTAAATTATGGCAGCCATAAAATGAGAGCTGTGCTCCCTTCTTTTCTAAGCAAAGAATGACAGTTATAAAGACATCTGAGATGAGAGCCGTGGCTGAGAATGAGAGTTGTGTGACAGCCCTAATGTTACCTTTGTAACTGTTGCCTCCTATTTTCCCAAATGATCACCTGTTATTTCTTCTCCTCGCTATTCATGGACGGTTGTGTAATGTTTGCTGATTTCAGTGTTTCTCCACGTGATGAAATAATAGAAAAAGAAGCTGCTCTCACGTACCAGCTATTCAGAAACCATATTTAGACATACTTTATCTCTCCTCTTCACCACCATTACAATCCAGCACAACTAAGGTGCCAGGCTTAGGCTTTTAGTGATGTAAGAAATGGATAGATAGATTGATTGATAGATAGATAGATAGATAGATAGATAGATAGATAGATAGATAGATAGATAGATAGATAGATAGATAGATAGATAGATAGATAGATAGATAGATAGATAGATAGATACTTTCTGAGCTGTTCCTTTTAGTTGAGAGTTGAGTTTAAAGAAATTTAACAACAAAGCAATGCTCCTGCTTGGAGATTCTTTCCACCTCTGAATGTGGGTGTAACCGGACCGAGGCAACAGTCCACTGTGATCACGCTGCGCTGCACTCTATATATCCCATTTGTGCTCACTTTCCCTTGAAACCTCTTCTCAGATTGCCTTATCTTTGGAGGTAGTTTAGTATGCAGGTTTTCTCAATTTTTTTTTTTAAGATTCTTTTTATTGACTTTTTTTGATGTGTGAACATGTGAACAAAATATAAAAATCCCCCAGAACCCAAATGAAATAAACACATGGTTTTTGTCAGTTCTTAAAAACAAAACAAATGTATATCAAGAATGTATTATACTATTTAAAATGTATGTTCTGTCGGCGCAAGCCTGTATAGTTGGGATTTTTTAGTGCTCTTGTCTTGTGTTACTTCACTTCCATCAGTACAGACATGACGTCCTTAATCAGGTGACATAGAAAGTGATGTAGTTCCGTAAAGTAAAAAAAAAAACTCATATCATATGATAAAACTATAGGGCGCTGCCACTCTAAACATAAATTGGTCATAATTGCTGCTTGTACAAACGACATATGTAACCAACAGTGATGTCACAGTGTACTGACCCACCCTTGAGTAAACTTGTTTACCACTGCAGCAAAGTGAGAAGTTAAACAACTACAGGTTGGTTTTCTGCTGATGATTAGTTGCTACTTAAGCTTGCAGTCATTTTTTGGCCTTTAGGGGCAGTGCAACAAGCTGTAAACACATAGCTGACATCGTCATAAGATGTTTGCAACCATTTGCTTATTTACACATCCAGCAGACACAAAAGCATTCATTCAGAGCCGTGTGTTGTCCACCTGTAAAACAAAAGTCCAATATTCAGTCTCTCTTTAGCTTTGTTTTGCTCTCCACCAACTCCTAAGGGAACTTTCTGGCTCTTTTGGTACTAAATGCTCCTCTATTTTTACAGGATAGTGTATGCCCTGTCTAGGGATGGCTGAGACACAACATGAGAAGGACCCATCTGTGTCCCACATGGCCACAGAAATAGATCATTGCGTTTTAACAACTCAAGTGTTTATTTTCAATGCATTTTTAAAAGAAGGTGGAGCTATAGGATTTGGCTTCAGGGTGGGAAAAGTCCAATATAAAAAAAACAAGGAAGTTATGTCTAGGAAGGTATGACAAATATAACCTGATGAAATCAAAGAAACCAAAGAACAACCACTTACCTCCCAAAATACAAACTCTAGAAACACAAAGGCATCAGAGCGGTAAAGATCATACAGACAAGTGTTGGGAGGAGAGGGAGACGAGCTGTGCCCCACACAGCACCGCCACTTCTTATGTAGTTGAGTAATATCAGGAATGAGACAATCACAGGCACACCTGTCACATTGTCAAGTGCCGTCATTCAAACTGATGGAGAGAGCACACACATTAATAGCACAATAAAACCACCACATTTGGTGCTGCGATGAAAGATACTAGAGCTGACGAGGACTGCAGAGGCATGTGATTTTCTGTAAGTTTGTCTCTACGAGGGACCCCTTTCACATGACACATTAATTGATCCTTTGTTAATATATACAATATTGATATAGCAGCTTTAGGGAAAGTTCAAGAAACAAATCTGAATAAATGAAAAAACTAAATTGAGGGGGAGAACGTAAATAAGGCATACCAAATGCAGAGGAACCCTGTCGGAGCTGTGGCTCAGGAGGTAGAGCGGGTCATCCTTTTATACCTGGCTCCATCGGTGTATAAATGTGTGTGTGAATAAGAGGCAAATTGTGAAGCCCTTTGTCCGATAAAGTAATAAAGATCCTACAATAACGGGAACATGTGCAATGGTGAGGTCAAGTTTTCCTGAGCACAGTGTACTAAAATTGTAGTTCTTCTGGTTGAAGGTGATGAAGTAAACCAACATTTCTCTATTGTTTGTCCCTCCAATAGACTTCCACCGACTTGTAGAGTCTATAACAATCTATAACTGAAGCTCTTCTGGCTGCTTGTGATGGCCACAGCAACGCCTTTTTAAGACACTTTGTGTTGTTTTTTTCTTTGATTTGTCACCCAAATGCATTTCAAACTGTACCATCAGAGGAGCTGTTACAAATCCATATGGTAAATGTTTCTCTTATACTCTACAATGCTGCCTTTGTTTTAGTTATTGCAGTCATGGGCACAATTGGACCCATTCTTGTGAGAATAACGCCCCCAATGATTTGTGTCGAAGGGGCCCGATGCACACACAAATGTCAGAATGCCTATCATGCAATTAAATATCTTCGCGAATAGGTTCCTGTATAATGGGAACAAGACTGAATTATAAATTCCACCTTTTTTAAATTGTACTTAATCCATTCAACACACTGTGGCATGGCTGTTGAGTGGATTTGAGGTCAGGTGTAGTCACAGTAGTTAAAAATGAACCATGAACTTTTAGCCGCTCTGTTGCTTCACTTCCAACTGGGACATCATGAAAAACATCTGCAGTTTTAATATCAGTGGATGCAGGTTTTTATGTTAGTTTCTCCAATGGCTCCCTCTGCTGCAGATATGAGAATGGATATGAGATATCAGAACAGGTGTTGATAAAGGGACTGCAATTACTGGCTCAGCATCAGCATCACAAATGGATGCCTGGGCCGTTACCTGCGGACAGCTCCGGTACTCACACTCTGCTGGCTGGGTGGAAGGTGTTTGATTAAAAAAAAAAAAAAAAGGCTCTGCTCAGAAATAGATTGCTGGGCTTTCTGTGATGAGATTTGTGTGGTTCAGGTTCTGGAGAATCGACACAACATGAAGAAAGCTTTATAGCTGCTACATGGCTGATGTGACGTAGAATTATGAGCACCAAAGCGAAGTCTGAATCCTCTGATGTCATGTAGTGATTCATTTAACTTTGCAACGGCTGATTAAACTGTCTCTGCCTTCTTTTTAACAAAGCATGACAGGATGACAGTTTGACAGTGAAACCTGTTTTATTTTGAATCTGTCGTGCACCGTTTGCCAGTGGCATTGGCTTATTAAAGTGAAACTTGTAATCACTGATGCAGATGTACATGCAGGCACACAAAGGCAAACTGGTGTAACTGCATTTATGCGATTATCTGCCTCAATTGCATCTCCAAAACTGCAATTTAGGTTTTAAATTGTGGTTGCAAATGAATGTGTATGTGCTTTTGAATGTGTTTGTGCACACATTCAATTAATGTTGACTTTAAATTATGGAAGATAGAACTGAAGAAGGGAGGAAGGAAAGAAGATAGAGAGAAGGTAGGGAACAAGCAAGCTGACTTATCAGCATTTACACATGTGAATATTTACAAAATATCAGTGCTTTTCATTTAATCCTCTTCATTTGGGCATCATTAACAGGGGCTGACTAATATAAAATCCAAAACCTATATCTCCTCTGACTAACTGCTGCATTTGCACACACAAAAGGCAGAATATGAGTTAAGTTTTGTGAATATCTGTGTCAACCCCATCCACCTACACTTTGCACACAGAACACAAAAGCATATGCACATGGTGTTGAAAGGCACACACAGGAAATGATACATGTTCAGGAATATAGACACTTATTACAGTATGCTACACATATAATGTATTACACGTATCTGCAAACATGCAAATCAAATGCATGCACAGCGAGAGGGGGCGGATGCAAAGAGAGTGAGTCCATGAGCGGGGGTGGGTGTTTTGTCTTTCCCGCGAGGGTTGCTCGTTGTTTTGCGGAGGCAGGTTCAGCTCTAGGATTAATGAAAAGCTCCATCTTAGTCATGAAAAGAGCATTTTCACAATCTATTTAACATCATGCATACCAAAGGCTCACATTAGGCACTGTTGACTTATGCTTGCCTACAGCAGTGTTTTCTGATGCATTCATTGCCACTGCTGTGATCTTCTGTGGGTAGGCTGCCCCCCCTCCAGCCATGCCCATTGAGACTCTTGCATTTCTCATGTTCACTGTCAGAAAAGTCATTTTTCAGCACGAGATGAAATATGGCACGCAACTGGAAGTCTGAGGGAGTTATTGAAGAAATGGGAGTAATAAAGCTTCCCAGGACTTTAGTGTTCTTTTTGGATGATGTCTTTTTTTCCCCACCGTTTGGCGATGGATGGTTGTCCACAGAAACAGAGGATTCAGTGGCACAGAGCATGGTATTAGCCAATTTAGTCAAAACTTTATAGGTCAAACACAGCACTCTGTGAGCTCGCTGTGAGTGGTGCCAGGTCATAGAATTGTAATGCAGGATGTCTTTTTCTCGGTGGCCAGGCTGACCCGACAAAGAGTAAAGTGGGGTAGTATAGGCTGCAGTGGAAAAGCTCGCAGAAGTGCATTCCATGAGTGCTGGATGTTATTTCAGTGGTTGCTTTTTGGTGAATTATTTAGTGCAAATGGTTGTAATTACACAGTGACTACAGTGAGGGCGATTAGGTTGCGGCGTGTCTAGATCATTGCAGGGATCACAGGACTACGTGATAAACTCAAAGGCATTCCAGGAACTGCTGCGCGCTCCTGCATCGCTTCTTCCCCGCCGCCCTCCTTCCCCGCCGCCCTCCTTCCCTTTAGCTCTGTCAGCGATTTCTCTCCTGTGAGTGGCTGGCGTCAGGGCGGTCCTCTCAGAGCTTTTAAAAGGCTGTTAAAGGTCCTTGTGAGACACGGCCCCTATCCCTCCGCCGCCACCCACACCACCTACCCAGCCCGCCCACAAAGCCCTGGAAGCAATCACAGCCTCTCTGGATGTCAGCTGGCATTACTGTAACCCTCCTTACGCCTGCGATCAGGGCTCAGCCATGCAAGGGGAACTGGGGCAAAGCGAAGGCACTCACTCGTGGCAGCCAAGGGAGAGACCGGTCATCTCCGCCACGCTGACCTTTGAGGGCCTTTCGAGGATCGTGATGTGATGGCGTGGGCGATGAATGATGCTGAAAGTAATGCTCTGATTCATTTGTTGGTGTAAACACAGAATGACTAGCACAGCAAAACAAGATGCAGCGAGGGACTTAAATGAGACACAAATGTCATCCGATGCACTTTTTTAAGGGGGGAAGACAACTGGAGGGTCCATTATGTGGCCCCGCTCTCCTGTCCTGTCCAGGATGGTTCGTCTGTCAAGTTAAAATGGCAGGATTGCAAATTCTGCCTGACAGCCGAAGTTCCCCTCAGGGAGACTAAGTGGCGTCAACCTGTCGTAGTCACACACTGTTGGTGACAAGGTGATGATGAACACCTTTCATTAAAGGCAGAAGTTGGGCTTTTCCTCCGAGAGAGCAAAGGGAAAGGACCGCGACTGGAGCCGGAAGCCTTAGGGGCCCAAACTCCATATGATTTTATATGCTAAGACCTCCGTATGTCACCAGGATGCACACTCAAAATTCTATAGGACCTACAATCAGAGGCACAGTAACAGGTTCATTCCTGCTTTGATTGGAGTCATCCCATGAAAAATGTTTGAATCTCACCACAAGTAGTAAACGTGATTTCAATCAGGAGAGACTTGTTTGCAGATATGCAAATATTTATTTGAAAATACGCATGCAAAGTAACAAAGGTTTGCATCAAATCTTTGGAGATTAGACTCCAACGGACAAAAGGTATATAGGCTATACAATTTCTAGAGTTTTAGAAAAGCCAGTATATCCCCCGATGGAGTCTAGACACTGGCGGTGGTGATTAAACCAAAAGGGGGTCCGTCAGCCAGAAGAAGACCGAGAACCCCGTGGTTAAAGATGCCTGGAGGTGGAAGGGGAGGAGGCGGGTCGCACGCTCGTCTGCAAAGACAACTGACAGAAGCGGGAGAGAGAACAGATTTAAAAACATGGTTGTTGTGCTGTGACAGGCTTGAACGAACATGCCCGATTCTGATTGGATACGTGACGTAAGCTACTTCTCACCACACAGCTGATCAGACTTGCCAGCTGATTAAGACAGTGTGTAACATTAATGACGTCTCCCTGACTGAATTTACGCTGAGCTACATGTGTGGATTGATATTGCTTAAAATCTACACTTGGCAGCGATGGCCGCTACCAAATGACAGCATGAGGTAGCTGTTTTGACCATTTAAAGTTTACTACCCTGAACTCATGGCTTGAGAAGTCATTACACTGCACACAGCAATACTGGCAAGTTTTTGATAGATTGTAAATGGACAGTAGGGGCAAAAGCTCATAGCTGGCAGAAGAAACATTGCTGAGTCCAGTTTTTTTTATGTTCAGGGCAGTTGCTTGCTAATGATTAGGAAACATCTTTGACTCAAAATTTGATTTGTCACTTCGGTGGTTGCCCAATACCAGGATTTAAATTGGGTAAACATAGTTAATCAATGTGGTCTCGGTTAGAATGTGTTGGCCTGCAGTCTGATTTTAACTGATCCAACAGATGTGTTTTGAAATGAAAACCTTGCCTGCTGTAGTTTCAAAATGTAATATATGGTAATGTAAAGCCCCTATTAAAGTTTAAATAAATACTGCATACTGTAGCTGAAACATTGACGTTTTTTTTGGCATCACACTGTCACACTGCGGAGAATTTTTGACAGATGTTCACTGTCTGTTAGGGAGACAAAATGTGTGGCATAAAAGCAAATCCCCTGCCAGAATTTCACACGACGATGATGAAGCACCTGCTATAAATATTCCATCATGAGCCCAAAACACACAACACTAACCATAACAATTATGATAATAGTAATAATACTGCCCCTAAACCTACTTATAGTAATACCGCCATATAAACACAATTATAGTGTGCTGTATGATCAAAACAATTCAAACTTACATTTTCATTAATTATTTAGTTAAAGAAAAAGGGAAGATATGTGGTGTTGGATTCATTAAGGTCCACTGGCAGAATGTAAATTATGACATTAGGAGCAATAACATAGCTCGGATCTCTCAGTAAACACGAGTGCCTGAAGTATCCTGGCTGCCTGCATGTGTCTTCAAATGAGACACAGCTCCCCACACCTACAATCTATTCACAAATCATTACTGGCCTAATGAGCAACATCAAACCCTGACATTACGACAAGTTACTACCATCTCCATGACAACTAGGATCACAGAAAAAGAGTGATATGTCACGGCACTTCCTTTTCCATTGCATGCTGCAGGTTTCATACCAACAAGTTCTCCAAACCATACGACGATATAGGTTGTTTATTCCTATACCTCTCATACCACCCACTAGCCTAGAAATCTAGATGCACCCTAGCGGCAGCAAATGTAATTTGCAGCCAGGGGGGTCTAGGAACTCTCCGTTGGCTTGCGAGCTGGAAAAACCAAACTCTGGTCAGGCCAATCACATTGTGTATAGACTCGGTGGGCGGGCTTATGGCTGCTGCTGCTGCTGGCGAACAGCGGCCTTCTGGAAGACTTGGAGTTAAGCTTTTCTTTGAGAAAAGAACAAAGAACGGCACTGAAGTAATTCTTAAAAAGGAAGATGTGTTTGGAGTTTTGCCGACCGGATACGGCAAAAGTTTAATCTATCAACTAGCTCCGCCAACTTCTTTGTTGCTCTGCCTGGTTGTAGCGCTATCCTATTGGGTCCAGAGGGAATTTGAAAGACAACCGTTTATCCCGCCCCTCGGATTGAGCCCTGTCAATGGTGTGTTCCCAGACCCAACATCTTGATGCCTATGTCTGGCTTGTCAGGCTAACAACCCACAGGATCGTTTCATTAATAAGCGCCCCTAGAGGTGGCAGGAAATATGACCCACAGGATCGTTTTCTCATATCTAAACCAGAGGATGTAACGGTCACAGTTTTAAACTTATCATCGTGAAACGGTTGCAGTTTGGTTACGTTTAGGCACGATTTGGCTATGGTTAGGCCCCAAAACTACTTCCTTTAAAGGTCCCATGACATGGTGCTCTTTGGATGCTTTTATTTAGGCCTTAGTGGTCCCCTAATACTGGATCTGAAGTCTCTTTCCCGATATTCTGCCTTGGTGCAGAATTACAGCCACTAGAGCCAGTCCCACAATGAGCTTTACTCAGAACGTGCCATTTCTGTGTCTTTAGCTATTGAGGAGGAGGGTGGGGGGGGGGGGGGCAAGGTGTAGGGTGGAGGGGTGTGACCTTGACGAACTGGCACTTTGCTTGTTTGAAAGCCATGATGTCTCTCTCTCTCATGGGTTGGCCAAATTCTCTGGGCGGGCAAAGCAGAGAAAGGGGAGGTAACCTTCCTCCTTATGACCTCATAAAGAGGAGATTCCAGAACGGCTCATCTGAGCTTACTTTTTTTAAAAGGAAGAGAAGGATACCCAGGGCTCGGTTTACACCTATCACCATTTCAAGCTAATTGGGGACCATAGGCAGGCTGGGAGAACTCATATTAATGTTAAAAAAAACTCATAAAGTGAAATGCCATGGGACCTTTAAAAAAAGATTGTGGTTTTGGTTCAAATCATCCGTTACGTTACTTAACTCCCGGTTTAGCATGTGACGCCACTAGTTTCAATTGTTCCGTAAATTTAAAAATAAATTGCTGTTTACTTTTTATTTTCAAATGGGACACGAACCCCGGTCAACCTGCCTCCTAACCCGCAATTTGCCGCTCTTATACCTCGTCATCTTACTTCCTGCTTCGCTCCGTAATAATTATGGGAGGCCAGAGGGCGCTGCCTCTTAAAACTTAAATATGAGTCGTAATTGCTGCTTGAACAAGCGACTTATGGGAGCATTTTCCTTGGTATGACAGTCGCTTTCATACTCCTGAAACTTCATATCATCAAATCTTTAGACACTTTAGACAATGGAATTTGTTATGTTTCCGCTGTGCCACCGCTGGCTTATGTATGTGCAGGATGATGCTTCTGCATGTTATCTCATTTTAACATAAGAGATGTGTCAGCAATTACTATGGCAGTGACCACACAGTGTTCAATTATATTGATTTTTGGGGACTTTGTAAGCTCGGAAGGCACACTTTGTGAGCGAAGGCAAGTGGAAGAAAAAAACTGCTTTACCTGATATCATTTTATTATGAGATAATTTAAAGCCATAGAAAATAGAATGACAAGAATTGTAAATGACCACATTTATATATTACTGTTGTTTAGTGGAAACCTTCAAATCCCAAATGTTTTACCCCAAGTGGAAGGGCACAGTTTTTTTTATGTGGTTGTCGGAATTGATTTTCCTTACAAAATAAATTCACAAATACATGGTCATCAAATAAAAAACAAAACATCTTTGTTTCCCTTGTCATGGCATCTTGTCATTGTTTTGTCATATCTCCTGTTATATGATATGATATGACAAACAAGGTTTCCCTTTTTGTGATAAAGCTTGTCTTTATATCCTCAGTTAAATGTCAAAGATTTGGGGTTGTCATGTTCCTTTACTTTGTTAATTCTAACGTTTTGCAGCCCCTTCGAGACTGTGACAGTAATTGGACAGACAAAAAGGTAAAATTCTGGGAAATATATTGTACAGTTTTCATGTGTCTTTGACAACATGTATCCTTCACTGCAGTTAATGCATTTGGCTCTTATGATGGCACAGCAGTTTCAGGGCTATAGATCGTGTTTACACGCATATGGAAAATGCAATTGTAATGTGATTAAGTCAGTAATGTGAGCAAGGTGGGGCTTGTGTACATTGTGCTGTAATTGTTGAGTGGTGTTCTCTTATGACATGCAAACATGATTATTGATATAGAATTATATAAACGTCTTAATGCGCTGTTGTTTTTCTTTGACTATTAGTAAGATTTGTTTTTGTATTAATTAACATATAAAAATAGCCTGATAGTGTTTTTAGGCACATTTGCTGTGGAGTTCTAAGAATGTTGGTCCAGGCTGAAATATCTCAACTCATCTTGATTATAGGATGGATTGCCATGAAATATTGTACAGACATTATTTGTCCCCAGAGGATGAATCCTGCTGATGGTAATCCCTTGACTTTTATTCTAAATAAATAAATGGAACCTTTATTGCCCCTAGGGGAATTTGCTTTGCACAAGAGCGTAAAAGACTGTAAAAGAACACCAACAACCATACATGACAGCACATAATACAACATAAAACATGAGCAACATAAAAACGTCTCACAGCAACAGGTAAATTTTTTCAGTTATCCAGTGACATATTTCAACCTATTCTAGACGTCAGTGTTGTAGTCGAGTCACCAACTGTCGAGTCAGAGTCAAGTCTCAAGTCTCCAGTGTTCGAGTCGGAGTCGAGTTGGAGTTGAGTCAGAGTCAAGTCACCATTAACTGAGTTCAAGTCTGAGTCGAGTCACAAGTCCAGAGAATAGCAACTGGAGTCGGACTCAAGTCAGAGTCCAGGACTTGAGTCGGAGTCCAGGACTTGAGTACTCCATCACTGCCTATTACACATAAAAGTAGTAAGGAACTTCATCCAACTTCCGAGTCCTATTTCATAAATGCCCGAGTCTGTTTTCATAAATCCTCAAGTCCAAGTCATCAGTGCACGAAAATAGTGACTAGAGTCCAGGACTCGAGTACTCCATCACTGCTAGATGTACAGACATTCATGTTTACCAAAGAATCTATGACTTTTGTGAGCACCTGACTTTTTCTCCACCACAAGGTTTACATTTGCGATTTTGAGTAAAATATCTTAACAAATTTTTAATGGATTGACATGAAATTTGACATTTTTACATTAATTTTCCTCTCTGGACAAATTTCATCTGCCAATACTTTGGTTTATGACCAAATACCTGCAAAACTAATGACATTTCCATAAGCCTCATCTGAGCTTTGTGTTTAGTGCTAAGTCAAATATAAGCATGCTAATAAGCTAAACTAAAATGACGACCATGGTAAACATAATACCTACTAAACATTAGCATGTTAACATTGGTTCTATTGAAGCAAAACGTCTTTTACCACATTATATAAAGTATTGGAGAACTGTGTGTAAAGTGTGAGCTTGGTCAAAGTTTATCTAGCTGTGAACAGCCTACTTTCCTATACAGTAATTCAAAATGATATATGTGGTTATGAAGTCAGCCATTGAAAATAAAATTGTAAAAACTTTAAAAAGTTTCATTTTTTATTCATAAAAAAACAGTATTGATTTCATAAATCTATTATTGCAGAAGTTATTCTGAATACAAGATTGTTGTAATAGAGGCTTTAGTGTGACTCTGCTTGTATTTCTAAATTTACATAAATAATTTGCAATCACTCACACTTTGTGCTAAAAGACCATTTCAAGTTTTTACGGAACCCATTACACCTGTTCATGAATTTATGCATATCTCATCAGCCACACGTCGTTGCTTAAGAAGCACTTTTCATACTCACAAGCATGTAGATGCAGGGCTTGAGTTGACGTGCTTGTCTATTTAAACGCTTACACTCATCACAGCAAATTGGATGGCAGTTTAATAAGTGGCGCTAACTTTTTAAAACTGAATTGATTTCCAGACACACTAATTTCCTTGTTTAGTTATTACTTCAGATACTGACAATATAGTGGCTTCTTACAAATGGAGTTCCAAGCATATCTTTGTTAGACATAATGGGCTAAGTATGGGAAAAGAAAAGTAATCAGAAATTGGTTTCTAAGGTTGTGTTAGTTCATTAACACCTGATTAAGCGGTCAGAGGAGATGTCCTCATGCTGCTGTGAGATGATGCTGAGAGCACCATCAAAAGAATGCCCATTATCTAAAACTGTTTTAAGTAAGAGCAGAAATCATTGGAAATATTCCAGAGGGGCACTCTAAAAGCTGCTAAATGTAAAACAAAACAATATCACACAGTTACACAATCCTTTGGTAGACAGAAATGAATCGATAAATAAATGAATATATACGAATAAAGAAGTAATGTTGGTCCATTTAGTTGTGAGGGAAATTAATTAGTATATTTTCCTCTGGTAAAGAAACCCTCATTAGCAGTCAAGCTTCACACTGTATAAAATTGTCAGTGACATCCTTCTCTCCTGCCCCTGAAGACTTGTTACAGTGTTCAGGGCAACTTGTGAAGTCATGGCAGGGTAGACTGATGTTTGAATTGTGACATGAATGCAGACAGAGAGGCAGTATTATTTTCTGGAGGAGACATCTTTCTCCTCAAACAATGTCCCTTTCTTTTTCAGTCAGATAATCTCATTTGAGATTGCATTTTTGTGCTGTCTTACAGTGTCACATACCAATTACACACTTGTAAAGACCTGCAATAGGCTGTGGAGTTCAGACAAGTGTGCATTATTCTTACTTGTAGGCTGATATGTGCATCATTTTTGATTATTGGTTTTTCTTTGTCCCTGTTTTCAAAAGATTAAATGGAATTGCTTAGGTTGTAGTAGTTGTAGTCTTTACCAACAGTCACACCAGTATTACTCTATCTGAGTATGTAAATCTTTGCCAGGGTGGCCAGGCTGACAACTGGTTACATTTTGGAACAAATCCTAACTTTAAGGCCTCTATGCACTGTGCGATTTTGTGCTGGCACAGAAGAAAATTGACAGTAGTACGAGAAAGGCTGTGAGATCTTTGGTTATCGACCCAAAACGTAGTCCTAGATCACGCTGTGAGACGTGTAATTGACCAATTTGGAGCTTTGGCAACCAAAGACGAATCTAAAGAAGAAATCTAAAGAAGAAATCTAAAGACCAGTGTCACAACCAGTCCCTCCAGGATTTCGCAGCCTTTTTTTGAGATTGTTGTGGCCCAAAATGCCTGATTTTGCGGGAGCTTTTGTAAAAAATTGTGATAAAAGTTGCGATGTCTTTTGTATGTTTGTTGCAATGAAGTCGCGGGAGACAGTGAAAGTTGCAAAAAAAGTTGCTGATTTGGGGAGAATAAAATTACTCTGGGCTGAGATTTCCTATGTAACCTTTCCAAAAAGGCTCAGGATGCTGCAGTTTGGTATAATTGAAAATGGTTGGTGGATTTAAGACAAAAAATAATAATTTATTGAATGAATCAAATTTGACATTGTTAGTTTATTTCCAATCCTGGCCTGGGACACACATTAATACGGTTTGATAAAGTAACATTACTTACTGGAATTTAACTTATCATTGCACTTACAATAACAAGCTTAGCTGTCCTCAATTTAGGTCATTGTGTCGTCTCATCTTCTTCCTGCATCCACCGTGTGTGTTTGTGTGTGTGTCTGTGTGTGTGTGTGTTTGTGTGTGTGTCCGTGAGCAGTCCCGCCCACTGCAGCAGCTTCAGTGACTTCAGAGTGAAAAAACGTTACAGCATACATTGATGTTAAAATATATACAGGTTGGCAGGACGGTCTGAAATGTTTCGCTGTACGTTTTGTTGGTAAACGTGAGATGTTTGAGTCACGTCTCGTCTTCATATCAGAAACAAGGAAATGATCAACCCGTTCTCACTCCTGCTTGGTCATTGGCTCTCAGAGTCACATACTGACAGCGCGTGGGACTGCTGGGATTGGTTGAAGTTGCGGGAAACTTCAGGTTAATGTTCAAATTTGCGGAAAAGTTGCGGTGATTGGTCAAAATTGCGAGTCGCACAAAATTCACGGTGATTGGTTGAATTTGCGTGAATTGGCGTGATCGCAACATCGCGAAATCCTGGAGGGACTGCACAACTGCTATGACCAATGTCTACACACCGATCGATGGGAATATGGTGTGAATACAGCCATAGATACATACACGTAGATACCACATTGCTGCGTATTTTAAAAGCAATTTTTCAATTGTTGGAAAAAAACAGTGCCAGAGACAATTCACCAGGCATTCATTACACAATATGCTAAGCCTCAAAATTGATATTGAATCAAGACAGGTCTAATGTGACATGCAAATAACCTGCAAAGCTGCTGTTATTGCACAGTGCAGGGGTCTTTAGCAAAAAATGAGTCAATCCCCCATTCAGAAAAACCATCCTCTTATCCAATCACCTGTTCCCACAGAACCAATAGTGTCACAGGCATACAATAACTACATGTCTATCTCTAAATGTTTTTGCACCGCAACTTTCACAATCCATTTTTTACTGAGCTTGAATTGGGTGTGTTTCTGTCACATTTCACCAAAAAATGTCTGAGTCCTTACTGACAAGCTCTGTCAAAGATTCCCAATAGCTGTTTGTTTCATTGCAACAAAGACATCAGCTATGACTTAGAAACTGTTGCCAGTTACCATTTTGCTGCACATGTGGAGACTAAATCTGGCGAACAGAAGGCTTTCCAGCCTACACACTGACCATGCACTACATGGTGAGTGCCCAAGCCCACCTGCAGCTTTGAAAGAAGATCCCGGCGTTGCCAACATCTGCTGCAGGTCTCATAGGACCTGTGGGCTGTCGACCGCTAATCTGCACTTCTGAGAGTGTTTGTCTTTGGTTTCACACATGAGTTTGGATAAATGAAAAGCACAAAAGTGAAATCCACATTTTCTCACTGCACAAAACCTTTCTTACAAGATCAAGAATTCATCCTGAAGATGTAAGGTACATTCACAGGTTAAGCAACATGTGTTCACACACACTATAATTGAATCAATTATGCATAACAAAAGATTCCACACATGTATGATGAAGTGAAGTCTCAGAGCAGCCTATAGATTCAGCACCTGCTGCTGCAAGAACAAATCTCCATCCTTCACACAAAACATTAATATTTTATGTAGTCAGTACACGTTAAAAAGGTCAAACTCATATTAAAATACAGCTAGGAAACTAAGCTGAAGCACTAGTCAATATATGGTCTGATAGTTATATATATATATATATATATATATATATATATATATATAGTTAATCACCTTCCTAATTTATTTTCTGTCCTTTTTGAGTTATATTATTTCCTTTGAGGTTTCTGGTGGGTTTACAGACCATCATTATAGATTTGATAATTACTGGTAGAGGTTTTCTCTACCAATTTCATTACCAATTTCCGAATTGTTTATTTTAGGGCTATTTCACTGCTAAAGGCACAATACATAGAAGCACCAGTAAACAAAAGGCCAGCCAGATTATGAAAATTCCCAATATGATCAGACGTCCTCATCTAATACAATTAATTTATAATATATAATTCATTTTTTTTCATAGCTGCATTCATTGTTTTTGGTCACTAGGGGGCAGAAAATCATCAAAACAAGCTGACAAATACACAATTTACACCACATTCAATAGCTTATAAAATTGTTATGGCTACTTAGAATTCAAGCAGACATATATAGGGCTGCGACTAATTATTTTCACTGACGTGTAATTAATAACTGATAATTTTGTCTATAAAAATTACGAAAATGATGAAAAACGCCCATTATAATCTCCCAAAGTGCAATGTGGTATCTAGAAATTCCTTGTTTTATCCAACTAGTAGTCTACAATCACACATGTTAAAGAAGGCAACGAATCTTCACACTGGAGAAACTGCAATCAGCGAGTTTTGCTTCAAAAGTGACTGAAACAATTATCAAAATAGTAACTGGTTATTTTTAGTTGACATACTAATTGATATATATCGACTAACTGTTTTAGAGCATAGACAAAGCAACATCAGCATTCATTTGGAGTAGTTTTAGCCACCTGAGTCATTTGGTCAAAGTCAAAGGATGGGTTATAAATAAAAACAATGCTGACTGCAATTAAACTGACCCTCCAAGAAGACTATTTTATGCAATGTAAGTATGTTTGGAGAAAAGCAGTCTAAATAACCAACCTAACCATTACATTATTTAAGATAGCCTAGAGCTGGGCAATATATTGATATTGTATCGATATCGTGATCTCGATATCTTAGATTTTGGATGTCGTAATATGGCCTAAGTGTTGTCTTTTCCTGGTTTTAAAGGCTACATTACAGTAAAGTTATGTCATTTTCTGAACTTACCAGACTGTTGTAACTGTTCTATTATTTGCCTTTACCCACTTAGTCATTATATCCACATTACTGATGATTTATTGATGATTTATCAAAAATCAAAAATCTAAAATCTCAATAGTCAACACTACAATATTGTTGCTGTATCGATATCGAGGTATTTAGTCAAAAATATTGTGAAATTTGATTTTCTCCATATTGCCCAGCCCTACTATTCACTATATCTTTAAGCGTATTTGAGGAATTTGAATGTATTATTGTCATTAATAATTTGAATTTAATTTGTTTCTCTGTGGAATCAGCGACCTCTGAAAGAAACGTTTACTGCCAGCCAATTAATGGGCAGTCATATCAAGCCAAAGGATTGCAGGCTGGGTCCAAAATTAGCACCATCTACTAGCCAAATGCTGATAAAATATACAAGTGGCTGGTAGATTTGCTTCACTCACCAGCCAAAAAACAATGGTAATCTATTGAGTGGCTGGTAAAATGTGAACATTCACTAGCCATTTGGCTGGTGGATGAAAAAGTTAATTTTGGATCCTGATTGCAGGTCAAATTAGTATCTCTTAAAGCAACACTATGTAACTTTTAGCTGCAGCTATAGTTCCAATGAGACAACCTGTAGGGCTAAAAGTTACATAGTGTTGCTTTAATTAAAACCACAAAATACCAAATTAACCACCAAAGTTTAACGTTAAGTTAACTAACTAACTTACCGTACTAATGTTAACTAACTAGCAGTTCGTCATTAGCTTATTAGGCTAGCTAGCAGGAAGCAACTAAGGGGAGAGAGTTAAAGTGTTTATGATATTCTACTTCCCAAAAATATTGACTACAAATTGCGTGTGATGGGAGCCCGAACCTACTCCTAAACTGGACCTGTTAACTTACTAAAGGTAGAAGAAGAAGAGGAAGAGGAAGAGGAGGAGGAAGCAGGTGAAGGTGTCCACATAACGTTAGCCAAAACGTGTAACGTTAACGTACTGCATGTTTATGATCCAAAATATCAATGGACTCCCCTATTTTAGAAGTCCAATCAGTGCAGAAGTATGAGACTATTCAAATATGTTCCGCCATGAAGGACTTAAGTCTTCATCTACTAATAGTTGGTGAGTGAAATGAACCCCTCGTCTGTCTTGTTTGTTGTTGGATTTACTGATGGCAGAACAGCCCGCTGTGGCACCGTCTGTGAACTGGGCACTTGGTGCTGTTGCGGCTATATTGCTTAATTGTGCTAATTTAGTTTTTTTGGCTGGATTTGTGCGGTCACAGTACAGTCAGTGTGCTGAGGTTGTCCGTAGTTAATGTGTACAGATACTGTACAGACCCAGGAAGCTCCACGGGGCTCTTAGGGCTGGATGAATTAGTAGTCAAGCCACCTGTTTAGTGTGTGCAGGTTATACAGATGGTCTGGTAGTTAGGCTACATATTGGATATTAGCTTTGGTTTATTATTTAAGGAATACGGAATATGCGCCAAGCAATAGGCCTAGATAACATTAGATGAATGAATGGAAGGATGGCGTGTAGGTTACAGTATCTGTATAATACATTAGGTTTTTAAAACAAATGAATATAGCCTAAGCTTGCAGGTGATATGTGAATGAATGATGTATGGTTTGTTGTATTAATTCCACTACTAATCTGTACTCTAAATAAAAGGCAGTAGGCTAAGACTGTATCATGTAGTGTATAGTTTGTAGCCTATAATGTGCACAATTTAATTTTTGATTTTAACATAGGCCTAAATCTAATCAATTTCACTGGAATATCCTTTCGAGTTGCATTAGAAACTGATTGTTGTGGTTTTGTCCTTATAGCACAATGTAATTAAATTTTTTCTCACAGTCAGTTTTAAGTAAAAGAGGGGGTTGGGAGTGGGACCTATGAGTGGGACACTGTTGGATGTAACGTTAGTTAGTGAAGCTCTGTGGGACAGCCTCAACAGGTAGCTTTACTTTAACAGAACTACTGAAAGTTGGACTAAATTGACATATTTTGGTGTGGCATTTTTTCCAACATTCTGACATATTTTCCAACTGTTTTGTGCTGTATTTAAAATAAATGATGACTTAGGGAGAGTCTGTTATCTGGTTGTTCTTTTATGAGTTGTTTGTCATTTGTAATACAAGGAGCTGTTTGTTTGTTTGTTTGTTTGTTTGCTTGTTCTCTGTCTCACAAAAGCTGACCCATGATCCTCTTCTTAAAATCCTTGGTTGTAGGCCTAGTGTGCTCCCAAATAAGTAATAGCTGCAGACACTTGAATTTCTATACAATCAGACCATCTTCTCTCAGATACCCTGGAATAGAAAAGTTCCTTACTCTGGATGTTGTTAGATAATAACAAACCTGTCCTGAGAAGGGAGGCCCTCTGGTTCCAGATTTACTCCCCAGAGTCCCTGGGTTTCATGCATTTTCTATCGGCTACAGGAGATGCAAACTGTATGTGTAGTTGTGTGAAGGTGATGGCTCTGCTCTTAGAAAACTTGCACTCTATCATGCATGTTTTGCTTTCTCCAACAATTTATGTAAAATGGTTTGCTAGGAGACTTGATAGGATTCAGATTCAATAGGCAGATTTGAGGTCAGATTGAGACGCACACCTCCACTGCAGCTTTCAAACGACAACAAAAATGATGTTTGTGCAACTGTACACAGTGTTGTTCCCATTATCTTGAAACATCTAACACAGACTATACTTCCAAACCACTTGTTCTTGCTGATATGGCCTAGTTTTCCATATGTTGCAGCTTTAAGAGATTCTGTTGGAAATAGGTCTCTCAGGGGCACAGGTTTGATAAAACATAAATTCCTTAATCCTGAAAGGCAGGCAGGTCTAGCTCAACAGATACAGTAAATCAATCAATGTGTCTGAGAAGTAGCAGCCTTCTGTATCGACTGTGAACCCCCCCCTCTCCCCTTACACAGACACTTTCTAGGACACGCTAAGACAGTGATGACATTCCAGCTCTGCACTAAGTCGTTATTGTTTGTATTCTAAAAAACAAGGTTGAGAAAAAAGGTGTATTTGTCCCACAAGATGAAGTATGCTAGGCATCATTACCAAGCACCGCTTAGAGTCAACAGGAGGCTGGAGATGGTTCACCTCATGCCATCTTTTTCACTGGACCATTAACCAGCTGCACAGAAGGGAGCGAGTGAGAGAGAGACAGAGAGAGAGAGCAGCCTTTAGTGCCAGAGGCTTTATGACACCAGGACGTTTGGATGTATTTTAACCTGTAGATTCAAGATTCAAGCCTGCCCCTCTGAATCATATTCAACCCAGACCCCAAGGTGTGCATGTGATGATAGGTAGGAATTGAAAGCTTTTTTAGGGAGGAAACCTGGTAGCGGTGACGAATACCAAGCAGAGTTGGCGCTTTTTTTGTTGTTGCTCAAAAGGAAAGAGAAACAAGAGTAGGAGCCTCAGTGAATAAAGGATAAGACTCTGTAAAGACGAAGGGTGGGAAGTGAGGAATAGGGGGGTGGTGAGGGGGGGTATATTTCATCATTGTAGCAAGATGTTAGTGATTGAATCAGTCACGTCAGTGAATGGGAAGTCAACAATCTTTAATATGCTCCTCTGACTTCCCCTCATAGCATCTTCATCCTGTTTAAGCAGCATGAGATTTCTCCCTCCGCTCTTCCAGGGGAGGAGAATCAAGGCATGTTCTCACATTTCAGTCCATTTATCCCCTGCTAGATGCAGCTTAGTGATCTTAGCCCTCCATTAGCCAGCACAGAAAAGCACCCAGTGCAAGTAAACAAAAAATTTAGGGTTGGCCCATTCCCCTCCACCCCTCCACCCCCCACCCCAGTGTTCTCAACCTTGTCTTTCAAATGACTTACAAAACAACGCATTACATTTGCAGTGTTGAAAAATCACAGCTCTAGCCTTAATAAGTCTTGTTTGCGTGCCCTAAAATAAGTCTTGTTTGCGTGCCCTAAAATGTCTGTAGCTGGCACAGAAATGGAGCAGCTCTCTGGCAATTGTCATGAAGTTGATATTTCAAGAGATAAATTGCACCCGTGTTTCCTCAGGGTTCTCCGCGAAGGGAAATCAAACGGCCACAGTCAGCTATTGCATAAGATCATGCCTTAGCAAGATTTACCACATATCTCAGGGTTCTAAATAAATCATAACTGTCAACTGCGTTTAGCTGTTTCTGTAATTAATGCGCTCCCGTGTTAAAATAGTCCAGCCTCTCGTTCCCATCTCTCTTTTTATCAGTGACAAAACACATCAGATGTCAAGGGAAAGAGATTGGGATCATTTCAGTCATTTTTGTTTCAGTAAAATGCTATTTCCCAGACACCCAGGGCCTTGACAGTGATGTGCAAAAAAATTTTTTTTATTAACCTGTTTTATTACTTCATCTTTGATGAATTCACATGTAGACACTTTTTTCCTTCAAATATTTATTTTTATCCTCACACTGCGAAATGACAAGTTGGTTAATTGATTAGTCGACCAACAGAAAATTAATCTACATGCATTTTTTTTTTGGACAGCCAAAGAGTCACCTGGGGTTTCTTGAAAATTTGTGATGAGCGTGTTCCTGACTTTCTGATATATTTTATCTACAAAACAATTGATGATTATCTGAAGAAATATATCAATAGTAGTTAAAAATAAGCATTAGTTGCATCCCTACACTCCTTGAAGGTGAAGTCTGGTGTACAGTTGAGACACATAAAACTAAGACACACATACCCAAATATTGCACATCCAGGATATTTCAACAAACCAGGCAATTAGGAGATCTCTTACACTGTGACATTGGCTTACAACTTATTTCTCTAACCAGACATAATAAGCTGTCATCTGTATTGAATTTCAGTACAGAAACAATCTTCAAAATGTAATTAAAAGTCAGAAATTAGAGTGTGCTGAGGAATGTGCTGTAAAGAAATTCTAAAGTCAACAAATTGATAAATTGATATAGGCCTACTGATTATTATTGCAAAAGAAATGCATAATCTTGCTGATTTCCCCCAGGGTGAGTGTCTAACTGCGTGTCAATCACTGCTCATGCACACACATTCATTCTCCCTTGTGGGGGGAGGGACTGAGAAGTTGTCGATGTTCACATTTTTTGGCGAAGTCCTGGATCTTCACAATCCTACCTACAGCACCTTTAAACAGGTTTGATTTCAGGGCTGTAACTAACTATTATTTTCATAGTCGATTAATCGGTCGATTGTTTTCTCGATTAATCGATTAGTTGTTTGATCTATAAAAATGTCAAAACATGGGGAAACATGTGGATCAGTGTTTCCCAAAGCCTCAAATGTCTTGTTTTGTCCAAAACTCAAAGATATTCAGTTTACTGTCACAGAGGAGAGAAGAAACTATATTCACATTTAACAACCTGGAATCAGAGAAATCATATTTTTTTCAATAAAAAAATGACTCAAACCGATTAATCGATCATCAAAATAGTTGGCGATTAATTTAATAGTTGACAACTAATCGATTAATCGATTCATCGTTGCACCTCTATTTGATTTTATGCAAACTTGCTGAACCGACAATTGCTGTTAAAACTAAACCTTGAATGTTTCCTATTGGAACCTGTCAACATTTTCCGTCTGGCCATAGCTGGTTGACATGCTGAAAAAGCAGATCAGTGACAGATGGCAAGCTCAGTTGAGTGTGTTGCACTAATTGTCTTGCAGTATTCTGGTTTTGCTGCTCAAATACCAAGTATTACCTCCAGACCACTTGCAAATGTGAACAAAGAGCAGCATTAAGTTTGATCCATTCTTATTGATGCATCCTTTTTAAGGCTCATTTCAATCATTTTTTTTCTTTTGCTAGAAACATAGTGGCAGCCTCTTCTAAGCTCTCAGTCCTTCTTTGCAGCTCAGCCCTGCTCTCTCCATTTGGTTTCCTCAGGGCAGCCTTCCTCTACCTTCCTATTGATCTGCTGTGCAGCATCAACATGCTGGAGTGTCAATTAGAGAGCTCATCCTGCCCATCTGTGATAGGAGAGCTAAAGCATATCTCTAAAAGTTTCCTTGGCTGGCTTCGCCATCCAGCAGCTGCTCGGGTCTCAGAAGATGAAGAGGGGAATAATCTGCTGAAAATAAATACAGTATTAATTTCAGATCTATGCTTGTTTGTTTTTATAACATTCATTTTGCAATACTGATTGGACTGGAAAACACTTGTGCCAGAGAGAACATGAAGTGCTAAAATATGAGTGAGTTTCAAGGTGTTGGGGCTGGTCTGCACAACACATTCCTCATCTTCAAAGAGAACACATTACATTTTTTCAGCACAGGTGAAGTGCATCTGTAAGGGCAGGCGGGTTGAGGAAGTTGGAAGCGACGCATATTTCTAAGCGAAATGAGATTCTGTTAGTATTGTTGCTCTTAGCAAACAACCCATTTTGCACGTTACAACACTTCCTAAATATCAGAATGGTCTGTACAGTGTACACCTGAAACCTAATCTTGGTGACAGATGTGAAGGCGAAGAGAGACACGGCACAATGTAAATCAACATCCACACTGTGTCTTCTTGTGCACATTAAAAATCTTTTTATTACAAAATATTTCAGTCGAGAATACTCGCCTTCAATGTGTTCAGAATGTAAACACAGATTGTTTCAAAACGGACAGCTTTTGCTCTGATTAGAATTAAGGTGTCACTGTAGATTCAGCTGCTGCTGTAGCTGGCATGGCAATGTAGCAACACACTCTTATTTGCCTGAAGGTTATTGTATGGCCTTTAGAAATGAATGGTCTATTCAGAAACTTGCTTTAGCACCTGAGGAAAGGTTGATCTCCTGATTTGAATCTCCAGTAATTCCTGCAGCTATCTTTGACATTTTGTAGCTGGTAAGTTATTTTTCGCAAGTCTGTGTTGCACATGTTTATTAAGGTGTGCCATTACGCAGTGTTCTCCTTTGTATAGGCTACATTTTGCATTTTTGATCGTCCTGTCTCCACTTTGAGGATGAGCAACTGAAACAGTGGCAGGACATCAGTGACTAGTCACAAAGTTATGACAACCAAATCGACAACAACGCTCACGCGTGTTCTTTGAAATATGACAACTACATTAGCTTGGAAAGTAGCGACGTGGGGCACTGAGTTTGACAACAAATTAGACAAGAATTAGCTGGCCTCCCTGCCGCGAGGAGACTACTACGCCGAGAGGAGAGCGGACGGCAGCTCTGGAGACGGACCTTCAGTAAGTGGCTGCAGCAACTCAAATTTAGCCAGCGAAAACCCCAGTGCTGGGGGGTCACAGCGGGCTGGTGGGGCTAACCTGTGTAACAGCAAAAACAGCAAGTTTGGTAATCCGACGGGGAGTCGGGGCAGTCCGAGATCAGCAAACTTTCTGTTAACCCTTACCCTTTCCCCCTGCTGCTGAAAAAATCCCAGAGGAAACACTGACTACAGGCTGATATGTTAATACTGTATACCAGTGTTGTAGTCGAGTCACCAACTGTCGAGTCAGAGTTAAGTCTCGAGTCCCCAGGGTTGGAGTCCGAGTCACCAAAGAAGAGTCTGAGTCGAGTCTGAGTCAAGTCCGAGTCGAGTCACGAGTCCAGAGAATAGCGATTTGAGTCAGACTCGAGTCCGAGTCCAGGACTTGAGTACTCCATCACTGCCGTATACACACATTTTGTCTTCTCATTTAGCACCCTTGTAACTTGTTCTCTTTTTTACCACAATGTTCATTGCAATGCTTGAAACGCAAACCAAAACTGAGGTCGGTTTACAGTGAGTCAGGCTTGAAAGTTGTAATTATACACAGAATCAATTCTGAGTTAGATGCAGTATAATACCGCTGAATTCTGGAAATAAGATATACAGTGAAAACACTGATAATGTGTAGTTGGACTTCACTTTTACTGCACTTTCCATTCGGTTACTACATCACTACATGCCATGTTGAATAGAGCTCTGAAAGGTGGCCTGCCTTAACCCAGATACTTGATTTAAAATTATACTTGATTTAAAATAGGATTCATAGTTCAACAGAGAACTGAAGAGTGACGGTAGTGTGAATGATTTATTCAGTGGATATAGCCAGCCCTCACCTAAAGCACAGATCTTTAAGATTAAAGAGTGAATTACCTACATCCTTATCAACGAGGAAACATCTGAAACTAAACAAAACAAGCTGATTGACATGATAATGCTTTATGTAATCTTGTGAGGTGTAAGATGTTTTTCCTTCAGTTGCAATCGTGATGCTCCTTCAGATTGGCTTGCTGTTTTTCAGTCTGAAGGAGACATACGAGCTGTCTCCCCACCAGCTCTTTTGTACAAACATGAGGTTTGATGACATCTGTCTTGAAATCTGCAGTCTTGCAGAACAGTTTTTTTTTTTTTTTTTTTAACTCTTCAATTTGTACAGCTTGTATTTTCTTCTTTTGCCTATCTATACCAAGGGATGCTGGCAGCTCACTGCCTTCGTCTCAGTGGATGCTCTGATGTTAGATATGCTGGTGCAGTGTTTGTATTTGGTTACAGGAGCTAAGGTGAGTTGGCTTGCTTTCCAGTTGTCATCTGCTCTGCAGCAGTTAAAGTGAACCTGCAGTGAATCAACTCTGAAAAATTACTTTTTCACTCAGTAGGAGGTAGTTGGGTGTATTCAAAGGACCTTGTCACTTCCAATATGCTCTCAATGAATCTCAGCCGTTGCTGATCCAAGGCTTCAACCCACTCTGCTGGAAAACCAATGTCTACAGCTCTCTTCTGTTACCGTGTGCAGGGAGCTTGTTCCTTCAGAGCCTATTTCAGCTTCAGGAATGAACAGGGTGTAGATACATGTACATACGAGGTAGCTTGTAGTGGCATTTTTTGTGTCTTTATGATACACATGTATTGTGTGTGTGTGTGTCGGAAAAGAAGAAAAGAAAAAGGAAAAAAAGAGAAGGGAGGAAATGATAGTGTCAGAGTGTGTAGATGTGCATGACAGAATGCAGTTTAGAAACTCAAAATCCAGCTTGAAATCTGCACAGAAAAATAGATGTGTACAGAATTCTGCATCTAATAATTGTCACAACAGCGAGACAATAAACCGAGCCACATCAAAACGATGTAGTTAGGTAGAAAGCTGCAACAATTAGTTGATTAATCAATGAGTTCATCGACTATTTTGATGATCTATTAATCAATTATGTCAACTTGATGGTTCCAGCTTCTCCAGTGTGAGGATTTTGCCACTTTTTACATTCTTACAATGTAGTAAAGCAAACACCTTTCCTGTTTTTGGAGTATCTTGATTACAAAAAGCTCACCTTGGGCTCTGGGAAAGGATTATGTAAATGTTTCAATATGTTTCTTTATGTTTTATGTTAAACATCTCATCGATTCATCTGAAAATAAAAATGAATCCATAATTTAAAAAAAAAACGATGTTAGTTGCAGACCTACATCTGTCATCAGAGAGGTGAAAATAAGGTTTTAGGCTTTATGTTTTCAAGGTATTGAAGCTATGTTTCTGTGTGATGTAAAATATTTATAACCCTTCATGGGCAAAATTACAGGCACCAGAGATCTGGATGACAGTTCAGTCATTCTGAAAATGTATAGTATCTTCTGCTGTGTTCATGGCTGCTTAGAATCAGAAGTCAGCTTTCTTATTGCAGTGATTTGTTAAGGTGGGTGGGTATTTTTTGCCAACCAAGATATAAAAGCTGCTGTCCATCTGTAATAGCATAATTTCAATTTCAAACTCATTTCTTAAACCATGCCCCCATTGGTTTGTTGTACTTTGCTAGAATGCAAGGCACATACAAGCATTAAGCTTAAGAGACTCTGAGACTTATGATTTCCATTCCATTATAATATATGTAATTGATTTTGCCTGTAGTAAGCAGAAATACCTGGGTAATGCTGGAGAGGTCCATTTGGCACAAAGAGATATCATTTTTATCCGTAGCTTATTTAGTCCTTTTGAACTTCCCTTTAAAACCTTGATGTTTCCAACACTTTGTCAGGCTTTGAAGAAGTAATGTGGCAGCAATGGTGGTATATTTTCTAGAAAATATTGATTTCTGAGCAAATCATCAACACAGAACAGCATCCAAACTACTACTGCCAACGGCAACAACACATTTTTGTATTACTGGAACCGTAAAACAGGCAGTACTTTTTCAATTTGATGTAAAATCAGTTTGATGGGAAATCAACAGCAAAAATAAGTAAACGTAATAGTCAGAGAATGCCACACTTCTATTGTAACAGTGGCTGAGTGCGTCCGCAGACAAGGTTAATAGATGAATATGAAGCGTGGGTATCTGACTCTCAGCCCTGTCAACATTGAGTGTCCATAGAAACGTGTTTGATTTCAAAATGGTAGACGTAGGAAGACTATATAAGAGAAGGAAATGAGTTTGAGAGCAGAACTGTCTCTTTGTTCCACATAATGCTGCAATGAAAATGTTAAGCAAATAGAAAAAGAGGTATTGAAAAACTCATACCAATACAAATCCCTTTGCCTTTTTTCAGTTTTCTCAGTGCACTGTCTAACTACTCTTCTCTTTTTCATCTTTCAGGAATTCACTCTGAAGCCTGTGGACCTAAGCAGGCCTGGGGGCTCTGACATATACCAAATCCCTGCCCAGGGGAACAGGGGAGATTAAAAACTTCTGATTGAGGTGGAGAGGAAAGAAACACAGAGGGAAAGGGAGGGGGAGGGTGGGGGGGAGGAGACGGAGAGTAAAAAGCTTATCGTTCACCTTTGTTCTTTCTGATGCCCCAAGTGAAGGATCTCCATAGGCAAGTCTGTGAATAACAACAGACACAGGAGCAGCTGCCCACCACTGTGGTCAGATGATGGAGTGAGGGAGTGAAAGAGGAGAAGAGAACAGGATTATATCGTGTGAAATAGCCAAGCTCATATTCTACAGAAATTGAATGCTGGGGAGAGATGAGAGACATGAGAGGAATCCTTTTCGGTGCCAACTGCTTCAAGAGGCATTGCAATTAACCCTCTGGCCATCATAAAATAATACCTGGCTTCTGTTGTTTTCTGATCGCTGGGTTTGGTTGTACCGTGTGGGTCTGTGCTCGGGCCGCGGCCATGTTTCAGCCCCCTGCTTATAGACCGGATCGGACCAGCCGGATTCTGGCGCTGCTGCTGCTTGTTCTTCTTCTTCTCTACAGCTCCCTCGAGGCCGCTCAGGCTGCCAAACCCAAAGGGCCGGGACACACACATTTGAACTCCATCCGCATTGACGGGGATATTTCCCTAGGTGGGCTCTTCCCAGTACACGCTAGGGGCCACGATGGCAAGCCATGTGGGGAGCTGAAGAAGGAGAAGGGTATACACAGACTGGAGGCCATGCTCTTTGCCCTTGACCGCATCAATAATGACCATAATTTGCTGCCCAACATCACGCTGGGGGCGCGTATCCTGGACACCTGTTCCAGGGACACTCATGCCTTGGAGCAGTCGCTCACCTTCGTGCAGGCCCTGATTGAGAAGGACGGGACAGACGTCAAATGTCTGGGCGGGGGAGCACCAATCATCACCAAACCTGAGAGGGTGGTGGGCGTCATTGGAGCCTCCTCCAGCTCTGTCTCCATCATGGTGGCCAACATACTGCGCCTGTTCAAGGTAAGACATCACAACAGCACAGTTATTTTGTTTATTTATGTTTGATTGACTTCTTAGTATGTGTGAAATGCACTGAACAAAGAACTTGAGCTGGATCTGCTGTTGAATACGGTTTGACGCACCTGTGATTTGGGATGTTTTTGTTTTATTTATCCTCTTATATATTTGCTTGAATAATTAATCACACTGGCTGAAAAACAACAGGAGCTGCTGAACAGTGTGAGAGAACATTATGTCTTAGAGATCTGCTGCCACACAATGGACACTTTAGAGAGAAGATACGATTGGTAAATCTCATCACTCTGGCTGTTGCCCTGCAGGAATTGGTTGCTAAGCAGTGAGCGGTATTGCCTGTCACAATACAGAAGTGATTAATAGGATACTACTTGATTTCATTTTTACCCCATAGCCTGTCTTCCAATCAGTTTGTTGTACACATCTGCTTACACCGTGGAAAAAATATGTTCTGTTCATAGACTTTCAAACATTTGATGAATTATTTAACACATATTTTATTTTCCATCCAGCTGGCCATGGCAAGCGTAATAGCTCTTTCTACTTTACTGAAGGTGTGATTGCTATTTACTGCTCGACTCGCTGCAAAATACACCTTTTTTACTTTTGAAATAATTACAATTTATTTAGTCATGTGTTTTAAATTACACGTTTTAGCACAGATATTACACAAATTCCTTTCATCGGGACCGGCGAGGTAGTGGCTTATTTAAATTTTGTGGTAATTAAAATTAGGGATTCTTCCACAGATACCACTAATACTTCAAAACCAACTTCAAAATGTATTTCAGATCCTCTGTGTTTTGCGTTCTCCTAATAAGATGATTATGATCCTGCTTCCAAAGTTTACCTTCCCCTTTATCTGGCATGAAAATTCATGCCTGATCCAAACAATATTCCCTCTTCTTTTGCTTTTGAGGCTGTTTCCTCCACTGCCTTCCAGTGCAATCAACACTATGCCAATGCCATGCTGGAGAAATTCTCTGCAGTGTGATAGTGAGATATTATTAGCTATGATTAGGACACAAACTTTTAATTTAAATAATAAACTCTGTCTTTACATCACTGATGATAAGTATAGTATTCAATGTGAGCATAGTGAGTTTTGAGGGTAAAACATGAGACTTCACATGTTACACTGTAGGAGTTTAGGGTGGGAAGGCTGGTCTTTAGGTGTGCTGCACTTTAGTGTAACTGGGCCGAGACCATGAATACCCCAGCATTAGTCATAGTTCTAGGTAAGGTGTTGAATATTTAAAATATATATATATATATATGTACAACCCCAAATCAGAAAAAGTTGGGACAGTATGGAAAGCATAAATAAAAAAAGAAAGTAGTGATTTCTAAATGTACTTTGACTTGTATTTCATTGCAGACAATACAACAGCACATAATTTAATGTGTTACTCATGATTTTATTGTTTAAAAAAAAAAAAAAAAATCCTATTTTGGTTCTTGCAACACATTTCAAAAAAAGTTGGAACAGTAAAGCATTTACCACTTTGTAATGTTGCCATTCCTTTTCACAACACTTAAAAGACCTTTAGGGACTGAAGACACCAAGTGATGAAGTGTTTCAGGTGTAATTTTGTCCCATTCTTGCTGAAAACAAGTCTTAAGGTGGGCAACAATACGGGGTCTTCGTTGTCGCATTTTGCGCTTCAAAATGCGCCACACATTCTCTATTGGAGACAGGTCGGGACTGCAGACAGGCCAGTCAAGTACCCGTATCCTCTTCCTCCGCAGCCAGGACTTTGTAATGTGTGCAGAATGTGGTTTTGCATTATCTTGTTGAAATATGCATGGACGTCCCTGGAAAAGATGTCTTCTTGAAGGCAGCATATTGTGCTCCAAAATCTCTATGTACTTGTCAGCATTAATGGTGCCATCACAGAAGTGCAAGTTACCTTTACCAAGGGCACTGACACAACCCCATACCATGACAAACTCTGGCTTTTGGACTTGTTGCTGGTAACAGTCTGGATGATCCTTTTCTTCTTTGGTCCGGAGCACACGGCGTCCATTTCTCCCAAAAAATACCTGAAATACTGATTCATCTGACCACAGTACACGTTTCCACTGTGTGATGGTCCATCCCAGATGCCTCCGAGCCCAGAGAAGTCGATGGCGCTTCTGGACACTGTTAACATAGGGCTTCCTTTTGGCACAGTACAGTTTTAACTAAGGGTGCTCCGATCAGGATTTTTGGGGCCGATCACCGATCACCGATTGCTGGAAGACGTATTGGCCGATACCGATCACTTTTATGAACTGAAACTTACGCCATTACGTAACAGTCACACATGTTTAGAGAATGTATCAGTAACTGTTTGGCTTTCTGTCCTAGCTCAAAATCTAAAAAATGACCTTTCAATCACTGCAGACATTTCTTCAGCACACACACACACACACACACGGACCGACACACACACACACACACACACACACACACACACGGACCGACACACACACGGGAAAACAGCTGTTTGAGCGGCGCCGGAGCTGCTAGCTACACGACTCTGCTCTGCCTTAGCGTTAGCTAACTGTGAAAACTCCTCAAACTCCTCAAACTCCTTTCTGTGACTAACCTTCAAATGTGTGATGAGGTTGGTGGTGTTGAAACGTCTTTGGAGCTTTCCGCCTCGTGGTATTTCCTTGGCACACACGTTGCAAATCGCTAATGTATTGTCTTTTTCCCTGAGGGCTCGGAGATCACGGTTGTTCAGCTTAGGCTTGCGCCCTTGTCCTTTACGCACTGAAATTCCTCCACATTCCTTGAATCTTTTAATTATGGTATGCACTGTTGAAGGTGAAATAAGCAAATGTCTTCCTATCTTTCTTTGAGAAACATTGTTTTTAAACATTTCAATAATTTTCTCACGTATTTGTTGGCAAACTCGCGATCCTCGGCCCATCTTTGCTCCTAAAGGACTAGACCTTTCTTGGATGCTGCTTTTGTACCAAATCATAATTACAATCACCTGTTGACATCACCTGTTTCAAATCACATCATTATTTAACCAATTTACCTGATTACTAGCCCTAAATTGCTCCTGTCCCAACCTTTTTTGGAATGTGTTGCATGTCTGAATGACAGGAAAGGATGTATATTTACAAATGAAATTAAGTTGACCGGACAAAACATGAAATATTTTGTGTTCACATTGTCTGCAATGAAATACAAGTCAAAGTACATTTAGAAATCACTACTTTCTTTTTTTTATTTGTGTTTTTCATACTGTCCCAACTTTTTCTGATTTGGGGTTGTAAATATAGATGATAAAAAGTATGAACCGCCTCACTACATAAAATCGCCATCAAGTAGCCCAATTGGATTTAGGTACAGCCCATAGACTGTAAATTTAGTGGACAAGCTTTCAGGTTTGATAAGTGAAGCTAATGCAGAAGTTACTTAAACCTACTTCTACACCCCTACTTCTGACTGAGGAAACATTCTCATAATAAGTGTATGTTCTCAGTTGCTAGTTTCAAGTCTACTTCAATATAGCAGGATGTAAATTTTTGGAATAATGGTCCCATTTATTTTAAAATTGAAATTAAAGCTGGGAATTCCTTAAGGGCGTGGCTTCACACCGACCTGTCAATCAGGACAGAGGCTTAGCAGTGCGTATCCATGGCCCTATAGATACAATAAAATACCTGTGAAGTTGTTTTTGGCTGTTGTTGTGTTTTAATTTGAACTTTGACTCTCTCACTGTGTGTTTTCACTTCATCAATGTTAATTGGAACATTTTGGTCACCTAGAAGTGCCTTATTCAGCGTTCTGCTAACCAAGCTAGCTAGCTACCGGTAGTGTTAGCTGGTAACTTAATGGAATGTTTGTCGATCTTGTGTTCTGCTGTACATGCAGATGAATGGCGGCAGTACCCGAAGGTCCGCGTTTACCAGCAGGTAAATGTCCGCTGGATGACTCGCTTCAGATGGGTTAAAAATCGGCAACTTTCCCTTTTAAGCATTTAGCTTAGCGCAGCGCCATTGCAACCATAAACAGCACTGACTTGGCCACGTCATCCTCCCTAGCACTAACTAGCACTCTCGTCAAAAATCGTCACATCCAGTTGCAAGAAAAACAAGATAGACACACCCGTTCTGTCAAACTCCAGGCTTGAAAAAGGCAGTCACAGTCGTGACATCACGAATGCTACGTCCACAAATTGTGTGTCTATGGTACAGCCCCACATTTTGGTAAGGGTGGATACAAGGCTTTTATTTAGTTTGTTTAATGTTTTTTTGTCAATTAGTTCATCTAATACTCCACAGCAACAGCCTGCAGTATATGTATGATTTGATAAGCTCTCTGATTCCAGAGTGTTACAAACCACATGGGATGTATCCTGCTTGTCGAGGCCCCCAGCGTTTACCCAGAGTGAACCCAGTGTGACAGAACTGTTTTTTGCATCTATTATTTGTTCTAATATATGTATGTTATTCTTTTTCTCAGCGTATTTATGCATGCGTGTGCTTTATATCTACCCATTGATAAACACATAGTCATTTAAAGCCCTGTGCATGAACTTTTCATTTTTTTCCTGTCTCTCACACATAAAATATGCGTATATGTGCGCTCACATAGGTAGGAGTCTGTGTGGGCCACAGTAATGAGCCCCGCCAGCAGCGTGTTCTTGATCCCTCTCTCACATAGAAGCCTTAAATCCTTCGTCATTAGCACAGTGCTCATTCCCTCTTCATTAATGCACGTAAGTGGTGTCCTTGCATATTTAATTTAAATTTCTCTGATCTCCTTTCTCTTTATCCTTCAATGTATATATTAGCATTTCTCTCTTCTGACTTTTCACATTCAGACGGCAGGTTGAGTAGATCAACACTGTGATATTTTACCAGTTTATCTTCAGTTTCTATCACTTGGGTTTCTGAACCACTCTATTGAAAATCAAACACTTACCTTAAGGTACTCACCACTTAAGGTAGTCGCCAATCAACATCCACTCTAATTAAATAATGGTCATTACAACAATCAAAAAAGAGACAAAGCGGTCTGGTCAGTTATATAGATTAAACGGTAAAACTTTTTATGGAGAGTGGTGTGCAGTCATTTAGGAGGGGTCTGGAGTTATGGCTTCCCAGGAATCCACAGGTCAGCCAGATGCCAGCTGGTTCTCCTGGTCCTGATGGGCCTGCTGATGGCCCCCGGAAGATAACCAACTTTACGACCGTCTCATTACATGCCCTGCGCCAGCAAGACATCATTTGCTGCATGATCTAGCATGCAGAGGGAAGAGGGACAACCACGTCTAGCACTGCAGCTAGACACAAGTGTTTGCTTTAAATGGAGGCAATGCATGCACACGAGTACAAACTCAGCATACAGATGAAGACAGGCAGTCTGTTAGACATGTAGACATGCACATAACTGTATTCTTGCCCAAGCGTGCGCCACACACACACACACACACACACACACACACACACACACACACACACACACACACACACACACACACACACACACACACACACACACACACACACACACACACACACACACACACACACACACACATACTATGTTTATGTACACTTCATACATAGAAACTCAAGCGTACACAAAAGAAATCAAGCACATTTGCACGCAAACCACTTTAAACCCGGCAGCAGCACCACCATGGTGTAGTTTGCAGGTTTACAGAAAAAGTGTTTCCTCAGCACTCAGCTGCATACCGATTAGGTCCAGAGCAGCTTGATGAATATTTTACTCGAACCTTATGTAACGTTAACACGAGGACCAGGAACTGCAGCTCAAGAACATTTTAGTTTTGTTCACCAAGAAGTGGGTGCCGCTGTGACAAGCAGTTGGGGAAAAGATAATTCATGATCACAGACAAGGTATGTCAGATGATTACATTATTCATTTGCGTAGCAGATGTGTTCATAAAGCTGACACGCATCACAGATTGTACAACCAGGTCTGTCCCTTTTGACTCGTACGTCAGCAGGAGATCCTAACATGGATTTCATTTTCAACTCAACCATAGCAAAAGTCTTGTTCAGTGTAAAGAAAAAATATTTTTTCTTTCATAAATTTCATTTATTTTATTCTGTGGTGCACATAAGTAGCACAATAAAGAGGCGGTGACCCAGGAATAACACTGGAAATACTTTTGGTGGGTCTTTGTTCTGACATTACGGTTTACTGCTGGCTGGACAAAGCATCTCACATTCACTGAAGTGGCTAGTTTCAGCAGTAAACGACACCACACAAGAGTACAAAAAATGATCCACTTAGAGGAAGAAAAATGATTTTGCATGCAAGAAACCACCGGCCTTCAGCATCCCACTCTTTCTGCATTTTCCCTTACCCTTAGTTCATGCTCTTGTTCTTAACATTTTAACACTGGAGACTCAGGAGCTGACATACTGAGTTATTGTTTATGCGCCTTGCCATGTGTGTAGAAACCTTCTCAACTGTCTTGTGATGGCAAATTATATGTCTCAGGAGGTCTCAGAAACAAAAAATGAAACATTAAAACCTATGGGATCATCATTCTTTTCACATTTGATCCATACCTGTGCTGTTACTATGCTGCTCTTGCATGCCATTGCTGTAATTCACGTTAGGCAGTTAAATTGTTCTCAACCCTCATGGGTTAAGTGCTTTGAACTGTCAACAAAAAGGAAAGCAAATAATATTTAGTGCTGGATACAGCACAGATTATGAATAGTTTATTAGAGATTGCCCTGAGCTGCCGTCTCTGAGCCTTTTTCTCTCATGAATTCATGTGGGATTTTATACATGATAACATTGCTGGTAAAAACATGTAAATAATGAACCACAGTATAAAATAATACATTTTTAAGGAAGATTGGCAATTATGAATATACTGGCTGTTTCAAGTATAGTATGGATCAACGACAGTGCATTGCCATTATAAGCCTGATAAACCCAATTTACAAACAACCCCAAAAATTGGGACACCAGTCACAATTTGCCAGACCTTCCTCCACAGCGCTGCAGAGGAGGGTCTGGCTAGTCCACACACCATTCCTGGATGGGAGACACAGCATTTCTGGTTTATTGGCATTTCTTTAAACCAATCACAATCATCTTGGACAGCGCTAAGCTACGGAGCAACGGTGCCTCTGTTAAATAGCCTCAGGAAGGAACTTGTTTTTGTGGAACGTGTACGTTCAAAGGTTGTTTTAGTCGTGCAACTCAAAAATTGGACAGATAGTCTAGCTAGCTGTCTGGATTTACCCTGCAGAGATCTGAGGAGCAGTTAACCAGTTTAGAATGCCAACACAAAGAAAGCAGAAAGTGACGGACATCCGGCCGAAATGAGGGACATCCGGTGGAATTTCTGGCGGCACCGGAAAAATCCTGGAAGTGGAACTTCGTGGATATAGACCACATCCTAGCTAGCTGAAAAGTTTTAACACAAATTTAAATCATGCAATAAGGCAGGTCTGCTCATTTTTTTTATTTATTTTTTCCGATAAATGATTGTACAAAGATTTACAAAGAATATGTTCAACGCATTTACTATTTGGGACCGATTGGCGAGGATTGCTGTGGATGAAGTACACGCGGCGATACACTGGTAAGAGTAAATTTCACATAACCATTAATCCAGCAAATTTATATAGCTCATGTTACAGTTTTGTGTGAACAGTTAACTTCATTTAATATTTTATGTGGCGTTTTCTTTTGCTGGATGCAAATGTTCCATCAAAACATGTTCCTTCTCCAGACTATATTTCAGAGGCACCGTCGCTGCATCTGGAACTTAGCGCCGCCCAAGATGATTGTGATTGGTTTAAAGAAATGCAAACAACCTAGAGTGTTTTGTGGTGTAGCCAGACTTTACTCCACAGCGCTGTAGACATAGGTTTGGCAATGCGAGACAAGTACTGTAATGTAATACAATATACCAAGACATCTCAGATTTAAGTAGGGATTCTTGATTCTCCTTGGCTTCCGCCCCCAACTGTCAAAAGTCAGTTTCATTCAGCAGAAATCAACTTCGAGAGCAGAGTTTAACTGTGATAGCGTACATGCCCTTGATTGTTAAATTGGTGGCCGAAGAGTAATATCTGCACGTATGAAATGACATAATTTGCTTGTGAGCATGTTTTATCGCACTCAGGACAGTGTTAATTTTGACAACAAATTCTGATTTAGTCTTAGTCTTAGTCTTTTGAATAACACACCATTTAGTTTTAGTCTTATTTTAGTCATCTGAAATCTTTTAGTCTTAGTCTAGTTTTAGTCGACTAAATATCATAAGAGTTTTAGTCTTAGTCTAGTCTTTAGTCTTTTAGTCTTAGTCTAGTTTCTTGCCCAATCTCCACACACACGCACACACGCACGCACACACACACACACACACACACGATTCTTCAATTTGAGGAGATTGAATATTTATACTCATTAATTCAGCGAGACAATCGTATAAGCAATACAGTTCAGAGGTGGTTTCCTTTAGCTTCTATTTTATTCCAAGTTTAGTAGAAACACGGTGGTTTATCTGATAAAATAACCTTAGCGTGTATGCTTACCTTCGCATGTATTTCTGGATGAGTCGTCTGTAAATGTCGCTTCAAGTTGGTGGTGTTTTTCCCGGCGATTTTTGCTTCACACGGTTTACAGGCGGTCTTGTTGTCATATGTGAAGTGTGACCAGATGTCAATTCTTCGTTTTCGTCCTAGACCTAGCTCTGACATGTCTGTTGTTAATGAGAGCTCCTGTGTAACTGCTGCTGCTGCGTTTGTTTAGCTAGCTGTTGCGCCTGCATTTGCCGCGGCTTTTTAAAAAGGCTCCGCTGTTTCTGCATAGATCAACCTATCCTCAAAGATTCGCTCTGATTGGATCTCTTCCCAACTTGTCCCACAAAAAGAGTAGTTCTGATTGGATCTCTTCTCCATTCGGCCCGCCCTAACATTTTCGTCTCATTTTTATTCGTTGACTAAAGTGTCAGTTATATTTCGTCACAGTCTTCGTCATCATTCTGACTTTTTATTTAGTTTTTATTTAGTTTTCGTCCGTGAAAAAGGTTCGTTGACGAATATTTTTCGTCATAGTCTTCGTCAACGAAATTAACACTGACTCAGGAGATATTACATAATAAACCTAACGCCATACATTTTAAAATCAAATTCACAGTCTGAATGTTGCTAATGTTTGCTTTTAGTGTTGCATTTGCTACTACCATGACTCATCTCTGAGCGTGTGTATGCTTAAAAAATAAAACTTTTAGTAAAGCTGCAATTACATGACAGCTTTTAAGTTAAAAGCTATCTGTGTCAATCTCAGTCAAAGTATATGCATAAAGTGGAAACCTGGCCACACAGCATACTGTGAGGAGGATGGCAGATATCAGCAGTTGACAGTTTCTTTCATGACTCTTTGAATGAGCGAGCCGATCCATTCTGCAGCTGTTTTGTGGTCAAAGCTCCACCACATCCCTCTTTCCAGAAGTGCTCACCATCTGCTTTGTTGCAATCCTTTTTAGTGAGTTAATGGTTATTTTCCCCCAGTTGAGCCTCTGCTCCTGCTAACATTTGAGCTTCAGACCTGTTTGGTAAAATCAGTAAATGTCAGTTAATGTACCGCAAAAACTCAAACATGTTCTCTTTTCTCTCTTTGACAACAAAGAAGGACAGAAAGAAGGAAAGAGAGAGAAGCTATGTTTGGGTTGTCTTTGACGCTGATATTCAGGTCAACCGTTGTACTGAAGACCTATATAATCATTTTTTGAAGTAGTTCATTATGCAAGAACCAATTCCTCCCTGTCACCTTTTTTTTTAAAACATGTTGAGTAGTAATTTATCTTTTAGCCGGAGGGCTTGTACTCATTTGGAATGAAGCAATAAACTGAGCAGAACTTCTATAGAAAACTTCTACTAATTTAAATGCATGCTTTTTGTTTTCATTTCGAATTTTGAATAATGGAATTCACTTGAAAAGTAAGGTATTGATCTTGCGGTAGAATTGTGTTTCATTTCTGTCCATTGTTTTCTGTACAGTATGTACAGTATGGTAGGAATTTAAAGTTAGACAGTCCTTGAAATTTAGCAAGTGGTTTTATTTTATATGGCTCTTTACACTGTTTCATCACTGCTTGGTTGGTGCCGTGTTTATTGTATATTTTTCATTGGGGTTGCCTGCACTTTTAAGTCACTTTCACACATGCACTGCAAACCTGGGAGCTGTAGGCCTATGTGAGAATGCAAATGTCAGTTGGATCCAACATACAACATAAGCGTTTACCTTGCCAGTTCCCTAGTGCAAAATTTCTCTGCGCCAAATGTGTGAAAATTCACAGCAACGTTGATGACGTTTCATGCCGCTTGCGCAAAACTGGAAGGTAACAAACATCCAAAGGTGAAGAAGGAGGGTGATTTACATTAAGACGGCAACCAAAATGTCTAACTGGAAAGCTGACAAGATTTGTGAACTTCTGTCGGGCACAATGCCGAAATCATCAGACAAATTGATGGAACGGCAAGATACTGTGTTGTTTACAAACTATGATCAACTCAGTGATGCAGTGAAATCTGCATGATTTCCTGTCTGCTGCACACTCCCAGCGCCACTCCTCGTCTAAATCGAACAGAGTATTTCCAATAAGTGAGAACATGTCTGACACGGACAATCTCGTGTCGTGTGCTACATATCTGAAAAGCAGACTCCGGACAATGTCTAAACCCTCGGACATAGTCCATTGAGTTTATATATTTTATGAAAACGGCTTGAGTGACTCTGGATCAACCTGATCATCATTTAATCAGTCAGTCATTTAATATCTGTTACATTTCTTTTAATTCTAACCTTGTTGTGGCCCTCTGTGAATTCTTAAAACAATAATGAAAACGGGTTCATGTGATGAAATTTCATGCCTCATCTCACCTTGTTCTGATGGTTATTATTCCACTATCAACCTTCCAGTGACACAGTAGAATGACGGCCCTGTGTCACAATTGATTTAGCAGCTCATTTGGGAGAATGACAGCTAAATCAAGATAAACTAGTATCAGCCCATCCATCGAGGCATCTCACTTCAACCAAACGCACTCGTTCACTGGGCCAGTGACAACACGGTCGTTCACAGTGAGTGCTTCACTATGAAGCCATTAAAGACAATTTTTTTCCTCGAAGTACATGTCCTTTAATTTCATGCAACAACTTGACGTTTAAACGTGTCATACATTACAGTAAATGGTTGAGTGACAAAGGTGTATAATTAGAGGCACATTCAAGTCATACTGTGAACAAATATTGTTAGCTTGACTTATAGGTTGCAGTATAAGCACAATGAGAATATATTACATTGTTTATTAGACAGAAAGCTGGACTGTATCAGTATTGCTTCAAAAAGGGAAGCTGCAGCACAAATTGAAAGATAGTGTAGGGCATTGTTGCTTTGTAATTTTGAAATGAAAGCCATTTTGGCCAGAGTACTGTAAGTCATTGTGGGAGACCAGATAATAATCCTGCTCAGTTCAGGGAGGTGATATTTTTCCATTTTCTGTATTTTCCTATGCCATTTTTTGTTTTTTCTCCAACCCCCTCTGCCCTCTCCGTCCTCTAACTATTCCATTACCAAATTGCTGCGGTCTGATTGTGCCGCTATTAAGCCAACACTTTGTTTCTTCCTTCTTCTGATGTTTAATAGACAGTAGTAGGATTAATCTGTCTCAGTTTTTGATTTTGATCAGTGAGAAATTCTTACACTTGGTAACCCGTTGTTCTTTGACCACCAGAGGGACTTCATCATCATCCACGTCATTTCATTCTGCTCATGCACACACTGCCTGCCCTCACAGTGCAAGGCTCTTTCTGTCTCAAGACATGAGAGGGGCATTGTGTTTTTGTCCTGATTTGGCCAAATCCTAAATCAGACCCCCCCAGTTTCAGTTCCAGCTTTTCACAGGCTCAAATTTGATGGAAGGATATGCTGCAGTGCAGAGCCATTTCCTGCAGGTCTAGCAGACCTGTGAAGGTGTAGGACAGTTTGATACGGTGTATTGGAACTGGCTGTTGTTTGATGTTCATGTTTTAAAGGTATAATGGAGGATTTTCCCGAATTTTAGAAAAGAACCGCCCTCTCCACTTTTTGAAAAAATGCTCGCGAGAGGAAACGCCTATTAAACGTGTGCACGAGAGAGCATGCACAAGCCTAGTTCTCCTCATGCACGCTCTGTTTACAAGTTGCTGTCGGCATGGCTCTACAAGCCAACTTTCCAAAAGAAGATTTGCACTATTTCCACTATGTCAGACTCGCCACCGGTAAGTGGAAATCTATTTACGACAAGCATCTCTATAGCTAACTTTAGCATGCTACAGGCCAACAAACAAGCTATCGCTGAGAGCGGGGAGACACCAGCGGTCGGAGGCTTTTATATACTGTCTATGGTCGGACGCCGTGGCCGTCTGCTCGCTGACCTGTCACAGCATGTACGGCCTTACGTAAACATATCCCAGAATGATTGACAACTAGGAGGACCAAAAGTCTTGATGATCCACCCGGAAAAAGAAAATCCTCCACTATACCTTTAAGTATGTGGTTTCCAATCTTTTTTAGCTTGTGGCCCCTTAAATCTAAGCATTGTCTTCCTGTCATCCCTCGTCTCCAGTTGCATATGTCTACCAGTTGTAACCAATTGAAGTAAATGTTTTTGTTTTTGGAACAATAATCATTTGAGTCCTGAAAAAATAAATTGAGCCAGAAACCCATGATACACAAAGCAAAGATTTAGAGGAAAGTTTTTTAATCTTTCCTCTCATTTTGCACACACTCAAATTTATCTCACTAGTCCTTGAGGGTGTCTTAACCCCCAGACTGAAAACCACTATTTCAGGTTGAATTTAACCACTTTATTTTGAATGTATCACTTTATCCTGAATTTAACCACTTCATTTTGAAAGTAACTACTTTATCTATTAAGGCACACCGGTCATAATTTTAATAAAAGGATTTTTTTAAGTGCAATTGGTCTTGGGGGAATTGTTGGGTCTGTGTAAACGATAGTGTGGTCTAAACCTACTCTATCTGTTAAAGCTATAGTGTGTAGTTTCTCCTCCATGCAATTGCTAGTAGCCAAGGAGGACACGGAGGATTAAAAAAACATGGACTTTTCAGAAGAGGTAATTATCTTCACCCGATCTCCTGGGCAGGGAAGACACCGGATGACACAATCTTCTAAGGGACTGTTCGGTATTTATGGAATGGTGCACCGGAGGAAAATAGGAGAGGGTCATGTCTTCTTATTCTTTGTTGAGGGGAGGGTCATCCAACTTTTTTTAGTCTAGGGGGGAGGGTCAACCAACTTTTACATGAAAACAGCTAAATTTCAAAGTGTGCACTTGTTTGGTGCATATTTTTCCATGTAGCTCCATGTAGCTCTCTCAGTCTCTGCCCCCCATCACTAACAGATGGGTCCCTCCCTGTTTAGTCAGCCAGACAATTTGAGCTGTAGCTTTGTAGAGACCGTGGGATTTCCCAAATTGAATAAATCCTGCCCGCGCATATAAACACAAAACTGCTTTGCTAGTTCCATTGTGTTGTAACTAAGACATCTGGTGAAAAAAATATTTTATTCATTTGCATGATTGCCGTACTGTTTAGTTCAAAAACATCCAAAACACCAACGTAGAAAAACATAGCGGACCAGACGCAAGCTTTTATTTTGAAAAGTTGACGCTCGCGGACAGCACCAGCTTGGAGGTTAAGTCATGTATGTCATGGTTGTATAAAAACAATTGCTATCTGTACATCAGCACGGAAGGCATCAATAAATTGTTCGGGAGGGTCATGCCTCTTTTTCCTATCATTATGGAGGGAATAGAATGAAAAAAATAGAAAAATATTAAGACAACAATGAAAAGGGTGTTAGCGGCTAAGGTGATAAAATAAGTTAGTTGTGTTCCCGCTCTCGGTCGGGACGGTTTGCCTGCACAGTTTACACACAACCACAGCATGTGAGTGGAGCTAGAGGGCTGAGCGATATGGACAAAAAAAAATCATAGCTCTGTGATTAAATCAAATACAGGATGCAATACAGAGTTTCCTTCCCTGTTTGAAAAATATACATCTACAAAACATAAATAAATGAAAACAAATAAAAGCAGGCCTACCTCTGAGATTGCTCTTTCAGTTTCTAAATCGAAAAAAACCCCGATCGAAATCAGCTTTTATTTTCGATAATCAAAATCAGGAGGAAGAATCAAGCAGGAACAGCGATTCTCCCACTATTTTTACTACCCCACCTACTTGCGCACGTCCGAAGGAAAAAAACTCTTCAAAGACGACACAACCGTAGTTTACCGGTAGCCTGCAGCTGCACTTTTCCAGACACCATGGCCACTGCCGAAAACAACAGAACTTTAAAATCCTCATGCTTCCCTGAATTTGCCATATCAGTCCACCTCTGACACATACAATTACATCTGTGAATGTACATCACACCAGTAATAAATATGATTTTCTACGACATGAAACATGTTGCGTTATATTTGTTTTATGAATGGAGTATGCTATCCCCATACACTAAATGTTACCTATAAAATATTTTCTGAGTCAAGTTTTTTGAGTTAAAAAGTAACTTGTCAGCCATTGCTTTGATGTAATGAATGAACCGATGAAATACAACCCGAGTGCTATCTTAGCACTCAGTAAACTGGCACACTATCTTTATTATGGCTTGATTTTTTTTTTTCACTTCCACTCCTGTTATTTTACTGCTGGATGAGTAAGTGTTGATTCATGGTGACTGACTCATCGTCTGAAAAGGTTCTGACAACACACAAGACCGCAAGACAGACATTTCATAACAACAACTATAAGAATATATGACAAATATGTCTGGAAGTTTCACAGAGGTAAATTATTTTTTAAATTGGGAACAATTGCTGATAACATTACTCGTGATCTTTTGTGATAGGTGTTTTCTTTCTCTTCAGTCTGTTTCTTTTGCTCGCATTAAAGAGACAAATTACTGGTGGCAGGTTTTGGCCTCCTCTGTAGGATTTCTGTGCGCTGCATGCTGTGTGTTCCTGTATAATTACATTGTTTCACTCTATAATTATATTTGTCTTTAGTTGTGATCTTATCTCACCAAATCTAAGCGACTGATTCTCCATGCAAATCAGACATAACAAGCATTTCTGTGTCTTCAAGAGTTGACAAAACGTCTATCCGGAATCGTAATCCAGACCTACCATCTGTCGGCTTTCTTAACATGCCAGACACTCTTGTGTTTGTCTGTATGTGTGTGGGTGGCTGGGTTTGAACACATATGTGCATGTGTGTCTTGCAGGCTATATATTTACATATTTAACTGTGTTTATCTGTTTAGTAATATGAACATTTCTCCACTTCAATGGACATGTTTCCATTAAAACAAGCGGTGTGAAAACTGTGTTCCCTCATGGCTCAACTTGCTGTCAATGGACATTCAATTTGTATTGCACAGAATCAATTCATGTTGATATATTTTTTCTTTTAAAGTGACAGCTCTAATGTGTGTATTTGTGTTTGGTGTTGGTAAACCACTGAATGGGATGGCAGTAGGGCTGACCTGAATGCTTCGAATCTTCGATCGTTGCCATGGTAATCAACGTCCAAATCAGTATTCGAATGCTTCGTTCTTTTTTAAAATTGTATTTATTATAGTATAATTAAGCTATAATATATGCATTATCCAAAAAATCCTGAACAACCCATGGAATAAGGAATAGTAATCCCACAATTTACATTCATGCATCAATTTTAATTATAATTAGTTATTCTCAGACGGAGCTGTGTGTGTGTGTGTGTGTGTGTGTGTGTGTGGGGGGGGGGGGGTTCTGCAGTTCTGCTGTCAAATCTCAGTCCTAAGGGCTATTGCACAAAACCAGGATAAGGCATTAAGCCGGGATATTCCAGTTATCCTGGATGAATTTAGCCTTGACTTGGTTGCACAAAAGAAGAGGCACCTAAATTACCTCAGAGATTTATTCTGTGCAGCTAGCCTGCTCCTGACCAGGCTAACAGCCAGGATTTATTAATCCTGCTGCCTTTTCTGTTCACTCAGCAGTAGTTTGTGCCTTATTGTTATCAGCCTGCATTAAAATACCACAGGTGCATGTTGCTGTTCAGTAAATCATATTATTTAAAGTTGACCATTATTTTTATAATTATTATCATTGTTACTGTTATACAGTCCCTCCAGAAAAACGCGGAGTTTTTTCGTGATTGTTGCGGGCAAAAATCCTTGATTATGCGGCACGTTTTCTTAAAAAATGCGATGGAATATGCGGGATATTTATGCCATTTTATGCGATGAAATTGCGGGAACTTGCAAAAATTGCGGGAACTTGCAAAAACTGCGGGAACTTGCGGGAACTTGGAAAAACTGCGGTTTGATGAAAAAGAGAAAAAAAGTGATTCCCCCAACACCGTGTTCTCAGTAGGTGAAATTATGTCACTTCATAACGTTCCCATGGCAACAGGGGAAAATGGCTGCTCTTGTGTGAAGTAAACGCAACATTTTTGAACTTTCTGCTGAGATATAGGTAGGGTTGGGTATTGTTTGGTTTTTTTTCTGATACTGGCGCTAAATCGGTACTTTTAAAACGGTGCCTGAACCGATACTTTTTAAGAAAGTTTTTTAAGAAGGAGAAACAAGAAGGATAGGCCTACTCAACAACAGTCGGGGACATTAAGGACACGTTGTTTATTACTAAGGCCATATGGTCAAAATTAAATGATTTAATAGTAATGTAATAACTATAACTTATAATAAACAATAACTTATTTCACCAGTAAATTGCTGTTGGACGACAAAAACAGCAACCAGATGGGAAAAGGGTATTTTACAATAACCAACCAAAACCAAACAATTACCAGTGTCCGTGAATGCACCATCTGTGCGTTTCCGACGTCGGCAGCTGCTGCGCTGCAGAGCAGACTGTTGATATACAAGCCGTTTCTCAATGTCAAGGATCCTTCCTTGGTAGGACTAGTCCTTCCAAGGAAGGATCCTTCAGAGGCTAGGCCAGAGTCCTCCGTAGCATTCGGAGAGCTCGTACATTGGAACAGGCTACCAAGTGCACGTCATTGCGTGCCTGCGTCATGTAAAATGTTTCGCCTTCACTTCCGCGCTGCATTTCAAAACACTGGATAAAAATGGATGTGGAACTGTGAACTGTGCTGTGCATTTGTTTTGTTGAGATGAAGAAGGGGATTCAGCGTCAGTCTGCTTGCAGGAGGAGAATATTCTGTCGGCAACTTTACTCGCAACGTGCGAAGGTAGGTAACGTTACCAACACTGACAGGCTATAATGTAAGCAATAGTCATTTCTCTTATTTATCCCATGTCAACAAATTAAAAACTCGTGGGAGTTCATGTTTATAGTTGTCATAGCTAACACTTACCGGTAAGGAGAATTGCATCAAGTAATCTTAATTCCATTAAGTTTGCAGTTTCAGTTTATATTAGCTTGTAGTTTACTGCATACATGTAACATTTGCTCATTGTTTAGTAGCTTCTAGCTTTCAAACAAATGCGGTGCAAAATATAATCAGCAACTACAACAAGGTAAACGCTACCAGGTAGTGAGCTACCACAGGCAGTATGATATGCAGTAAACTGCAAGTGAGAAATAGTACTGTAAACACACAAGCTACAAGGCTACAACCAACATATGAAAAGTCATAACAACACCATTGATAAACACCCACTAACAGTAAAGGTAGTTAACTACTGGACTAATCTAAAGCTTTCTAATACTGGACTAATCTAAAGCTTTCTAATGTTACCAGAACAGGTTAGATAACTACTGGACTAATCTAAAGCTTTCTCCTTCTGTCTGCAGTCTGGAAGCAACACCATCATCTGCAGCTGAGTCTGATCGCCGCTTCATGTTGAATATACTTGTGTACAGTATATAGTAATGTTTGAATAAATGTTATAATACAGATGCACGTTTCGTTCATGTCTTTTTAGGGCTTGTATACCTAACTAGTTATATAATTATCCAGTCAGAAGTTTCCTGTGTCCAGCTCAGAATTTGATGGAAAAATAGACACTGAAAAACAGTTTACATTATATACACACACCCAAAAACTTAAAGACAGACAAACCAGTTAATTTAAAGCATTTATTTTATGAATGCCAATCTCTACTAGGCTATAGAAAATCTATTCAGCATCTCTTTGGCGTCGGTCTCCCTGCTCTCTTGTCTTTTGCTTTCCCTCTCCTCCTCCTCATCTCTCCCTTCTGGCTTTCCCATCCTCAGTGACCGCCTCAGTTTGTTCCTTAGTACCTGTTAAAGACAGTAAACACAACAAAAATATGTTTATCGTTATGAATGCTATAACGTAATGTTACGGAACGTTATACTTGTGACATGGGAAACTACTCGTACATTTTAGCACTCATTTAACGTTGCTAGTGAAGTTAAAAAGGTGCAGAGTTACCTCCCATCCTGTAGTTACAACTGATAATCACACCATCTACATCTCTGCTAACGTTACGCATATAGCTACAGTAACGGCATATAAAAAGAGATGAAAATGCCACCGGACATTAAACTTTACGAACACAAATGGCAAAAAGACAACCTAGCTAGCTAACAGCCTATAATGTTAAATGATAGGTCTGTTAGCTAAAGTTAGCTCGGGGTGTATCTACCTAATTACGATAGCAATTTGTACCAGCATTAAAGCGTTAAGCTTTACATTGATGTAACACATTAACGGTGATAACAAATGTACGGCAAACACTAAAGATACTTACATTTAAATGATTATTTCGCCGTCAGCGAAGCCGCTCAATCTCTCGCTTAGGTCCGCCATTTAATTTTTTTAAACGAGCCGGCAAAGCCGCGCATAGGATTGTGGGTGATCTGGGAGCGCGAAGGATACACATATGCATCCTTCGCTGTCTATGGGAAATTCTCTGAACGAAGGACTCAGTCCTTGGTGGAATTCGGAGGATCCTCGACATTGGAACGGTCCTTCGACGGACGTCGATGACGTAGCATCCTCCAAATTCTGGCTTCGGAGGATCCTTCCTTGACATTGAGAAACAGCTGTCACACTTTACACTGTTTAACGTCACCTGTCAGCATTTTAACCGTGTTTAATCACGCTGCTAGCTAACGGTAGGCTAACGTTACCTGCTGTCCAGTGTAGTGTAAAGTCAGGCACCGAAATAAGCACCGAAATCTTCGTTCTTATTCGGTCTCGTTAATTACTACCGTTTACGTCGGATCCGGGGGCCCATTGGCACCGAGTTTCGGTACCCAACCCTAGATATATGTGACTTTTTTGCAACGAAAATGCGGGGATTATGAAATCATGCAAGCCCCGCATATTTTGCGCGGAAATCGGCAATTTATGCGGCGAAAGTGCGGCGTTTTTAAAAAAATGCGACCCCCGCATGAATATGCGGACATTGGCTGATTATGCATTGAATTCTGCGATCGCATAATCGCGTTTTTCTGGAGGGACTGGTTATATTGCTGTATGAAAACTGCTTGTTGTTAGACGTTTGGTGAATATATTACAGAGGTAATTAGAAAAGATTTAAATGAAGTCAGTGATGAAGGGCAATATGTAAAGTGCTATACACGTGTTAGGGATTCTAACAAAGGCAGACTGATCAGGGACAAACACACCTTTAATTATTTAAGTTGATTTATTTATTTATGACCATCTATGTTCCTATTCCATGTGCACTGTATTTGGCATTCTTAGCACACAATGTGTTCTTTCCAGTGAACTGGGACTATAATTTGGGAGGATTGAACAATTATTATAGGTTTTTATAATTGTACAATCCTCCCTTATTATAGTCTTAGTTCACTGGACCAGTAACTATATAGTTGAGGCTACTGTACATACTGGACATTCATGAAACAACAGGGAGAGGACACCTCAATGGTTTTTGACCTTATATTTTGCTGGGGGAAAATAACTGATGAATATACAGCGTGGCAGAAGCTGATGATGTAATGATATATCTATAATATACATTTACGAACTGTGTGCCTGAAAAGCGAGCAGTGGAAGTAAATATGTTACTTAGGTAATTTATATTAGAGAGAGAGAGAGAGAGAGAGAGAGAGAGAGAGAGAGAGAGAGAGAGAGAGAGAGAGAGAGAGAGAGAGAGAGAGAGAGAGAGAGAGAGAGAGAGAGAGAGAGAGAGCATCACAATCTAGCATTGTAGATTAGTGGTTGTAATTGATCTTCATGGTAACTTTCCTGCATAACATTAGGCTGTCTTCTGCTCACTTTTAAGGCAAAGAGTACAACAGCTCATTTGTGCAAATAATTAGCCTAACTCCTTGAATGGTATGGTGGTTTTAATTAAGAGGAGTGGTCAGTTAATGTATATTTTTAGGCTACTTACGCATTCAGTCGGTCCGTGATCATCTGCCTCGCTTTCTCTTGCTGTTTCATTACAGCAGCCATGTTTCTTTTTTACAAATAATGTGTTTCACATTGTCATAATTTCATATGAAGCTGCTAGTCACTCTGTGTAAAGGATACACAATGCGTATTCTCCATTTTAGCATCAGTAAATCAGTAATCTGTGATCGACATCGCGGCCTGTTAAAGAAAGGCTCGATCTAGTCACTCCTCCTCAGTCTGGCTTGGCCTTAGTGAAACGCACCTAGCCAGGATACACAGATTAGACTAGGTCAAGCCTCGCTTTATCAGTTATCCTGGATTTATATATTCTACTTTTGTGCAATACCCCCCTGGTCTTTTATGTGCTTTATGTTCACCTCAATGCTGGTGTGAGTTTCCTCCCACTGTCCTAAGTCCTGCATAGTTCAGGTCAGTGTGGAGACTATAACTTGCCTTTAGGTGTGAGCACACTAAATCACACTCATTTCAGCCTCCAGGCTTCTTTCTGCCAACCAGGCCTATGTATTCTCCCTATACACACACACATCCCTAGTATATAAGGCCATCCTCTTAAGGCTCTCTCTATGATGAGCAAACTTTGAGCACATTACTTCATGTGATTGGTCAACAAAGCTGTCAGTCAATATTTCCCATATCAAAGATGACTGCTGGCTAACAAAAAAATAGATTGCTGTTTGGTACAAAACACAGAAAATAGCCATTCAATCGTGGATTTATTGCTTTGGTTCTGCCGGCATAGTCTCCATACAGACTCCGAATAGTCCGGATTTCTAAGCTTCTAAGGGCTAGGTCAGCGAGATGATCGGTCCAAAGGTTGTGAAGCAAACGGAACATACGTGCAAGTTGATTTTTGGATTCATATTCAATTCATTTCATCATCATTTATGTAACAAAGACACTAGAATGACAGTAATTCCATGATGGATTAAAAAAGCTTCTGGAAGGGCTACAATTGTCAGAGGACCTCGTTGAAACAGCAGATTTTTCTGCTTCTAAACAAAAAAAAAAGTAAGTCTCTACTTACTACTACTCTGATATGGAGATATTAAATACGTGAAGTACGTGTTTGTATCGTCGTCGATACAATTGTCCTTGTAGGGTTAAAGAATTGTTGCCACTGATGGCAACCAAAGGCCCAGAATTGGTTGCCAATTTCTCAAATTAGCAACTGTTACTGTCGAGCCCTAGTGAGTGTGTGTGTCTGCCTTATGCCTTATACACTCCTTTCCCTGTAAGAACCTTTTGATAGGAAAAAAACAATATGGGAAATAAATGGTTAATTACTTGAAATAATAATAATAAAATTCATGTTTTTCTTCAGACTAAAAGACTCATCACTTTGTATTTGACAGTTACGATGATCTAATAGAGAACAAAGTAGATATATTCATTTCTCTACTGATTGTCGCTTCAATAGACTTCCATTCAGTGTGGACGTAGGTTACATGTTTGTGAAATATCCGCTGTTTACCTGGTTACCTAGTATTTACCCATTTGCTGGTTAGTCTTTTCTGGCAGTATATTTAATCCATTGTAGTTTTGGAGTATTGTTTTGACAACACAAACAATTTGAAGGCGTCACTTAGGACTCTGGGAAAATGTGATCAACATGCTTTACTATTTTCTGAAATTTTGTTAAACAAGTGATTCATTACTTAATCAAGAATATAATAGGGTGATTATTCAATGATCTAAATAATTGCAGCCTTAGATTTCAATCGTATTGTCCAGCTAATGCATTATGTAAGGTCTTAAAGGCGTTTTTGTTATTTGAACCAGGCAGAGCCGAGCATGGTTCTGTCCCCACTTTTTCAAAGGCGCCAGTCAGAGCATGTGAGCGAAGTGGAACGGTGAGAATTTCCGCTACCAACGGAGCTGTTTTAGTAGAATGTTTTAACATTTACCAGCACAGTTAATGCATTACAGTGCAGTAAATGCATTACTCTTCAAAACTTCTTACTGCTGGTTTTACATGGTACTACTGTCTAAACTTTCTTTGTGGTTTGCAGGAAACTAAAACCATGTGACACTGCATTTTAAGAATGTAGGTCTGAAACAATTTAATTCATTAAAATTACATTTTCAAAGAGCTCCGTTTCATTCTTTTTTTGCTCAACTATTGTTATAAGTGGTAATTGAGAGAGAGGGAAAAAAACAGTATGCCTCTTCACACACAAGTGAGTTGAAGAGCGAGTCTGTGTTAGCTCCGCCTACCTGCTCTGGTGGACCAACCACTGGTTTGTGATAGAAAACACCTCACTAACGGTGCGCTGCTTGTGACACCCAGCTCGTAATACTGCAAATGCAAGTGCTTTCATCAGTGGGCCATATGCTCAACTCATTGACCATTGAGTTACCTCAATCGGCGATAGATAGTGACTTAACAGACATTTCTTTGAAAGAAAATATTCAATATGATTACTTTAATCTGTCAGAAAATACATCTGCAACTTTTTTTTATAATTGATAGTTTGCCAAACATTCACTGCTTTCAGCATCCAAAATGTAATAATGTGCCTCACATGATAGCAAACTGAATATTGGTTGCTGGGAAATTGTGATCAGCATTTTTCACTATTTTATGACATTATATCGACAAAACGATTATTCGATTGGTGCAGAAAATAACCATCAGGGTAATCGGTAAAGAAAGAATGCTTTTTCATCCAGGTCTACATTAAGTCTTAAATAACCAATCTGAGAAAGAACCCAAAGAAAAGACACATCTGTTCTACATTGAACTATTTTTCCACTGAAAAATGTTACTCGATTGAATGCAAATAGCATCATTCACAGTGTGTCGATGCCCTGCCTGTAGCCATGGTGATCTTTGGCATGTGCTAATCTGGCTGTGAAAAAATTGAAATGTATTGATTTGATATTGAGCTACACAAGCTTGATTAAATATGTTCACGGCCGTATTTACAGATCAGTGAACTATGTGATTGCATCATAAGGCCTGTTCTAGTATTACTGGAAGAGAAAGTACAAAAAAACTGCAGTGTGTTTGATCACACCTTATCATGGTAAACACATGATATCAAATGCTTAAGATGTGAACATGTGCGGATGTAGCCAAACTGCTCAATGCCAGTGTCAATTTATAATGAAAGGGCCGTGTCACACTCTGCCCTAATATATCTGTTGACAGGAAAAAGCTCGATGTGGTTTATTATTGGACAAGATGATGTATTGATCTTTGATGGTCAGGGCCAGTCTTGGTTTGCTTAGCTTTTCATCCTTATCATACCCATAACCCCTACTATACAGTAGGTATAGTCAGGTGATTACAGCTGCTTACAGATCGCTGCTGTAACAGACTGGTGTCAGACAGGGAAAAGGCCAGGCTCTGCCCACAAAACATAATTAGCTGTCTATGTGAAGTCTGAGCACTTCTTATCAAGCAGCTTGGCTGAGCAGCACAGATCGATTGTCAAGATGCTGTAATGTCAGATTGACCCAGGTGAAGAGAGAGATGAAATCCTGTTATGGCACTTAATTTTTTTTTTTCCGCAGTGACATCTGGTTTATGAAATTGGACATATCATAACCTCTCTAAACATAAAACAACCCTAGTATTTCTCCTCGGGCCGCTGGAGTATGGTTGAGTGAGTCATTATTTAGGCAAGCTTGTTTTCAAGACACCTTGGACAACAGGCAATTTGATGTGACCTATAGGGATTGTCAGTCTGACACTGAAGCCGACAAATGCCAAACAGTGCAGTGAAACCACAAACAAACTCAGCTTGTGTATTTCCCCTTTCTGCCAGTGCACTAGTGTGCATGTACAGTGTGCATGTGGGCATGCGGATGCTTGTGTTTGTGCTGAAGTGCCTCCAACCTGTGTGTGCAGTCTGGGTGTCTATTTGTGAAAAGGCCACTGGACCTGTCGGGAATTGTGCAAGAGCGTTTGTCAACCCCCCGCCATCCAATTCTGTATGTAGTTTTCGCAGATTGAAGACAGTCTGCAGTGAGGCATGACAGAGACCATTACACACATGTCTAGCACGCTCTAGATGATGAAGAGATCTGGTAACCCATCCTCCCATGGAAACTGCCTCTGGCCGAGATGTTGCATGCAGGGAATACAGGACACAGCCAGGCTTTGCCAGGCTCTGCTGACATAACATACGCATGGTGGAAGCTACCCCGAGATAGCCTTGTGTCACAATTATTAACACCAATAATAATTTATTGAAATGATTTGTGTTTCTGCTACAGGAGAATAATGCAAATGGGGTATTTTATGTAAGTGTTAATGCCCGACTAGGTGTCCATTATCAGGAACTAATGGACGACGGGAAGGCCGGAACTGTCCGACAGTGGAGGACGGTTGCCTCTGCCAGGGTCTATAAATAATCTGATAATAGTCACCTCGAAGGACATTAACCCACTTAAACCATGGTCACTTTTTTTTTTTAAGACCATTAATTTATTATCATGCTTTTTGCATTCAAAATGTAAAGTTTTTTTAAACAATAACTTCCCTGGTACACGTGAGGGGTTGACTGATACCTGGAATAATCATTAACATCCCATAAGGTTCTTAATCAAAGCAAACTTTGTTTACTGCTCAAGTAAATACAACCCCAAATCAGAAGAAGTTGGGACAGTATGAAAAACACAAATAAAAAAAGAAAATAGTGATTGCTAAATGTACTTTGACTAGTATTTCATTGCAGACAATGTGAACACAAAATATGTCATGTTTTGTCTGGTTAACCTAATTTCATTTGTAAATAAACATCCTTTCCTGTCATTCAGACCTGCAACACATTCCAACAAAGGTTGGGACAGGAGCAATTTAGGGCTAGTAATCAGGTAAATTGGTTAAACAATGATGTGATTTGAAACGGTGATGTCAACAGGTGATTGTAATTATGATTTGGTACAAAAGTAGCATCCAAGAAAGGTCTAGTCCTTTAGGAGCAAAGATGGGCCGAGGATCGCCAGTTTGCCAACAAATATGTGAGAAAATTATTGAAATGTTTAAAAACAATGTTCCTCAAAGAAAGATAGGAAGACATTTGCTTATTTCACCTTCAACAGTGCATAACATAATTAAAAGATTCAAGGAATGTGGAGGAATTTCAGTGCGTAAAGGACAAGGGCGCAAGCCTAAGCTGAACAACCGTGATCTCCGATCCCTCAGGCGGCACTGCATCAAGAATTGTCATTTATCTATAAGCAATATCACCACATGGGCTCAGGACTACTTTGGCAAACCTTTGTCAATTACCACAATACGTAGTTACAGCCACAAATGCCAGTTAAAACTGTACTGTGCCAAAAGGAAGCCCTATGTTAACAGTGTCCAGAAGCGCCGTCGACTTGTCTGGGCTCGGAGGCATCTGGGATGGACCATCACACAGTGGAAACATGTACTGTGGTCAGATGAATCAGTATTTCAGGGATTCTTTGGGAGAAATGGACGCCGTGTGCTGTTACCAGCAACATGTCCAAAAGCCAGGGTCTGTCATGGTATGGGGTTGTGTCAGTGCCCTTGGCAAAGGTAACTTGCACTTCTGTGATGGCACCATTAATGCTGAAAAGTACATAGAGATTTTGGAGCACAATATGCTGCCGTCAAGAAGACATCTTTTCCAGGGACGTCCATGCATATTTCAACAAGATAATGCAAAACCACATTCTGCACACATTACAGTCCTGGCAGCGGAGAAAGAGGATACGGGTACTTGACTGGCCTGCCTGCAGTCCCGACCTGTCTCCAATAGAGAATGTGTGGTGCATTTTGAAGCGCAAAATGCGACAACGAAGACCCCGTACTGTTGCCCACCTTAAGACTTGTTTGCAGCAAGAATGGGACAAAATTACACCTGAAACACTTCATCACCTGGTGTCTTCAGTCCCTAAACGTCTTTTAAGGGTTGTGAAAAGGAATGGCAACATTACAAAGTGGTAAATGCTTTACTGTTCCAACTTTGTGTTGCAAGAACCAAAATAGGATTTTTTTTTTTTTTAAAAAGAAACAATAAAAATCATGAGGAACGCATTAAATTATGTGCTGTTGTATTGTCTGCAATGAAATACAAGTCAAAGTACATTTAGAAATCACTACTTTCTTTTTTTATTTGTGTTTTCCATACTGTCCCAACTTTTTCTGATTTGGGGTTGTAGGACAACCTTATATACGACTTGGCAAATGGAGATATTTCTAGTCCGGTCAGCTCATAGAACCCTTTGGCTCAGCCATGAGCCAAAACATTAGCCAGCTAACATTTTGCTAGCAAGATTCAGAGTCAATAATAATGCATACGGTTGACAAACATTAATATAATTTGACAAAATGTTGAACAACAAGAATATAACAAGATTTTCTCGAACAAATGATGTGCCACAGCCTGAAGTAGCGAGTTGAACAGTGACTGGGATGCGAGATGATCACTACATGTGAAACAAAGTACCGGAAATTCAGAGGGGAAGGGTAACATACTTTTTGCAGCTTGCAGCTTCTTTCTCTCTTGCACATTTAAATATTTGGTGTACTATAAACAATTATTGTTGAAAAAGTTATAGATTTGCTACAGTTAATTTTTGCATCTATCTGGAGATGGCAACATGCAAACGTATCAACTTTTTAAAATGGTTTTTTAGTGACAGTGTTGAGAAGAAAAGGGAATACCGATTATGGCAATCCCCTGGGTTTCAATTACTTTTCTGGTGAGGTTAAATACCAGACCCTGTGTAAGAGAACAACATCAATGAAGCAATTGGGGGAATTCTGACTGCCCAGGAGTGTTAGGTAGTCTTATAGCTTGTATGTCTGATCAATCTGACCAGCTGCTTCAGTAGAGGCAACATCTGTCCTATGTGGCTGGAAGTGCAAAGGGTGGGGGAATCCTGAAGTTTCTCATGATTCAGTATGCCTTGATAAAATCAAAAGTTGATTCTTCATGGATCTTGATGCATGATGATTTTCATTTTTTTTTTCTTTGATAGTAATTCGACTAAAATCATCAGTATTCATCATGAAAAAGTAGGAATTAATTTACTTACTAATTTTTTTATTTCTTGTAATAACAAACATACCGGTCTCTACATATACCTACATGTACCTGGACATTCACCAAACTGTAGAACATGGGGACAGAGCAGTTAATAGTTTGTGATATCACTCACGGCAGTCTGTTATTATCAGGCCTCACCAAACCTTCTGAGAGGCAGCCAAATCGAAGAGACGATCATATGTAAATTTTTCCAATGTTAAAAACCTCTGCAATTTGCTGGATGCACATCTTGGTTGAGCTGGTATTAAAAACACATTTCGACAAAATACATTTCTTGGCAGAATGAGCAGTTATAACAATCATGGTTTATTTTTTTATTATATCAGTTTTACAAACTGAACCAATCTTACAGTTAAGTAAATATTAACCAGGGATAATTTAAAATTCCACATAAAAAATGCATTTGCTCTCAGAATGAATAAATGACTTTAAAATACCACTACCAAAAAAAATTGCGTTTGTTCCAACTTCACTGTCACATTTTCTACAAAGGTGTTATCACTTTAAGCACAACAGTATGCCAACTGGCATTAGCATGGTATGACATGTTTACTTCTCCATTCAGTGAGAGAAATTAGTTTTTTATCCTGGCAAAATTGTGAACCTTGAAAAGACAAAGTCAGTGCAGCTGTCGTCTTTGTACAGAATCAACTTATTTTCCAACAAGCTGTTTCCTCGTCATCACTCGCTGCTTTTCTCGCTGTCTCAACCACGATGACTGTTGCAGCTTAGCTGTCACTCCGTGAGACGCCGTGTTGTGCTACGTCATGTATATACATGTACCCGATTGGACAAGATGTTGCAACAGAGTGAATACAGTCCAGCCGACTGTGGACAACTCCGTCTCAGTGTGATAGAACAGCTGTAGACTCGCTCTGGCCTCGTCTTTAAGAAAAACTCAGACATCGACTTACTAGAGAGTAAGAAACAGAAGGAGTGGCATGTGATTGGAGTCAGCTGTGAGAAACTAAAGCTTATGTGCACTGTATCCCTGGATTGGTTTGGTCCAATTGTAAAATGGCAACTACATAACTTGCAATTGATTTACCTTTTTATATTTAAAGTGCCCATATTATGAAAAAAAATCACTTTTTCTGGGATTTGGGGTGTTATTTTGTGGCTCTGGTGTTTCCACACGCATACAAACTTGGAGAAGAAAAAAAAACATCCATGTTGTTTTGAGTGAGATACGGGTTTCTGAATGTGTCCTGCCTTCAGTCTCTGGGTGAGCTGTTCAAAATCTGCAGGGCTTTCAGTTATTGTGTGGTTAGTCTATTTTGACGACGTTTCATTTTATGGGATTGTTCCGGGGCCGCCGGATGTCCCCCCGGATGTCCCGCCGGATGTCCCGCCGGATGTCCCCCCGGATGTCTTGCCGGATGTCCCCCCGGGTGTCCCTAATTTTCCGCTGGATGTCCGTCACCTTCCGCTTGCATTGTTGCATTGTTGTTGCAGAGTAAAATTCTCATCACACACTCGACAGACATGTTAATTCCACAGCTCGCCTCCCCGTGCACATGTTCCACCAAAACAAGTTCCTTCCCGAGGCTATTTTGCAGAGGCGCTGTTGCTGCGTCCGGCGCTTAGCACCGCCCATGACGATTGTGATTGGTTTAAAGAAATGCACATTTTTCTCCCATCCCGGAATGTCGGAAAAGCCAGTCACCCTGGCAAAAATATGCATTTTAGCTCTGTAGTCTGTAGTGGAGACATGAACCCCAAGGCTTTGCTCCAAATATATTTGTAATATGGAGAAACATAATGAAACAGGTTCTAGGTTGAAATTGTCCTCTGATGTGGTTTGTTTGAATTTTCATTTATTGTTCATGTAACCAAACGTATCTATACTAATTGTCCATATAAGACATACTGTAGATTATAGGTTAACTATAAAAAATAAATAGAAAACATTTCTTGATTATATACGCCCACACACTTCTTCTTTAAGTCGAATCATATTCCAAAGCATGTAGAAAGCTGCGCATTTCAGCTGACATCAACTAGAGTAATTCTTATTAGAATGATGAAAATCACCATATTGCTGAGCATCAGCATGCAGTCAAGAACCAAGCTAACACGAGATGTTTTTGATTTTATTTTTGAAGATGTTTCATTAGAAGAAAGATGGGAAAAAAAGATTTCAAAGAGCATAAATAAAACCTGGAACAAAGTGAGCACCATAATCAAAAGGTGGGGGAAATAGGTTGCCACCAAGACCTCACCTAGACCAGGCTCTCCCTCCAAGATGGAAAAGGGAGGCTCATCAGGGAAGCCAAGAGGCCACAGCAATCTTAAAACAAGGGCAGCACTGTATATGGCAGAGTCTAGCCTCTCTGTGTTTAAAAACACTTTTGAGTGTCTTGTGCTGTTCTGCTGAGTGGTAAGAAACTGTAGGCTGGTCCAGTCTTAATTGCACAGGAAGACATTGTCTATCTCAGCGAACAACAAGGGACCATGTTCTGCAGCCTGATTAACCTTGTGTTGTCCTTGAGTCAAATTTAACCCGTTTCCAATTTTTTTTTTATATCAGAAATATGGGTTTCTTTCAACCAAATTTCCCAAAAATAACTTGGATGCATTGATGTACAATGTATGGAAGCCATACAACATTCTTTGCAGGTAAAGTTAATGATTACTTCCATTGAATTTTGGGTGTTTTATTAAATTTTATCACATTTGAAAAAAAGAAAAAATCTATTTCCTAAACTTTGACATAAACTGTGATTCACTTAACATAATTTCTGTTTTTTTAAACTTAAAAATCAGGTATAATGTCATTGAAATTAGGTTTATTGACCATGAATTAAAAAAAAAAAGAAAGCGTTGAAAACAGTGACAAAAAAGTTCATTTTCAATTTTGACCCGGAAGGACAAGTTCATGTTTTCATATTTCATATTTTTGCTATTAGTTTTTTAAAGGAATGTTTGGCATAAAGCCCATCAGTGCACTGCCGTTCTGTCGGTGCACCACAGACACTTCACACACACACAGCCAGGATGTTGAGAGCAACATGCTGCGTGCTTCTCTTCAGCAGGGACAAAAGCTCTGGTCAGACTGCAGGGAAGAATCAACAACTTTAAATACCAACATACGCTAAGCTGCAAAAAATAAATCTGCTGCCTTCTGCAAAAAAAATGAACATTGAAGAAGGATTTCATTTCTCACCAAAAGAATGTACTGTTAGAAGAGAATCACGGGGGGGGGGAAAGGGGAGAAATTTTTGCATTTCAGTGAGACCTTCCCAATGTTAATATATTAAACTGATACTCATTTTTGGAGAGGAAAAAAAAACCCGCCATCCTTCCTCCTTAGATTAATAATGATGACTATGCATAGGAGTAATTTGTGTAAACCTCCAGGGTCACTGTAATGCCTTCTTTGGCTCTGGAGAAGCTTTGTCAAGTCTGAGACAATAAACCTGATCATGTCATCAGGGTTATCTCAGATTGTGAGGGTCACAGTTTACATGGAAAGCCTCCATTACAAACTGGACGTGTAGAGCTCCATGTTAGTGTACCAGTTTATCTATCGAGTTGCATTGTGGAAGTGTAGGATCTAGGGCTTTTAAAGCCTGCCTCATACTACATGACATTTCGGTCAGTTATGACAACATTGTACTCCCCCAATTTAACTGCTGAGATCTGGGAGCACAGCAACGTCCTTACAATAAAGTTAAATGGGCTGAGAAACATGAGCAGTCGGATTATCTGATAGGTTGTTAACAATAAACAGTTTAGCCAGATTATCTAAACCTCTTTGTTTGGAGGTAAAGGCGAAGTTAAAAAAACACCTTAAATGTTGATAACAGATTTTTCATCGCACAGGAGAACTGTGTGCACAACTATACTGTGTGCCATACTGTAGGTCAAAAAGGCAGGAAGTCTGTTTGTAATCTGTAAAGGATTAAACAACGGGGAGTTTGTATTATAATTGTACCCTTCACCTTGGTTGGCCTGTATTCATAGTGCAACTGTTATAGCTGTGCATCACTTGCTAAATGCTACACTAGCCGTTAAGAGAAATGTGAACAGTAGAACAGATGTTAGTCTGACTTTGAACAGGCGTGGTTATGGTGATGGATACATGTAAGGGTGTACATGTATATTTTGGGTATTTGATTTTGTTTCTGTATTCAGTTTGTCCGTATTTAGCAAAACATTGGCCTCACTAATGCTAAATGCTAAATAAGTAATCAAAAAATAATTAGCCTATTCATGAAGCAAACAAAAGCCAGAGGTACAAGCTGCTCTTTCTAACTACTGTGTCTCTCTGAGTGAAGCAGTCAAATGGGCTGAGAAACACTGAAACACCTGTTTTTCTTCTCTCGGTTAGGTGGAAAAAAGCCAGTCAAAGTTTTCAGCTACAATTTCTCTACAGACACAAAACACCCACAAACAAAATCAAGATATTCACAACATCTAAATAATAATACTCCAAAAAGTCAGGCGCATCTCTACTTTCCAACGCAAATCAGGAAGATGGTGGAAAACTTCAACAGCTACATTTGTATTTAACCATGAATAACTACTTACTCCTGTTTGAGTACCGCGTGCTTGAGTTTGAGTAATGTTTGTTGACAATAAGAAATATGTGGAATAAAGCAACCCTTTAGCTGTAGTTATTTCACGTGACAAATGGGTGAATGGGTGGTGTCCAGTTTGTGCATTTAGCGATTAGTGGTTTGCCTGAAACAAAGGCTGTGCTCTTTTCCCAACGCGTGTGTGTGTGTGTGTGTGTGTGTGTGTGTGTGTGTGTGTGTGTGTGTGTGTGTGTGTGTGTGTGTGTGTGTGTGTGTGTGTGTGTGTGTGTGTGTGTGTGTGTGTTGCCTTTTCAGGGTAGACACTTTTCATTCAAGTTTCTTTACATACTGTACTGTACATACTGTACATAGGGAAAGAACAACGCTAACAGGTCAAAAATAATGCTCGGAATTAATCATTCATTAGCAATGAATCAGAATACAAATAATTGTATCGATTGTATAAATGCAGACGTGTGATCTGATATACAACTTAAACTGAATGGCATATTCCACTACTGAGAAGAAACATAAAATGTTCATTTGTATTTGATTAAATATGAAATTGTTTTATTTTTGCCTCTGAACTACTGAGATTTTAATCATCTGTAGTTACACTTTCCCAGCATTATATTTATTTTAAGCTTGCTATGTAGTCATCTCATGTGAATAAATATGTAATTTTGCTCTCATAAATGTTTTATTGATTATCAAGCGGTGCCACAGCGAGTGATATCCATGTTTCGTTTTAGTCGAAATCCAAATTTAGCAAACTTGAAATGGCAAACTAGGATTGGTCAGCTTTACAGGCATCCCAGAGCATTTCTAAGCCTAAAACCCAAAGCCAGTTTCATGTGTTTGCCACAGTTGTGAGCTGTTTGCTTGTTCCCCATGTTCCTCTTTGATTTCCCACCATACAAGAGAAGGAAACCTCTGAATAGCTACAAGGAGACATGTTTATCACAGCCTTGCAGATACATGCAACAGTAAATCAAATCTTCGTGTGATGTGATGCCGAGGAAAGAGATTTTCCTTTAGTCGTTCCTAACTACTCTGACATAAATGAGAATTATCTGAATGCTATCTGCCCCTTACAGCCCTCAAAGCCTGTATGCTGTAAGCTAATTGAAATACAGGCCTTAACGTTGCGGGAGAACTTTCTATTCCAAGTGTTTTGCCGACGGGTATGACTCTAATTTGGCTGTGTGATGTACATCATATAGCATTTAACCGATGGCGCCGTTGAAAATGTTCTGTCTGTGAAATTAAGACTTTTTATGTTTGATGATAATTGAATTGTCAGAAATAACTGTAGCATATAATTGTATTTTTGACATTTTTGAGGGGAGAACTTACTTTAAAAAAAGAAAATTGAGCTCAGAGGTGAACACGATTAGTTTAATTAGGCGTCCCCTCCTTGCCGCATGTATCTGAACCTGTGGGATTAGAAAGATGAGGAATTTAACTTTTTCAGAAAAGAAAATCACTCTCCTCCTTCACTTCTACATCACTGACTTCACTTTTCTTCCTCATCTTTGTGGCTCCAATGTCGACTTTTTTTTCGCTGTCTTTGTCTGAAAATGTGTTTTGTCAGTTTCCCTTTCCATTTAAATTGACACCACCCTCACCCTTTTTTATTTCATAGTATTTTTCATGTTGTAGTTGATGGGGCTCTCGGTGGCTGAATGAGTTCACTCCCATTCTGTTATCCTTACTTTCTTCTGCTGACTATGTACCATTCACCCAGGACTCTCAGGTGCTGAAGCGGGTGTCTGATGCAGACCGCCGCGTTACAGAGATTGATAGCATTTGTTGAACCATAGCTTACGCTGTGAAATACTAAAAGTGTGGTGTGTCAGCAAGCGTATTATTTCAAATACACCACTAAGAGAAGAGGAGTGATTTTATTTATTTTTTAAAGAAGATGAACCAGATGTTTCATGGTCATACTGTAGTTGTTCTAATTATTCTGCTCTACTTTGAAAGGTTCCACTTCTGTCACCCGTATTCATCTTCTGTGGCCTTTGGCAGGGGGCAATGCAATTTTCTCCCCTCTATCACATATCACAGGCACACAAACCAAACTCTGATGCCGACTATGGAATACAGTCTTTCAAAGGAACTCCAGTGGGTATTCATGAAAAATGCATGAGTGCCGACTGCACACGGATGCTCCCTTAAGCTGAGGCTTGGAAAATGTGACAGTGACAAACAATGGTCTGATATGTCAGCGTTAATACAAGGAAGAGGAGTATCTAAAAGAATGTGTGGGTGTGTTGCATAGTTATATGTATATTACAGACTGGTCACAGTACCTTAGGCCCAGACTGCCAAGGCCTCAGAGGTACTTTTCTCTGCTGAAACTCCGAATCCAAGTACAGTAACCCCAAAAATGTACAAGAAGAAACACTCAGGCTGCCTCTTGTTCTAGTTACATGCTAAATCATTGTTAGTCTGCATCTTCCCCTCATGTCTTTGAAATCAACATTGTGAGATCAGACAAAAGTCCAACAAAGCCACTCAAAGAAAAAAATATTATTGTCTTTGAACTTGGCTATCCATGTAGTCCTTGGATAGTTTTATGGATAAAGAAAGAAGATCAAAATCATTAAATAGCAATAGTGTTTGATCAATTGTCAGTGACAGAAGATAAAGAGGGATTCTGCCATGATCTCGAGAGGCACATGTTGCTTTGTATTTCCCCATTAAACTTCATCCTATTAAAACCATAATTGCCGCGCTTTATGAAATACAACCTTACAATCTTGTAACTTTACCTCTATTCTCCAAAACAAGGGCCTCTAAATCAAATTGAGTGATTGAAGAATGAAAGAAGGCAATAAATTAGTTATTGTACCGTCTTCCTATAATACTGTTTTGTAGTCACAGCTATCACAGGGGTGACACGGCATTGGGGGCGTATAATCCAGAGTCATGCTCACATTAAAGACACGAACAGCTAACAGGCCGATGTTAAGCCCGTTTCCCCTCTAATGCTGATAGTCATGGTCTGTTTTAACCCAGCTGTGCTGAGCTGATAACTTCGCTGTTACATGTTTGCTCCTACAATCATACCATCAGTAGCTACAGGAGGTGAGGAAAGCTGATTGGGAGGCGAAGGGGGGTTTCTGTGCCAGACATTATCTATGAAAGTGAAATAAATGAACAAAATATATTCTTGACTACTGTATGTTTTAGAGAATCAAGGGAACAGTAAAACTAACTTGAAGTGAAAGGAGGGAGAAGAGATGAAGAGTTGTTATTGTTAGCGGTGTCAAATGCAACATTATAATTTTTGCCAAATGTCAGCAAATGCATATTTTAGCAAAGGCGGTGAGGGGGGGGGGGGGAGGGGGGGGGCGGCATCTGTCGGGCACCTCATTTTTATATCTTTTGTTATCCGAATCAACCTAATTATTTTGGGACTCATGTTGGCTGGGTGTTGCCATGCTTTCATTTTTAACTCGTGCCCAAAGCCTCCTTGGTAATGGAATTTGAGTGACTCATTTTTTGGTGACTCATCCCTGTTTCATGAAAGGAAAGGAAGGTCACATTAAATTTGGATTTGCATAAGGCTATCTGCACAACTATGAGTTCCCACACTAATATGGCAGATCTCAAAAGGCACATAAATGCTTCTGGAGAAATGTCAAAAATTCATCAGAGACAAAATGATTGGGGAATCTGTGGCAAGACACTTTCTCATGTTGTCTTTTAGTATTGCTTGGTGAAGTGTGCACCGTTTTGTTATGTGGGAGAAGACATGATGTCATTACACCAGTTGCAGGGATTTGCTTTTAAAATGTCTACTCCAGCAAATGATGCCTATGCTTAAAAAGACCCAAGTTAAACCAAAAGAAAAAAATTCTACCTGAAAAATAAATCTTCCTGCAACCTGAGCTCTTTGTTGTAACTGTCAAAATATGTAAGGCTTCCAATCATTCTGAGAATAACACGGGTTATTGTGGTTGATGTAACAGCAGTGCACACCGCAACAAAATGGAAAGTTCTCACTTGCCAATATGTTTGCCCTACCCTGTCGAGCTAAATGTTTGTACTACAATTTCAAACACAGACTACAAAACTGTACAAAGATTTACATCCCAGGTGGCCCTGTTCACAATATTGGACATATTTGTAATATTGGACAACACATAAAAGATACTGATCTATTTAGGTTGGTGTTATTCCATAAAGGCAGGCCATTGATAAGAGCGGTCTAATTGAAACAGCAAGTTGAGAAAGGGATCGATGATTACACTGGTGCAGAGAGCTCTCCATGTGCCAGTCGTATTATTAGATTTTATACAGTCTGATAACCCTTTTGCTTTTGATTGATCTTTTCCATTTCAAACATTCAGGCCTCGGATCAATGATTCTGCCCTGCAGCCACAGCTGTCAAAGCCGTAGCAGGCCTGAAAAAGCAGGACATGGTCAGGCCCAAATTCGTGTAAAATTGTGTGTTGTTATGACATTGAACATGTAGCTCACCCCCCTTTTAAACAAGCCTGGCTAGTTAGGTTATGACATGTACATAAACTATAAATAAATGATTTACACCTAAGAGTCTTGTACAGTTTCATTGCTTTCTTGATAAGCTTCTGTCAAAAAAATAATTATCAAGCAGTGATGCCTTTTATAGAGCCGGTCGGATGAGAATCAAAAAAAGCCTTTCACTGTTACGGTCTTCACATTATGTCATCTGATCTTTCCACAGTGTGATTCTAAAGAACAGGGATTTGACAGTAAAGGGAGGAGAGTGAGTAAGCAGAGCTAAGTGCCCTTCTCTAATTCTCTCAGCCCCAACCTCTTGTGATAGCGCTACTGGAGCTCGTGGGTGTAGCTATATGAACCGAAGGGCTGAATGAACGGTAAAGAGATTAGTAACTACAGTACACAGGAACAACCATTTTATGGGGCTGCATGGCTGGTATTAAATATCCTCCTTGAGCTGGTCCTGTAGCTGAGCTCAGCCTCAGTGTATGTAGCATATGGAAATCACAGCATATGCACATACAGCTAAAGGCTTTGATTAAAAAAAAAGAAAAAAAAATCTAGCATCTGTGGATCTTGTGTAAAATCACACAATTTTATTTGTATTTACACATAATCCATACAGTGAAGTATACTCAGTACAAAATAGACAGGAAGAGAGCAACAAAAGATATACATGACTATGTAGTATTTTTGCAGTTGATGCCTCTTTCTGACTATAAGCACCTGTCGTTTGGTTCAGACCAAGTAAAAGAAATCGTACATTGTTGGTGTGTTTTGGTGATGTGATCCTGCATTATCAGGGCAAAAGAAATAATTGCGATTAACAACATAATTGTTAAATATAATTGTCTCTTTCAGTCAAATTTAAAAATATTTTTGTATTACTTTTTCAAACAAATTAAAGCTTTGAATGAATCCCATATGTATTTTGGTTATATTACTGTTATGTGACCCAGATAATGTAGTAACAGTACATACACAGCCTATGAAGTAAACCATGCCACTTTATTATCATAAAACATTGTATTTTTTTCTTCTTAAATTAACATGAAATTGACAATAGAACATTTATCCTCATCAATAAAAAACAAAGCCTCATTATTAAAATAACGGATTAAATTAGGACTACAAATTTTTTTTCTAGCTGTACCCCCCGTTTTTGTTGCTATGAACATGTACAAGGCCAACAACTAACAAAAACATAGTTTTAGCTCAACTGTCTGACCGAAAATCCCTTATATAATTATATTTGGCATATCCAAACAAAATCAACAATTACCATTAACTGCCATACCCCTTAGGACCTTGGCTAAAGTTAGCAATTAATTATGGTTAAACAAAAAAAAAACATGATTATGTAAAAATATTGCGATTACATAATTATGTAATCATTGTTACTGGCCTACTGACTACTGTTTATTTTCTCTGGTGTCACAAAGAGCTCACAAATATGCCTACATAACGTAGATAACACTTTATTTTAAGAGCTGTGCATAAGACTGACGTGACAGATGTCATAAACATAAAGGAGTCTTTAGGAACGTGTATAGCTGTTGGCCACACCGGGGACCGAACACAGCCTCCGAGACCGACCAAGGCCAGTGTGATGACAGGTGTGCATGTCACCACGTGCTTGTGTCTATCTCCGTGTATTTTGCCAGTTCCTCATTACTGTAAAAAGTAAGCAAATAATAGCAGCCACACAGTAACTATCAGTTATTTTTTAACAAGCTTGTGACACCAGAGAAAACAAATATAAACGGCTAAAAACAATGTGCTGCCAGAATTTGATTTCCCCATGTAGGTCCACTCACCAAAACTGTCCAATCAATGAGGTTTCTGTCATTCCATTAGAGTTCATGCTTACAGGTCTTAGTCCGTTTGTTAAAAGCAAGTGTGAACACAAACCCGAACAGAACTAAAAGGTAACAATTAACATCTTTATCCTTGTTCTGGACTGACTTATAGGTGTGTAAGTGACCCAGTAATTTCCAAATTAAATAAAGTGGCATCACTTTGCAAGAAAACCAAAATTAAATAGAAATGCAGCATGCAGTTTTCCAGGTCTTGGCATTCCTGCCCTTTCTTTTATAATAAAAAGACTGTGGTTCTCACACTGCATGCTTTTTACTCTTGAATTCTTCCTCATGAAAAGTTAATGTGTTCTCATATACAAGCAGAGAAAAGATCACCAGCTGATGAGGAGAATACAAGCAACATGCTCTCCCCAGTGAGCTAAAACATGTGAAGACATAAGCAAAAATAGCACTGTTATGCTCAATCTTCTCATTTTACCTCATTAAATCCAAACGTGCATGCACATATTGAATTAAGAATCAAACACCCAAATAACAAGTGATATTCATAGAAACACCTTTACCTTGGACACACATTAGACTGCAAAAACTGTCATGAACTCTTTTTTCCGGTTGTTAGTGACACCATGAAGGAGGCCTACTTATCACAAAAGATATTGTTTAACCTCTCATCAGGTTCAACTTCCACAAAGACCTTTTAGTGTTTCCCTGACTTCCTACGCTAATCATTCAGACAGGCCGACCAGGAGAAAGCCTCCCATGGTCCTCCTTGTTGCTGCTATGCCTCATTTAAACCCTTCTCCAGGTCATGTTATCTTAATGAATGAAAAAGGAGTAGAAAAGGCCCTCGCTGCCTGCAATTCTGACTTCAAGGCCACTCTCTGCTACAATTCTCATTTTGGTAATTGTTCCTTTAGTAACGCTAAAAGATAGGGAATCAGGGGTGGGCTTCGAGCATCTATATTCTCTTCCCTGATTAAATTCATTAATAAACCGTAACTAAATTTGGTACTTGGTATTATTAGCCTTTTAGAGCTTAAACCAGTTTGCTTAAAGCCATCATTGATTAACATTTTTTTATAAGCTGGCTTCTCCACTTGTAATATAATGATTTCTTACCCCGACCCCTATGATCTGTGGCACAATCACTAATGAGCTTATGAAAATCACAAGTTCCTGGCAGGAACAGCGCTCAAAATGAATGCACAAACCCCGAGCTGATTCAGGATATGAAATTAAATATGAGAATAAACTACACTCTTTCTCACGGTTTGGATATATTTCTTTTTGTTACAGCTGACAACCATTGCAGATTCCCCCCTGACTTTAACATATTAGAGAGAGGAGAGACAATAAGAGCGATTCAGGGTCAGCCAGATTGGGGAGAAAGCAAAAGACTTGTGTGGGGGTGGGTGGGTGTAGGGTCAAAAACGGCAAGATTGAGAAGCGGTCTGTATAATTAGGTAGAGTAATTAGGGTGTATTAATCACTCGCACAACATTGTAACAGAGTCTTGGAAGCATCTCCTGAATTATGCAGGGGGAAGTAGGACCGATGTTAAACTACAATGCCTTTTATTAATGATTTAAAATCATATGTTGCCATTGGAGCCGAACGACGAATTGATTAGTCAATCATCGACAAATGTAATATATCAAACAAAAATGATAAACGTTAACTGGGTCCAGCTTCTCAAATATGATTTTCTTTTTCTTTGCTGATCAGAAAAAAACAAAAACAAAACAACAAGAAGAAGAGTGGGTTTTGTTGCTGAAAAAACGTGCCTGTTGAAGCTGGACATGACGCTGTGAGCGGTTAGAGTGAACCGAAGCAGTTAAGTTGGCCAGAAAACCAAAACAAAGAGCTGAAAGACGCTAAATGTTCTATGGAGCCGCGTCAAGTGTCAATTCTCTGTGGGTCCATCACTACGAGTTTTAACACTTTCAATTTGAATGTAGTCATTTGATCGACTGTTAATAGAAGAATATTGATAATAATAAAAAATTGAGTTGCAGCCCTACCGTAGTTGTGGTGTTACTCAGTAATATCTACAGTAACCTTTTAGCATGACTTCTGTCGCTACCTTAATATAATACTTCGTAGACATGTCTGAATCCATTGCAACATGTCAAATTCAATATTCATCCTAACATTATGATTATGAATAGATTACATTTTAACTCACTTTCTACTGCCTGTCAGATCTAATAAGCTCCCCCCCTCCCCCCCATCTTCTTCCTGTCAGAGAGTGACTTGCCAGCCCTCTGTGACCCTGTCTGTGTTATAAAGCTGGCCATCATGCTGTTATAATCATTTATCCAACCAGTCCTGAAAGCAAGTTGTGAACTGCCAATCCCTCCCACCATGTGCCAGGCTGCCCAAGCCTACTGATCACGCAGCACAACATGCCAAAAATGGAGTGTCTAGGGGCACCATCCCAGGGCTATTTGAGGGTTGCTGTGACACATTTTCACAACCACCCTTCACTCAACTGTCTGTAGTAATGTATGATCAGATGTCTCCATGCATTCTGTGACGTCTGCTTCTATATGTTTTAAAGGAATACGCCACCGTTTGTTGAAATAGGGCTTATCACGGTACCGCCAGTGTGATAATGTAGCAGTGCTTTGGCTGTAGGCTACTTCCACCCAATATAGTCCCAAATCAATACATGCTTAGGAAATTGTCTAGTCTTATTTTGTGTTGCTATTTGTACTTGTTGTGAATACGCAGGCCACAAGAAGTAATTAGGTTGTTTTGTTGTTGTTGTTGTTGGCTCACTTTTACTCGCGACATGCTAACGGCAACAAAGGATTCCATTCACTACGCTAAACTAAGGTAACGGCGGCTCCGCTGGACTGGGACAATGCATGCACTGAGACAAAAAATGCGTTTGCCCACCTATCTACATCTAGAGGAGACCGTGATAAGCCCTATTTCAACAAACAGTGGCGTATTGCTTTAAATATATCTATCATTTTGTCATCCTGATTGTCCTTGAGGTAATTTTCATATGATGGGTATTCTGTACACAAATGATCTATTGCATGTCTGTCCTTCCAGATAGAGCTCTGTTGCACTTCCTGAGGTTTCTTTGAGTTTTCTGTCTAAGGACAGAGGGTACTGTACATATTGTAAATCCGCTTGAGGCAAATTTGTGATATTGGGCTATATAAATAAAATTGACTTGACTCGACATCCACTGAAATTCACGGTCTGCTGTGTGCAGCATTTGGTTTTTAGCCTTATTCTCGTGGGTCATGATGAGAGCTAAGAAATCATATACTCAGAGAGAGTGCAACTGTTTTGAATCTACAGATTTCTCACGATTAAAGAGGAACAGAAGGGAATGTGAACGTGCACATTATGGCCCCATTTTCACCTGGTAAAATCCAATCTGAATGATCTGCTCACAAGTGGACAGCTACAAGTATGTGTGTTTTCACCTGGCAGCAGAATGTGTCTCCAAATGCATCTTGAGTGACTACTTGTGATCAAATCTCAGTTCCCCACTCTACATGCAAATAACTACATACATCATTTCCTTTGCATATAAGCTGGTTGTGTGTGTGTGTGTGTGTGTGTGTGTGTGTGTGTGTGTGTGTGTATAAATGTCGGTTTTTCCTCTCACATAAATCATACATTAGAAACGTACAATGATTATTGAAAAAGTGCTGCCCACAGTCTGTCTGTGTACCAACATAAGGATGTCTACTGATGGGCGTCGGGACCTGTGCAGGAGAGAAATACATTTTTAACAGTCTAATTGTGTTCCGCTCTTAGCACATTTGTAGTTTCTAACTGAATCTCTGTGGTTTGAAATTTCTGCTTTATTTTACGTTTCATGTTCGCTTATAGTAGTCGGGCTAATTTAATGCTGACGTGCTGTGGAGATCGGCCTGGCAATGCCACACTACTAAATAGCAACAACAGACGGTGTGACGTAAGAGCAGGAACGTCTGTAGTAACATCCTACATATTCGTGAATTCGGGGACATTTCATAAAACGGTTATTGTGTACCGGCGGGTGCCTTTTCCAGGCACAGAGCCCCAAAGAGCCAGGGATAAAAGAGCAGGCAGCACCGGGACAAAAACAGCGACACATCACCGACAGTATGATAAAAACATCCAAAACAATTCTCTATCATGGGTTTCTGTGACATGAGAAATACTTTGAATGAGTTTGTAGTTCCGCTCACAGTTGAGTAGGCGGTCCTTAATGTGTCCCAGGACACATTGCCCTACACACTGCTATAAGAATGTGGTCACGTGGCCTAAACCACCTCTGAATTTGGTCTCAGATCTCAATGCATCCTGGAAGTATTCCCACCTGTACTTAGAGCTGCCCACTTGTGATTTGATCCCTTTAGATTGGATTTTATTCCAGGTGGAAATGGGGCTCTTGACAAGTTTGTGCAGGCTGAACAGAGGAGACTGTATAGTACGTCATACTGAACGTGTTAATTACTTGTGAATTCTGTCTCAAAGTGTGATAGAGGGATCTCATTAGAAATAAGCCACACCTTCCTAAAGAGGAAAAGCAGGATTTCATGGGGAGAAGCTCACAGCCCTGAGACTTCCATTTTCATTGACTTGCTGTGACCAATAGCATTTTCTCCAGCTGTTGCAATTCTCTGGCTTATTCTTGGGGCCGGGGAGACTATCTTATTGACTTGCCAATAAAATGTCTGTTGCCACCGGGAAAAGAGCCAGAACCGTCAATTGGTTATACCTTATCTACCTTAAACATGCCTCTGCTGACTTCATGCTTCTTCACATTTCTTTTTCTTTGCAGTTTTTCATTGTTTTCTTTTACCCCATCTTCCCTCTGCACATGGATGTAAAGAAATTAGTCAATTGCTTAAAATTCATAATCAAGCTGAGGCTTCGAACAGAGACATCAGACATAGTTAAAACAAGTAACTTTGCTTCATGAGTTAAAGGTCTACGAGTTAATTTAATAGTTGTCTAGTTTTATAATGATTTATTTAAACATCAAACACTTTTTAATAACCCTTTGATCGAAGTCTGTCACTTTACTGCAAGGTTTCTGTGATGTAAACAGTCGTGTAGATAATTGAGTGTGCATGATGTATTTGACAGGGACTGGGTATCTCTTCATTTCTGGAGATGAGAGAGGAGGTCGGGAGGTAAAACCGATCAGTCCCTGAGTGCTCTTCAAAATCAGGACTCCAAAACAATTGTGGAAATGTAGATGACAAAGCCTGGCCAGGGAATTCCTCTCAAAGGGTCTGATTGAAAGCCCATGTTAGGGAGGCTGAAGCAATCAAAGGACTTGTGTATTTCAAGTCAAAGGAGGTCATGGTGAGAGCATGATAAATCCAGCATCCTGATCCAGCATTCAAAGGCAGCTATTTTCTATTGTTAGTGCTGCTCGCTGGTGTTTGGCACTCTGAAATAGTGTCTCTCCATCTGCTTTGATGCGCAACAATGTCAGAGGAGAGGCTAGGAACTGTTGCTTCCGTGGCATCTAATTCCATTACCTGTCATATGTGACTGTTGCATTGTAGTCTACATAATCTAATATTATGAAGAAAGAAGGAATATTTATTTGCAGAATTTTTTTAGGTTGAGGCAAACTGAATATACTGAGGTGCCATGCTGGCAGGTTTGTCAGGGAAACTACCCAGTAATTGAGAAGCTGCCTGTTAGCTCGTTATGCTGCCAAAATGCCAATTAGCAAAGGCACAGAGCACCTGTCACAGGAAAAAGTAGTACTGGCTAAAAATACTGTGCTACTACTCGCTAATATTAGCCAGAAATATAGATATAGATATTGTGATACAGCTGATATTAAGTACATCCCGCCTTGTATGTACACATATAAACATTTTACATGTGTCTTCAGTAACAGACTTTCATAATGTTAAAGCTGTTTAATCAATGGTTTTATGGATCAAATGACTAGATTGATGAGAATGAAAGAATGACTAGAACGACGTTCTACATAGACAAGTCTATATACACGTTTCCCTTCCGGAATTGCTCCGGTGCCGGCCAAAATTCCCCCGGATGTACCTAATTTAGGCTGGATACTTGTTACGTTAGGCATTCTTTGTGTTGGCATTTTAAACTCTGGTCGATTTATGAGTACTATTGTTAACTGCTCCTCAGATCTCTGCAGGGTAAATCCAGAAAGATAGCTAGAATATCTGTCCAATCTGAGTTTTCTGTTGCACAACTAAAACAATCTATTACAGGTGCAGTAGGTAAGACTTATAAAAACTAACTTTCTGTCATATTTGCTTAAACTGACCCTATGTTTGAGTTTTTCTGGCTAAGTCCTGGATCTTCGCAATCCTACCGACAGCACCTTTAACGTGCAGATGTTCCACCAAAACAAGTTCCTTCACAAGGCTGTTTTTCGGAGGCAGTGTTATTGCGGCTGGAGCTTTGCACAATAAACCAGAGCACATTTTTCTCCCATCCCAGAATGTTGTGTGGACTTGCCAGACCCTCCTCCACAGCGCTGTGGAGGAAGGTCTTGCAATGCGAGACTATACATAGACTAATGTAGAATATGAAGGGGGTTGTTGTGTAGTGACAAGCTCACAGAGAAAACTCTGTGCGGTGCTTTAACCTCTTTAAGTAATTAATTGGCAGGCATTCATTTTCCTGTTTTAGTTCACTTTTTCTGTTGTCATCAGCAACTGCAACAGGCAGATTTTTTCGCATAACTATTGTGATAAACCCACTGTACATTACCTGCCCACCACAAAACAGTGGACTGGTGAGGTGAACAGTGGAGCATTTAACAAAGAGCCAGATGTGTCCCTTGGGATTTAATGGAGAGCAAAACAGAGCTAAAAGGTGAGTGAATATTGGAAAGAAACATTACTCAAAATAAATACTAATGCTGCTCGTGTCTACTGCATTTGCAAATATGTAACATTTGCTATTCATGTTCACCATATCAACCCTGTAAGGTGATAATATGTCAATGTTAACTTTACATTCCTTTATCTTATATTCCCCTAGTTTTCCACCTTATGACACCATGACCCAGATCATTGTGCACCCAGCTCTTATCATCACAATTAAGCAGGAGGTGTTTTTTTTCTCCAAGCCACTATATCACCCGCATTAACCCCAGCACTGCTTTCAACTACAGACACATTTTAATAATTAAGGAACTCCAAGATCATCAATAATTGAGTCGTTTATTCATCAAACAACAAAAGGAAAGCAACAGGGACAGAGTCAGTAAAGACGACTCTGCACAATTTATCCTGAGCTGACAGGGAAGCCTGATCTTTAGGCTGGAGATTGGACTAAACAAGTTTATGAATTACAATGTGGGAGTTATGTCTCTTGCGGTTTGCAGACAGGTTCTGGGGTTCTAGGATGACAGATATGTGATATGGATAATTGGGCTGGAGATAACATGTCATCTGGGCACTTAATGAAGATAATATGCTTTTGGTTTGACAGCTCAGTTAGGACTATCCAGGTTTTTTTATTCTCTCTACATACATTTTATAAATGTAGCAGACTTACTGTCAATTATAGTTTGAAATATATATATGTAACGTATGATATTTTAGGTTTTTCTTTAGCTCACCAAGACTTTCACATTGTCCAGAATTTAAGCTTTTCTAGGTATCATTTTCTGTATTTTTGTTTGAGTTTTATTGTGTGAAATGATACAAGCTTCAACGCTCTTAACCTCCTTCACCTACTCCTACTCCTGATCACGATGAAAATAAAATCTGATCAAGAGCCCGATGTTATAGTTGAACTATAAAAGAAAGTAGACTGCAAGTGTCCCTCCATTAGTTTGGGGCTTTTCAAGTCTTTTTTACCGCATTTTATCCCTGGCTTTGCGAGCTCTGTGTGAAAACTGTTTACAAATGCAGAGCTGCTGCCATCAGCACCTTGCATACTAATGTAAATCATGGGAAGAATTTTTATTATTGCAGCCCCAATTTATTCTCTATTAACAGTTGGCAGCTACCCATCCCATGAAAGAAGAAAATAATAAAGAAAGCAGCCTTTTATACTCAAAGCTTTGCCTGCACAAAGTGATACTTACATTTGAGGGGAATCCTAGGCAACGCTGTTTTGCCGAATTAATTAGCGATGCATTCACTGATGAATTTGTGATAGATAGTTTTCCAAAGACAATACTTAGAAGTGGTAGTGGAGGTGTAGAAGTGGCAGCAGTCTGCCCTTCATGGTTTTTGTGTGATTTATTTCAAAACAGGAAATTCATTTTGCTGGATTACAATTTTTCTGAAATGAGAAATGTTAAGCCTCATATGTTGTAATGTTACCATATAGTTATTGGCTGTAGTATCACCCATATTATCATCTATATTTGTTACAGGATAGAACTTCTAACAAGGACATTGTAATTGAGATTTATCTCAGTAACCAGAAAGAAAAAATCAATAATTTTCCTGAGTACAACCATATGTGATTTCAGTCACACACCCTAAATCATGACAGACTCACTGAATGTTCTTATGAGATTCATTTTAGGCTATTTATTTTCATTGTCTACACGAGGAGCACTAAGAGTCAAGCAGTGTATGTGTTTGCTTGGGTGTTGTACAGTTTTCAAACTCCTATTACATAAGACCTTTGCGTTGGACACTAGATGGGCCAATTATGGTATCTGCTGATGATTTTCTGTAAATGTCAGAAAATAGTAAAAAAAAATCCCTGTCACAATTTTCTAAAGCCAAATCTGACATTTTCAGGTGTCTTGTTTTGTCTGAACAACAGTCCAAAACCCAAAGCTATTCAATTTACATTGATATTAAACAGAGAAAAGCAGCAAAACCTCACACTGGAGAAGCTAAAACAAGGGAATGTTTGCTATTTTGACACAAAACTGCTATTGCACCGTCAATGTTTGGTGTTGACTATTTTTTATGATTGTTTTGTCATTGTAGTATTCTTACATGATTGGAGAAATTGCAAGCTTTCAGTATGTGGCACTGTGAATAAATAAATCATTGTTAAATCCTACACTTGACAATTAGTCCACTTACATCTGACATTTCCAGAAGATAATTGATGTTGAGCATGGACCTCCCCAGTCACCTCTCTGTCAGCTCTGCAAAATGTATGCTGAATTGTCTATTTAACAAATATAAGTTGTGCTTTATGTGGCTGACGTTGGACAATGATAGCATGTGGCTATGACGAGTCCCTCATCAGCATTGGGAAATCAACTTGCCAGTCTCCTGCTAACTCTGCTAACCTCCTGCCAAGTCTGCTAGCCTGGGCTAGCTAGCCAGCTGGCCTCTCAAGTTTTCAAATGTAGACATCAGATTAAACAGAGGAAAAGGTGGAGAAGATGAGCTCCAGCTAGCAAGACCATCTCTGCATCATCTCTCGCCATCTCATGAATCGCTAATCGGGATAATGAAATAAACTCACCAGTATCCTGCTGACTCTGCAGGATACTGCACAATCCTGCTAGTCTTGCCGGTCAGTGTTTTCAAATATAAACATCAGAGTAAAGACTGAGGAAAAGGGGAAGTTGGCCATCAGCTACGACCTATGGCTACGATCCTGACTACCTGGACAAGCAAGACCATCTCTGCGTCCATCTCCATCTCTCCATCAGAGGCAAGCGTGGGGTTATCGAACACTGACTGCAACTTCTCTGCTGGGCAGTGCTTAATTTGTAAAGTGGGAGGTCCCGGAGCGCAGAGGGGGGGTGGAACTGACTTTTCCCTCCACAGACGCATGTTGGTAAATTAGGGAATGAACTTGCGCTCCCGGGGGCGGTTCAGCGAAAAGAGGAGGCGTGTTCAGGCGCAAACGTTCTCTGGTGCTATTTTGCAGTTTTAGAAAACAATTCCGCCCCTGACCAGAATAAAACTGGTCTAAAGTCAGTGGCGCGTTATTCAGATGCTATTTTAGTGGCGCATGCTTGGCCATAATGTAGCGTGTGCACAACGCGCATACACTTTGCTTCTCTCATCTACACGGACGCAGCAGTTCCCATTTTTGCAAACCATACATAATTACAAGGAAAAATATTTTCCTGTTCCGACGTGTTCCGGCTCAAATTAAGCCCTGCTGCTGGGCATCCTGCTAGCCAGGGTGCAGGCGTCGGACATTGAGCTGGATGGCCTCCGTGCCTGTATCGGTTTCCAGCGGGATGTTGGGAGCTGGGATGTCCTTTCACAAAGATTTGGCTGGATCCTGAAGTGCCGGTGCCATTCAACTGGGTGACTATTTTTCTGTGTGCCAATCTGACGGCCACAAAGTTAGTGGCTGATGGGATAACCTTTCACTGGAATTGTACCTCATATGATTTCATGTGACATATAAAAATTGATTGATTGATGTAAATGAATGAAAACCCAATATAATGTCTTACTGTACGGTATGTGGACTTTGTTTAAATTGGATCCTGCCTTGCTTTTATTTAATGCTATTCATCAATACACTCTAATAAAGACACATTTTGAAAACTCCCAAAAGTCACACAGAAAACACAAAACAGCAGGCTAGATTATTAATTTACAAGCAATCGTGCATGTCCAGAGAGGACCATAATAGGTTATTGACCAAAAGTGAAGTGAGACTGATGTTGCTGTGAAAGCATTTATGATTCCAAACTCTCCATTTCAACTTCCCCACCTCTCATCAGTTTTTTTATTTTTATTTTACACAATTAGTGTGGAAAGATGGGAAAATCTTGAAGTTGAATTGGATCACGACACTTGCTGTTTGTATGTGCTGCTCTGTATAAATATGTCAGTGCATGTACTTTATAGTGAATATGCAGCAGAGACATTTGGAGCACTGTTATGACTTTTTGCCCTGTTTATATTTGAAGCAAAGGAAGACTGTGGCATTTTAATGTTTGCTCAGGAACATGGCACATAGACATTAAAGAACAGAAAATAACACAGAATTTTAAATAAACCCGCAAATGCAACCTTTCCATTTTTATTCCCATCTGTTGGATGGAGAGCTGCAATGAACACTGGAGGTATACAGATGTGGGACCACACAAAAGGAGAAGAAAACCTCATAAAAAACCTGCCAATACTGATACTGAGGCTCTAGATTCACTCAAGATTGTGTGTTGTGTTGTTGTCGCCTGGATTAAAGGATGATACAAGCAACGTCCTTTTTCAAGGGCCATTTACACTGTGCGGCTTTGTGGTCTGCCCAGTAACTAATTTAAAACTAATTTCAGATGATTATTAATACTTACCAATTGTTGTGATGTGTCACTCACTTTTATTTAAGTTTGGAGTATAATCACACACATACAATTTAACATCTTGTTGGGAGCCGGCGGATCTTTAGAAGCCGAAGAGGAGTGTCTTGAGGATTTATTTTCAAAGTTGTCTTCCAACTGTTCATCTTTTAAGTTTCAGTTTCATCTTTTATCTGGCCCAAACCATCTTTAAAACATCTTACTCATTAGCTACCTGCTGGACGTGTTGGCAGCAAATGGCCGTGTGTTTTCTTCCACCATATGGTTTCAAATGGTGGGTTGTCATGTTCAACTCTGTTGTCCTGTTAATACTGTTAATGCTGTAGTTGAACACTAGGGGCGCTAGAGTGCGCAATAGGTTATACAAGTGAATGTTATGTGCGTAGAAGCAGAGGAATAATAAAGTTACAGAATAGCAGGATACATGTCTCTCGCCTCGTACTTAAAATACCAAAATACCACAAACTCTACTGCATGTCTCAGTGGACTTGTGAACCTCTGCTACGGCCGTGTTGGACACAGTTTTATCTTTTGTGGCTATTTTTCATCATGTGAGGCCCATGTTGATGTCTTACCAGTTGTATCGGTGTTAGTGACAGATGTTCAGCCATGCACAGCAGAGAAATTCCCCATGTGCTGTATGTTGTGAAACAGGACACAGGGACCTGGTTGATGTCCATTTCTGTACCCTGACTGCTTGGATTTGTTTTGATTTGTAGTAGAAATACTGGAAGCGATTCAAGCTTCACTGGATGCTGTTTCTGTTTTGTTTTTTTAAACAGTTCCAGTGTTAAATATTCTTTAGAAATAAAAGTTGATTGCTCTTTGAAAAGGTGTACCTGCATTATTATGCCATTATCATTATATTAGATAGAAATGGTCTCAGAACGACAATGTTATTGTTTATCGCAGTAATTTCTGGGACAATTTATCGTCCAGCAAAAGTTGTTATCGTGACAGGCCTACTTTTGGCAAACAAATCATGTTCTATGTTGATCTCATTTTGTAAGATCACCATCAACATTAGTTATGTGAAGCAGCCACTCATGAGCTCGGCATGTTGCCTTATCAAATGGTGTAACATAAAGGAAATTGAGCTGAGAGCTGCTTCAGGGCTAATATATAGTCTGGTTTTATGGGTTTAAAATGCTGGAAATCATCATCTTCACTCAAATCTACAACCTGAACCGCCAGCCTGGAGCCATAATGTTAATATTTAAGTGTCAGTAATCTCTTCATTTTGACTGTCATGTCTGAAAAGAAGAGCGTCTGCTTTTGTGAAGAGACAGTCATGTTGATGATTTACGTGAACTGAACGGGTCAAATAGGTGGCTGTCCCAGCTGGCGGAAATCTTCTTTTCCTTTTTCCTTACTCTTCCATTCTGAAGGTGTGTGTGATGCAGTGTAGCCAGGACTCAATAACCCCCTCGGAGGTTTGAATGACACGCTTCCCTTCAGAGCGGTGGGAGGCAGAGCCGTATCAGACTGTGATGGATGGTGTGAGGATGCTTTCAATGATGAATCTGGAGGACTGGACCCGGACTGACTGTGACACACCGAGCTGCCAAAAATGGTGCTGGAGTAACATTCTCTGTGGTCAGATTGGAGACATCCTGTTGTCTCAAGAAATTTGAGCAGCTCCCCCCCTGTGTTGTGTGTTCACATCACTGATTACAGATAGAGATGATGCTGTACAGCTTTGGGGATATCAGTCCTCGCCTGCACCATATAGAGTGTGAAGTTGTGTGTTTCAGGCATCTTATGTGTCATCTACAGACTCGGTTATGTTTTCTACACACTTCAGCAGCTTGAATAAAAGGTCACTAGAGGTGCCACCTTTGGTGCACACAAAGAGTAAAGCAGAGAGATAGAGACCCAGATAGCATGGAGTCGATTCCTCACACACTGTCATAAGGTCTTTAGCAGATGGGGAGTGCTATGTTTAGCACAGATGAAAAGTGCTTCAAAAAACCTTGGAGCATCTTGGATATCTTGAGGGACCTGAGAGAGAGCATTTACCGTCTCACATTGCATTCTTGTTTTCTTTATTAATATTGAGTGCGTGTGTTTTTTTTAAGTAGTAAGGTGTTAGTAATGTGCAATAGAAAACTAGTCAACTAGTCTAGCTAGCTGTCTGGATTTACCCCGCAGAGATCTAAGGAGCAGTTAACCATAGTCCTCATAAATCCACCGGAGTTTAAAATTCCAACACAAAGAAAGTGGAATGTAACGGACATCCGGCCGAAAAGAGTGACATCCGGCAGAATTTCCAGCGGAAAGTGGAACGTCGTGGATATAGACTAGATTCAATCCAACGCTGCCTGCGTCGCTGTGGTCTCTCCCCCACTTCCTACCTGTCAAGGTATTGGGTAATACAGGTAGACTGACATACTGTGTAACCAATCAGAGAGACAGAATAAGGAGCTAAGCTGTGAAGAACTGTAAACATGGAGCAAGGTTGGTTGATGACACGTCGTGGACTGCTTATGGGTCGCAAAGGTTGTGGAGTTAGGGCTGGGTGATGTGGCCAAAATCTTCCATCCCGATATGGTAATTTCATATCTTGATAACAATATATATCACGAGACAGAGAGTATTACGAGAGTATTTTCCCATTTTACTAAGAACTCTATTGTAATATGAACATAACGTGCAAGGATTAGAACATAAATCGCCTTCCAAATGATGAAAATATTGCATAACATTATACAATGTACAATTTAACGCAATTAGGCTGTTGGTTTTTCGAAATAGCGATATAAACGGTATAGAAATCGTTGTGTATTTTGGGCTACTACTAGAGCCGTAATTGAGATACACCTGATGGATTGTGAGTAACTTACGCTTTGGTTGTTGGATGCTGCTGTAAAGACATGGTGTTGGGCTAATAGACGGTTAATATTCCACCGTAGTCTGGGTTATCATTGTTATATCTGGTAACATTAAAGAGTGAAGAATATAAGTAATATAAGTAACAGAAATAGTGCAATATCGTTTTGATGGTATCGTCATATCGCCCAGCCCTTTGTGGAGTTTATACTAGTACAAATATGATGTATCTGCATTCTCCAGTGCACAATGTAATTTACAATTGACTTAAAGATATACAAGTACATTTAAAAGAGAAACAAAAGTAAATGCATTTAATGGCTTTCAGACCCTGTTCAGAACACATTTTAAGCTTAAGTATATACTGTATGCTGAATCACTGATCCCTTTTCACTGACTGCCATAAACAGAACCAATATTCACTTACAGGCTGAAACAATAAACTACATTAAATGTTACTGCACTGTGACAACTTGATTTATCCGTCATTATTAATAGGGTAATTGACTGGAAGAATTGAACAGCTCATTAAGAGGTCTATGAGGTTCTGAGTTCTCAAAGTTCAGCTTTTCAAAGCAGATTTTTCCTGTATAGGAACTTTTTAAAGAAATTCCTGGAGTTTGTCCAATAGGCTCTAACAAATTCTGAAGCAATGTGGATTACTAACAATAGCTCCAAGTCAGCTGATGTTTTTAGTTTACAGGCTAATTTGAGTAACATTTATTTTTAATCAATCTCAGGTCAAACACGAAGCTCTGCTCAGTAACAGTAAGGTCATTTGTCTCATCAATTCCAGACAAAATCAAAGGGATGACAATTTGTAGAGCTAATCTGAACATGCAAAGCAGAGCTGCGACACAAAAATCAATAAGTAGAAAGTCCTTCACCAGAAAACAGGCATGCAAACAGAAACACCCACATACCAAGGTAGCATTTTACTGTAACTATCTGGGTTGCTTATGTGTGATAGTCAAGCTAACCTTTTGCTAGTGCTAGCAAATCTTTTACTTAAGAAAAAGTAGCAACACCACAGTGTAAAAAGGCCTGCATTCAAAATCTTACTTAAGTAAGAGTACATACATATAAAGCTGGATTATAATTAGCGATTTTAACTACTTTATATACTGCAGAATAGCTTAATCATCATAATGTATTAGTTGATTTATATTTTGTATGAATAATCTGACCTGCAAAGTAACCAGTAACTAAAGTTGTCAAATAAATAGTAGTGAAATAAAAAGTACCGGTGACAATGGGGCCGATCTATTAAATTCAATTCTATGTTTATATTATGTTCATTTTCTCTCCACCCCCACCTAATTGTGCGTGTCCAAAAAACAAAACAAAAAAACACACAAGGACAAGACAGCGTGGCTCACTGACAGGTAGCATGTAGCTAAAGACATAGGGTAACTTTAGCTTACCGGTTGCCTGCAGCTGCACTTTTCAAGACATCATGGCCACTACCGGAGTTGGAGATGATGGAGAAACAACAGAACTGGAAAATCCTCCTGCTTCCCTGAAGTGACCGTGTGGCAACATTTTGCCTTCCCTGGGCCGTCAGTTATGTAAACAAACAACGAATGGTACAGCGTTTGGGCTCTAACAGGACATCATGGTGTTGATCCCCTCATAAACTCATGGTGCCTTCAGGTGCACCTCATAATGATGTTGCCTTACACATAAAATAATGATCCCAGTCCCTTCCTTACACTGGAATCGGATCAGTCGGCCAATACCCAAAGCCGGTTTCTGTATCAGGACTGAAAGGTCGGGTTGGTGCATCCCTAAATGTAGTGGACTAGAAGTATAAAGTAGCATAAAAAGGAAATACTTAACTAAAGTGCAAGTATCCCACAATTATACTCGAGTAAATGAGCTTAGTTACACACTGCCTTTACTTTGGTTAACACTGCTCTCTGCATTGTACCATCAACAGATATGTTTTTTATTTGACCAAACAGTTATTTTTGGAGAAAATACATTACACTAGGGCTGTCGAAATATCGCGTTAATTTCGATTAATTAATCTGAGAAAAATGTATGCGTTAAAAAAATTAATCGCAATTAATCCATTCCATATTGACCTTTCACCCGGAGCCGTTCTGAGACCATGGATGTAGCCTATTAAGAGAACAGAGTGCGCAGAACAGAAACATTGCTGGCTAGTTAATAGCTTAACAACTCAACAGCAGGTAATGTTAGCCTTCTGCTAGCTAGTAGCTGGATTAAACATGCTTAAAAAGCTGACAGCTAACGCTAAAGTTTGACTGTGTTTCTTCCGTTGTCGGAACGAATACAGACGAGAGACGGTGCGTTCAATGAAGCTGGTAATCTACAGTCTCGCGGTGCATTCGTAGTTGTTGTAAAATACCCTTTTGAATTTATTTCCGCAGCATATTAGGTCATATTGTTGATTGCTTATATATATATATATATATATATATATATATATATATATATATATATATATATATATATATATTTGAACAGTGAAAATAATAATAAACTTTTTTTTAACTTTAATGTCATTAATGATGATTATTCATTTGAATTGAAACATTTAAAATACTTTCACAGCAAAAATGATGTATGCGATTAATTTATATTAATTAATCACAGAGTCTGTAATTAATTCGATTACATTTTTTAATCGATTGACAGCCCTGCATTACACACAACACATTATGACTAAAAGCAGGAATAAACTATTGGTTAATATGCATTTTTTCATATATTGTTTGAAATGTTCTTTACACAGCAGTAATTAATGGTGCGTTCTGTTTGCCTTGGAAGTCGGAGGTCGCAACTGGGAATGACGTCACACGCGAGTTGAATGCGTTCTTTTTGCATGTCTGATTTTCATTGTTTTCATTAGCTCTAGCCAGGTTAGCCATTGTTAGCAACGCCAGTTGCATGTATACGCTGTTTTTTTGTGCATACAAACCGCGTGACAACACAGATAGAAGACAGCGCTGCGTGTACGACTGATTTAGTGTGACACAAATAACACAGAAGTGCTTATAACTATGTTACTACAGCTTTCACAACTGTCGATACAGGGGGCAGCCATGTTGGATTTTCAGCTCGGGTACCTCGGTGGATGTACGAGTTCCGAACTCGTAAATACGATGTCAGGGGGCGTGTTTACGGCTTTGACCTCGTAAAATACGAGTTGCGAGGCAAAAAGAACGCACCATTACATATGGGCTCTGAAAAAGGAGCGAAAACTATCCGTCATCTGTAGCTGCTGTAATCCTGTAATCCCCTTGGAAAGAACCAATGAAAAGCCTCCTTGCCCCGCTGAGGTACTCTACCCCTCCTCTATACGAGCCTGAGCCCAATGTGCATCGTCGGCGCATTGCCAACAGTAGTCATGTTTGTTTTAAACATTCGGTATGACAAGGTTAGGTGTTTGCTTACCGTTGAATGAGACATGAAGTAAAACTGCATTCCTTTCTCCGCTCTTTCTCCGGGGAGGGGTCAGACGGAGCCGCAAGGAGATGCTACTTTCAAATGTTGCTAGCTTCTCAACATTACCAACACTGCCTTTAATGAAGCATTAAGTTGGGTGTATACTTCTGCTGGAGAATATTTCAGAAATCAAGGCAGCTGTAAATTTTTTCTGACATCACTGAGTTAGATGTTTTTATCCAGGTTTCAGGACAAACCTCCCGAGGCTACTTCTTCATCGTGCTTCATCCTTAATGGTCACATCAGCAGCAAGTTCAGCTCAGTTGACAAATACTTTTTGAACTGAAGAGTCACTATCCCTTCAGTAGAGCTGAGGTAGGCAGTGGAGAGACTTTGGTTCCCCAGAGTGATCTGCACGATTGAAGCAGGAATGATGTCAGTCTCAGTGGAAGACAAAGCAGGATGAGCTCAATGTTATTGGCTTTGCATTCTTCTCTCAATTTCAATGTCAAAATATTAAAGGTTAGATCGGAGAGATGGAAATGTTGTGAAAAGGTCTAAAGCATGCTCAGAGATTTTATTGGCAGCCTCTTGGAGTTTCCTTGGGATTTGACAGTCGACAGTGTGGCCACATTGTGCGGCTGCATCTGAAATTAGTAAGGGTGCTCCGATCGATCGGTCACCGATCGGTATCGGCCGATAATGGCTTTAAATAGTTTGATCGGTGGTCTCCATAAATGCCGATCAGATAGGCCGATCAGATGACGCACTACCATGGATGTATTAAGAGCGCACTACTCCTGAGAACATTTTCAACATGGAGCTAAAATGGCGGCGGCCCTACATTCAGCGGTCTGGCAGTTCTACAAGGTGTCTGAACGGCGGCAGAACAGCAGTTGGCCCGCGGCCGGCCGCGGAACGAAGGCGGTAGGAAGGCGGCTACCGCTTTTAAAAAGAGTCTGCCACTGGTGGTGCTCCGGCAAACGTGTTTGCGATTACGCAATTCTGACGCTTCTACTGCCTCTGGAGCACCGCCGGTGGTCCGCCGACTCATTGCTATCTGGGAAAAAGACAATACATTAGCGATTTGCAACGTGTGTGCCAAGGAAATACCCCGAGGCGGAAAGCTCCAAAGACGTTTCAACACCACCAACCTCATCAGACATTTAAAGGTTAGTCACGGAAAGGAGTATGAGGAGTTTTCAAAGTTAGCTAACGCTAAGGCAGAGCGGAGTCGTGTAGCTAGCAGCTCCGGCGCCGCTCAAACAGCTGTTTCCCTGTGTGTGTGTGTGTGTGTGTGTGTGTGTGTGTGTGTGTGTGTGTGTGTGTGTGTGTGTCGGTCGGTCGGTCGGTCGGTCGGTCGGTCGGTCGGTCGGTCTGTGTGTGTGTGTGTGTGTGTGTCGGTCCGTGTGTGTATGTCGGTCCGTGTGTGTGTGTGTGTGTGTGTGTGTGTGACGGTCCGTGTGTGTGTGTGTGTGTGTGTGTGTGTGACGGTGTGTGTGTGTGTGTGTGCTGAAGACATGTCTGCAGTGATTGAAAGGACATTTTTTAGATTTTGAGCTAAGACAGAAAGCCAAACAGTTACTGATACATTCTCTAAACATGTGTGACTGTTACGTAATGGCGTAATTTTCAGTTCATAAAAGTGATCGGTGATCGGTATCTGCCGATACGTCTTCCAGCAATCGGTGATCGGTGATCGGCCCCAAAAATCCTGATCGGAGCACCCTTAGATATTAGGCAGCGTCATGTCTGCTCACAGTTTCCAATTTAAGCTCAATTAACGGCCAAAACATATTATAACTATGCAGAGAATCACAAATAAACACACAAACACAGTCATCTTTGTGAAAGTTCAAGTATATAATAAAGCTATTGAATTTATTTCCACTACCTTAAAGGTACTTTATATTATATTGCATCGGTCTGAATCATAGCCAAATGTCCCCATTGTGTTCAGTGCATCGTTGTTCATTCCCAGAGCAGTGAGAATCTGTTTTGTTATATCATAATGCAGGAATTTGTTTTCTATTCAGGAGGCTCATCTATTTGCTGCTCCACTTACCCTGACAGTAACAAAGTGAAACTTTAATCTCCCCTCAGTGTCAACAGCAGCTGATAGCAATTAAGGAGAAAGCCTGGATACTGAAGTGGTGCGTTTGACTCAAATTATTCACCCGCACCCCTTGCTGCAAAATTTAAACAACTTGTCTTTATTGTTGCAGCCGCTGTCCAGACCCAAACTTCTTTTCAGGCCTCAAATTCAATTAAGAAGCTATGCAAATGAAATGACTCAGTGAGTCTCTATTGTCTGTCTGTGCAGATGCTGAGCATTCATGAAAACAAAATATTACTATTGTTGTTTTCATTGCAGATTTTATTCCCGTAGTAAGTGGCCATTATATAGTTAAACAACATAAATTAGATCACGTAATTTCAGTAAATTCAATCTGCATGAAGCTAAAGCATAAAACTACAGACATTATCTCTGCCTGAATATAGTGAGTACACTGCTGTTTTGCCCACTTAGGTATAATGCAGCCTTTGCTGTACTGCAGCCAACACACAAAGCTTCCGCTGTGTGAGACTGAGGAGGTTTTTGCAGTGCGAGCTCTGCTGTTCTGTAGCTCAAAACCAACTGTTCATGGAGTGCAAAAGCAGACCTTGAACTGTTCAGACCTTGGAGCCTGGCAGATGTTTTGGTGTATTATTATCATGACTGGTCTAGATAATAAGAGACAGCAGGCAGAATTGCAAAATGCTGATGATGTTGGTGAAATTGCCTTCAGGCATTGGCATTTGGGTATAAACATGTCCCCAGGTTTTCCCCTAAATATTTTCATGTTACCATTTGGAAATGATATGCTTATCTGATGAGAAAGCTGGGGGCTAATTTCGCCTCGGAGTAGTTTATGGGTAATTTTCATTTTGTTATAAAGAGATGCCTATCATGAACCAAAAACATATTACGTCTTAGCCATTACATAGTAATTGATTAAACTGAAAAACTTTAATCAGGTAGTCACATTGAGAACAAGATCTTTTTGAGCCTACATACAGCCTAAGAGACTATCACAGTCAAGATAGATTAAAAGTAAAAAATCGGCCAGTAGCATGAGACATTTTTGTTTTCTTAAATCCTCTAATTCATTCCATTTATAGTGTGCAAAGTAGTGAAAGACAGTCTACCCAAGTTCAGGGGTAACTCGCAACACGGTCTCACTGCAGTTTGTGAAGTGGTCACGTTATTTTTAATCTACTGATTCGTGTACACGGACACGTTTATGTCGTTTTCTTACGTGGTGGTCAGCACATAATGGGAAGCATCTGTGGGTTTAGAAAAAGAAGAATGGGGAAAGGACACGTCACACGCCGGGACGCGATCCGCGGTCTCTGGGGGACATGGGACAACAACGGGACGGTTGTGTTTAGGAAAAGAACAACGGGGAAAGGAAACGTCCCACGCGGGACACGATCCGTGGTCTCTCGGGGACGAGAGACAACAATGGGACGGTTGGGTTTAGGAAAAGAACAACGGTGAAATGAAACACCACGATCCCCTGTCTCCGGGGTGAAAGTCCTGTGTTGTCTGATCAATCCACCACCCCAGCCAACCTCCCTGCGCGGATTTTCGGCATTTCATACTACTCGCTAACGTTGTCGTGCTGTGATCACGAAAGATGCTTCCCATTGAAATACATTAGTTTAAAAAACGTGCTGACCACCACAAAAACGAGATAAACGTGTCCGTGAACACGAATCAATAGATTAAATAACGTGACCATTTCATAAACTGCCGTGAGACTGGGTTGTAACTCGAGTTGAACAGTCCTCGGATGTGGTTTGGTGAGCAGTTTTAAATTTGAGAATGGAAGTGATATTATGAGGCAGCTTTAGCAGGAGACCTTCATAAATAAAGATAATAGAATGCAGTTTTCTTCATGTTGATAGTGAAAACCAACCTACTTTTTTATACATTACAGTGACAAGTACCATATTTGTCTCCTGTAATGAAACGCAAAGCACAATGATAATTGAGTCGTTGAGAGGTAGAGTCAGCAGCATGAGAATAAAAGATATCTCCATAGTCAAGTGTGGATTTTTAAAAAAAAATGTTAGCAGTGTTCTCATCATTACTGCTGCTACATTAAACTTTAGTCTACAAATGTGGAAAGATGTGTCAATTAAAATTAGGGCTGCAACTAACAATTATTTTCATTACTGATTAATTTGCAGATTATTTTCTCAATAAATCAATTATTGTTTGGACTATGAAAAGTGATAGTGAGTTCTCAGAGCCCTTGCTTTGAAACTTTTACACTGTGCATGAACAATTATTTCTGATTAAAGTTGTCCAATGGAGTTTTTTTGTAAACAAACAAAGCTTATGTTTGCATTCATTGTTACTCACCAGAATGTGTTGTCTGTGTCATTGAGGCCTAACTAAATGTTGAATGAATTTCCTTCCATATACTGTAAAACTTTGGCAAAGCTGCATATATTTACACGTTACACCACCTGTAAGTCAGTGGAATAGTGTGAAACCATTGGCAGGACTTTGTATCGCATGCATGTGCACGTTAATCACTGTTTTTCACTTTTAGTGTAATTACAGTAATTCACAGGATTTGCTTTTTTACAGACTAACACAATTGTAATACATTTATTGATTTTGCAGTTAGCAGTATATTTTTGTTATCATATGGTTTGGTCTTAAGGAAACAGCTTGGCTTAGCTCATGCTACGTTTTCAAAACAGCATTCCTCTGTGGTGAAATGAGATTGCCAAGTAGTGAGGATAAACTGTTTACCCATCCATGTTTTCCATATACAACTTGATTGAAGCAGATGCTCTGCATTTGGACTGCACTGCAGGTTACAAGGATCTGTCAGGTGTCTGAATTACAGATGCAAATATAGTCAGCTCTTTTGCATGCTAGCATCATTTGCACAGAAAAATACTGAATCTACACCTCGGGACCCAGCATTATCATCATTAAGTTGCTCCTCATCGCAACAGGATGCTCAACAAAGCAAACAGCAGTTGAGATAAATGTGGTGACTTAAAGGTCTTAAATAATGCTGGAAAAACATAAAGGTATGCCATACAATATGTCTGTGCCGAATTATCATTAACAGAGAGGATTTAGGACCTAAAGTCATCTTAGGACATTTGAAAAGGTTACTATTAAATGTCCCGATATTAACAGGGCACCATAACGTAAAGCAGTAGCTCAGTCCGTGGTGAGTTGTGTTGGGATCCGGAGGGTTGCTGGTTCAAGTCCCCGTACAGACAGAAGTACGGAGTGTGGACTGGTACCTGGAGAAGTTCCAGTTCATCCCTGGGTCCTGCCAAGGTGCTTTTGAGCAAGGCAGCAACCCCCCAACCGCTCGGGGCGCCTGTCCAGCAGTTGCAGCCCCATCACTCATCTCTCCAATTTTGCATGTATAGGTCCTGAGTATGTGTGTAGTGAGTGTTCTAATAACAGAGTGAAACAATTGTAATTTCCCCCCTGGGGATCAATAAAAGTATAAATTATTAAATTAGTGCTATTATTTAATTAGAAATCAGGCATTTCAGAGCAAGGTGTCGAATCATGGAGATAGTCCAGATACACCTTAATATCTATGCATAGATTCAGGGAATAGATTGTTTTATGGTGTCATGACCTGGCTCAGGTGGTCATAACGAAGAAGGAGACAACACCATGGTAAATGTTTAAACACTACTTTATTAAACCAAATTGAACCAAATTAGACCAAATTGACTATATACAGAATGGGATGTGGAAATCAGTAGCGTCAGTGGTATAGGGTGTGCATGAGGGAAATAGGTGAGTGTGTGTGTTGGGGTTGTGAAGTGTAAACTCAGCAAAAAGCCTCAGCACACCAGACCCAGATGAGCTGAGTTACTCTAATTAGTAACCTGCAAACAGGAGGCACGAGTTAAGACATGACTCCTCAATGTAGACAGCAAAAACACTTAAATGAGTGTTATTCGTGTTAATTGTGGTTTTGACACTCAAATATGATAACAAGCAGAGACAGGTGCTACAGTGATAGCATGCACCACTTGGTGTGATTCTCATTGAAATGCTCAAGTTCCATCACATTCATAACTATTTTTATAAAATATGTATTTTCCCCCTGCATTCGCAAACTGATGGTCGATAAGTGAGATCACGCAATATTCCGGTCGAGATGGAACATTTTCACATCTCCCTCAGCAAACATCAAGTTGTCACCTTCTCAGAAACAGACTCAGTGTTACAGAAATCTGCTATTTTTGGCCCAAAAGTGTACCTGCTAATTGTCAGAACAATTAAACAGCTTTGCACTCTGCTGAGTCCTCAGCATAGACCGTGCTGGGTGTCATAGCTGAGAAAGTCACATGCCAGACAGGGCAACAAACCAGTTCACTCTCACCTATGATTCATTTTCTGTTGAAAGATTTCCTTCAAAATAATGCAGCATTCCAGATGCAAGGTAGATAACAACATGGTCTCTAGACCTTAATCGCACATGTTGCGCATACTTAGTTATTCCGTTTTCAGCAGGCAACCCTACCTGGTTTATGGTATATTTTGATGAAACACTTGGTGCAGTGCAGTGCAGGTCCATGTGATGCCTGATATGAGTGGGAACAGTTAAAGGGTAGTTTGATGAAGAAAGAAGCAACACATCTGGCAAAAAAACAAGTAATTAGTGGAACCATTTTTAATTACAATAACATAAAACAATAACTCCAATTACAGGGACACATACATATTGTGTGTTAATTTTCACTGAGAACTAGTTGTAGTGAAAATACAAGGAGCCTTTTAGTTACATGACGTTTTCTTCTCTTTACTCCCTAAATAACCTCAGGTTTTCTTCTCTTTATTCCCTGAATAACCTAAATCAGTAGTATGTTAGGTTTTCAGTCCATGAATACACTTAGTTCCATTATTATGTTTTCCATATCATTAGTTCATGTTTTGCTCTGCTAAGGCTCTCTCAGGGAATCATCTTCAGGTGCTGGTACTGAAGTGAATTACCTCAGGGACTCTGACCTCTTACCTGTCTTCATGAATACATTTCAAATCGAGATTGGGTAACTTGGCAAGCTGTGGATAAGGCTGCGGTGGAAGAGACTGAATATACCACAAACAAACCCCATGTACCAACAAAGAGGGAAAACACGTCTTCTTTGCTTTTTTTGTTTAATGTAATGGGTCTGAGAAATATGCACTTTCAACCCCAGATTCTGCATCGAATGAGGTTCACATATTAAAACTTTTGTTTTTGGTGTGAATTCATAAAAACAGCCGACACATAACACACGTATGCCCAAATATCCACCCCCCCCCAAAAAAAAAAGAAACACGCTGTGTCCCACATCCATAACTCTTACACAAATTATGCATACAGTATGCAAACTCATTAATATCACCCAGATCATTGTTTACATCCCTTCTAACTAACCTCCTTTACACATTTTTCTTCTTTTCTAGTCTGTATTTGCTCTTTGTGTACATGTACTTCATGTTTCACAGGCATTCTGTGGCCTATGGCCAGTCAAGATAAAACTCCAGTTCAGTCTCTCTCTCTCTCTGCCAGAGGGTTCTGCATGTTAAATAAATAAAATTTAATAGAATATTTTTACCCCAAATAAGTCCCAATGGTGTCCATATTGATGGGAGGAGGTTGCCTTTATGTCAGATGTTTGATATCAAGGTAACAGAAGGAGGTTGCTTTTGAACAATGGAACTCTCAGAGGCGTGCTAGACTCAAAATCAAGTGAGCCTCTTTAAATACGTTTAAAATATGTTTAAAATATGTTTAAAATACGCTTACGCGTTTCGGCACAGAGCCTTATGAAAGGCGAAATGTGAGTATTTTGTCCTCCTCGACTTTAAATCTGAGTTGTGCTACCTTTTTTTTTTTTAACCTTTTTTGGAACATGCTTGTTTAATATCAAGGGTTATAGGTGTGTGTGTGTGTGTCCCAGCCTACGGGTCTGCTGTCTGTGTTAATGAAATGCTACATGTGGCAAAGATGTATCCAGAGGGAAAACAGGGCTGTTTTTCATTAGGATCATGTTTCACTGAGTGTACCTTCTCCTCATTTTGTTTCGAGACACAAAAACATGACGACAGCTCCTCATCAAAAGCACACTGTGTATCGTTACCAGTAATCACCCCGGCCGTCTGCTTGGTGAATCACAGTGTGCCATAGGGATAAAAAATTCCATTTACATGAACATAGTTTACCTATTACAAAAACTGACACGGAGCAATCCGAGGAAAACAGCCCCCTGTGTTGAAACGCAACAACCACCAGCAGAAAATTTTGAATGATGGTCTCTCATGACAGGCTTCATGCTTTAGCTGACCTATTTATTTTTCTATTCAAGTTTGTTATGTAATGTTTGTCTTTCTTCAGCACAGGCATCAGTAAAGTCTTTGGAGCAGTTTGAGCAACTGAAGCCTGCAATGATGCAAGTTCTCGCATTTAAAAAGCTTTACTATTATAAAAGCTACTACTGTGTACCCTGTAGCAGTGGATCATTTCTTTTTTATCAAAGTAAGAAGCTACAGCTAATCCAGCACAGTAGTGTGTAAAACATGCTTTGCTAAGATGCAAAGAGACATGTTTATGTTCAGCAAGTGACCCCTACTTATGAGTGTGACATGCTTATCGTCTCAGCTTGTGAACTGTCCAGCCTGCTGCAGCATCAGGGAGTGCTGAGGCTGGGTGTTTAAAGGCTCGGTGGGGGTTCAGGATCAGTATCTCTGTTTTGAGTCTCAAAAGGAAGGAAGCTTGTCATCAGACCTCTCCCTGAAATTCTGGTTTTATTTTCTATTTGTCTCATGTTTTTTCCTTTGTCAAAAATGAAACAGAAATACTTGCTTTTGGAGCCAAAGAAGAGCAATTAAAAGTCAGAGCCCAGCTTCAGTCGCTAAAGTTATAGACCACCAAGCCAGATCACTTGGTGTAGTCATACATGTAGTCACTCGGACAGTAGTCTATATCCACAACGTTCCACTTCCGGGATTGCTCTGGTGCCTCCGGAAATTCCGCCGGATGTCACTCTTTCGAGCCGGTTGTCCGTTACCTTCCGCTTTTTTTGCGTTGTAATTTTAAACTCCGGTGGCTTTATGAGGACTATGGTTAACTGCTCCTCAGATCTCTGCAGGGTAAATCCAGACAGCTAGCTAGACTATCTGTCCACTCTGAGTTTTCTGTTGCACGACTAAAACAACCTTTGAACGTACACATGTTCCACCAAAGCAAGTTCCTTCCCGGGGCTATTTTGCAGCGGCACAGTGGCTCCTTTTGGTGCTTAGCTCCGCACATGACGATTGTGATTGGTTAAAAGAAATGCCAATAAACCAGAGCAAGTTTTTCTCCCATCCCAGAATGCTGTGTGGACTAGCCAAACCTTCCTCCGCAGCGCTGTGGAGGAAGGTCTGGCAATGCAAGACTACTTGGACAGTTACAAAATCAGCCTACCATCACCTCAAAAATGTATCACGAATTAAAGGACTTGTGTCTCAGCAGGATTTAGAAAAACCTGCCCATGCGTTTATCTTCACTACTCTTAACTCTGTCATTACAGGTCTCCGCAAAAATTCAAACAACTGCAGCTGATTCAGAACGCTGCTGCTCGAGTCACCACTAAGAAGAGTGAATACCATCACTCCATTTCTCAGATCTTTACACCGGAAGCCAGTGTAAAGATCTGAGAAATGGCTGTTTGTCAAGGAATTTACTTTTAAAATACTACAGTTGGTCTAGAAAACTCTAAATGGTTTAGAGCCAAAATACCTGTCTGATCTGCTGCTACATTATAAATCATCCAGACCTATTAGATGATCTAGGACAGGTCTGTCCCCAGAGTCAAACCTAGACACGGAGAAGCAGCATTCACATTTATGCTCCACATATCCGGAGCAAAGTCCCAAATAAAACTTAAGGCAATGACTCTGTTCTTTTAAATCATAAAACATTTCTGTTTGCCACTGCATTTTATTCAATTATATGTGGGACTATTTATTCATATCTTGCACTGCACTGTAATTTGTATTCCCATTTAATCTGTTTTATTCTATCTTGTCTTATTTTTATGTTCTATTTCATTATATGTGTCTTAATGTCTTTTATGTCGTATGTAAAGCACTTTGAATTGCCTTGTTGTTGAAAGCTGCAAAACAAAGAAGCCTCACCCTTATATCCTTCACTCCCTTCCTGTAACTATTGTCACTAGATGCTACTTTAAGCTTAAAATAATAATAATAATTTTTCCTGTGCAGATCCCCCAGGTGAGCTATGCCTCCACTGCTCCAGAGCTCAGTGACAACACCCGCTACGACTTCTTCTCACGTGTTGTGCCTCCAGACACCTACCAGGCCCAGGCCATGGTGGACATTGTCAAATTCATGCACTGGAACTACGTCTCCACAGTGGCCTCAGAGGGGAACTACGGAGAGAGCGGCGTTGATGCTTTTATTCAGAAGTCTCGGGAGGACGGTGAGTACACTTGGCCTCATATATCATTAGCCTACTGGATGTCGAGCACCGGGCGTGGGAAGATATTACCAATGCGAACATTCTGTGTTGTAGAAAATTGGTGAAGCTCGAGGACATGCAAGCAAAAATCAATTGGTGAGGTCAAATGTTAGATTTGATCCCAGAACATGCAAACAGCCAGATATTACACACTTTAATATGTATCATCGCAGCACTAACAGAGGCCTGGAAACAGTATGATGTGAATGGCATTAAAGCTCCATTAGATCCAAAGATCCACTGCAGCCCTACACACAGTTTAGTCACTTTTATGTCTTCTTCTCTGGCTACACAGTGAAAGAAGCACATTGGCAGCAGTAGCCCCCTATCAGTGTCTACACTCAATCTGTTCTGCCTCAGTATTGCTATATTATTATTAAAATTGTATTTATTTATCCAGCGAAGCCTCGTCGTTTGTAAAAAATAAATACATTTTCAAGAGTGTCCTGGCCACGATTAGCAACCAGACGAATCTGCGAGCTAATGTTTTATTTGCTATGGCAGATGCACCCCCCTCCCATTCAAACAGATATTCCGTTGGCCAGATCCTGGACCGGGCCAATCACAACAGTTTATTTCATATTGGGCAGGTTTCAGACATTGACTGACAACTTGTGGAGCCTTCGCTCTTTATGCAAAATATGTGATGACAACATTTTTGGTTTGCACATCCTCGGGCGGGGGACACTTTGGCGAGCATAAACCTAGCTACAGTAAAGTAAATAATAAAGAGGTGCACCGTTGAGGCATTTTCACACCGCCACAACAACCAAGATGGCTGCAGCTGATGTGGAACTTTCTTTTGAAGTGTTGCATCACCGTGTCGGGGTTCTAATTTGCAATAATGACTGGCTCGCACTACATTATCCTGCTTATCATATGGCTTATCACACAGCTTCTTATACTCCGTCCATGGCAATGGTCTGTTATACAGAAATAACAGACTGTAGAATGCCATGACTGACAAGTCAAATCTAGTATTGAAGCAAGCCATGTAATAACGGATATATTATATTGCGTATACACTGTTAATTCATTGCTGCACTTGTGCACTTACTTTGCCAGATAGCATTGTTTTGAGCAAAATGTACCAAGAAAGTAAGCCGAAAAGGCAAATTATCCAAGTCAGCTCCCACAGCAGCAACATCCCTGGCAACCCAGCAGCCCCATGCTTGGAGTTGCACCAGCTCAGCTTTCCCCTCCCTCCCTTAAGAGCAAATAACTGATGATGAGGTAAATATGAATTCCAGGTGGGGGATTTTGATCTCTGCTTTTGTATCTCTTTTCACTGGCATACATTGCCTTGAGCTGGGAATCAGTGGCTTACAGTGTTCCCCTTCTTGGGGTATTTGAAGGCGAGCAGCTTCTCATCCCTCATGCTCTGACCCAGGATGTGAGCCTTCCTAAAGGAAGATGTAAGAGCAGATGTAGGGAACACAGAGATGCCTTTATAGAAACACTTTAGGAAACATCAGATGTGTGAAAATGTGCAAGTGTCTGTTGTACGTATTAAATGTTAACTTGGAATCTATCCTATTGACAGTTTAATACATTTAAATTAGAGTGTGGTGTGTAGGATTTTAAAACTGGTATTAGGCACAAAAAAACCCCTTTCTTGACCTTTTCTTTAATGCCACACTAATAGAAGGCTTTCCTGGCAATGTATATCTTGTAATTATATTTAAATGGTGAAGAAATCAAAGCAAACATCAGGACATTGAGCACTTATATCACCAAATAATTTAGTAGGAGCACCTTTAAGTGATGTATTCCTGTCTGGTGTGGACACAAGATGGTTTATTTCTTTAATTTAAGAGGGCCTTTTTTCTGAAACTCACACACACAGTTTCTGAAATGGAAAGTTCATATTGGTCATCTGGGGTTTCATAATGGTTTCTCACTGCTTGCTACATTGGTAATCGTGAATATAAGATTCTTTTTGAGTGCAGCCTTTGGAAACAAACAGGACACAGAGAGGCCAGTCAAGTGTGGGCAGAAGAAGACCAGATAGTCTCATATTTGACTGCAGACAGCCTCTCTCTGCAGAGATGTTGATTACTGTGGAGCATTCCCCAATAGATGTCATTAATCAAGTTAATGAAACACAATGTCAATAAGAACCCTAACAAGATTCCCTTGCTAAACCAATGGCCTGCCTGACATCAACATGAGAAACTCTGCTAATGGAGTAACTGCCGTCCCTGTTTGATGAGGAGGATTACAAGCATTAGCCACAGAGTTGGTAGGAATCAGCGCATGTGGGGAATGTAAAATGAAAAGGACGAAAGGGAGAACACAAACAACTCTGCATTGCTCCTGGCTGATTTATTTCTAGATACCGAAAGGGAAAGACAATATTAGACTGGGTTGAGGTTAAGCCTGGCAACAGAAATTAAAATATGAAGAAGGAGGTGGAGCTACTGTATCAACTGATTCTTGCCAAGAAATATCTTTTAGGTTCATCGGAAGTTGTTTCTTTGAATAATTTATTAAGGATAAAGCTGGCATTGTTTCTTATATTCAACAAATCCTGGGAAAAGCCCCAAACCAGCAATGTGTTAGTCCATCTCTCAATAGTTTCTGACTTCCCTTTCACAAGCCCATTAGGCCCTGCTTAAAACAGCTCACAAATGTATAGCTTCATTTTTTTTCAAAGGCTTTGTAGCTTCCTTAATCAGCTGGGTACTGCAGTTTTTAGTAAATGTTACTTAAAAAGGAAAAATGCGTGTATTTGTCAGGGACTATTTTTAATACATATATTAATACATATTTGGGGTTCTAATGAGTATTAAAAACAGTAAGACGTTGTATGTGGCCTTGACTTGAAATAAACCACAGTGGCCATCTTTATTATGATGAGGTAACAATTCACCTAGTGTAAAGGCTCATTGATGTGTTTTTAATAGTTTTTGGACAACAATGTATGGAGCTAAATAATACAGAGAAAATCAGCTATATCAACGTTTAGCTACACAGACAATACTTGTTAGTAGGATCAGTTCATTGTTGGTTTTGGTCTTTTTATGAAATGTAATGATATTGACAAACACGCAGAATATCATCAGACCTATCCTTTTAAAAGGATACAAGGTAAATTTATGTAAAAACGTTGGATGTGGTGATTGAATTAGAGATAAGCAGTCTCCCCATATAGCAACAGGGAGACATTTAAACATCTGTATTCTAAATGGCTGCCGTCACCCGGGGAAGAGATCACAGCAGCAGCGATGTTCCTGCTTCTATCCATATGGCCTTTTAATCTTTCACAACCGTGTGCAGCGTGTCAGCCAATTATGTCTTTATTTATTATTTGACATCAGGCAAATGACCCCTGAGAGCCTCAGATATGTCCTGTTGCAATTTGTTTGAACAATTACTTGTCATTGCTTAATTGGGCAAGGCAAATGGCTGAATGATCGTAACTCATCGTCACTCGCTTTTATCTCTCTCTTTCACTTAGGGCCTGTCAGTGAAATAGTGGTTATATATAATATAATGTGTCTTTCGTAATGCACAGAGATTGTAAAAGCCAATTTTCTTAAGCAAGTACTGCTGCTCTTTGATCTGTAGTATTAGATACAGTACCCTGTAGAAATAGTAACCTTTCATCATGCTGTACTTAAACTTAAAGATAAACACACATGATGGAAGCATTTTTATGTAAATGTACATTAGTAAATATTAAAATCAGAGAAACTATGTGTTACTGATCCAATCAAGAGAGCAGGAAACCAAAGCAATGGATTAGGATGTGGGGGAGGCTACGGGTGATGCTGCAGCTTAATTTATCCTAAAGTACCCGGGGAATGCGTCACAGTTGGCCACAAAAAGCGATGTGAATTTCTACAGATAAGGTTGGTGGGTGCTAAGCTAATACAGTATATGAATAATACATAATTTAAAAAAAAGAAATAAAAGAGGATACTGACTTAAAGAGATCAATACCACATTTGCCTCCAATCGATAGGCTGCTTTGTTGTCACATGCCTAAAAGTGGAGCTTAAATTAAATTTGTTGGGTGTCACATTGCACTCAGCAACAGGAGATAATCAATTTACGGTACAAGAATGATTAAAAGCAACAAATTAAACATGTTTGTGGAATAGGGACGGATGTAACAAACTTAATTTAAATGTGTAATAGCTCCATGCTTTGGACAATTTGAAAATGGTCTAATTTAAAAGTGTTAACAAGGTTGCAAGGATAAAGGATTGGATTGTAAATGATACTCAAATCTGTCTTTGTCTTCCCCAACTGTTGAGAAGGAAAGGATTTCAATCAGACAACATAAGTAAATAATGTAAATTGAACAGCTCCTGCAACTAATCTGAATTACAATTCTGTAACTATCCATACAGCTTCTCTTTATTAGAAGATATCAATATCACTTTTGTCAGATGGATAGGAGTTTTTTAGCTTCCTCTAAGCGCCTACTAAACGGCTTCCTTTTATCATCATTGGACTAGGCTTACATATTGTATTCAGTATTATAAAGGTTTGATATGAACCTGTTTTAGACCCTGATATCATCAACTACAATTCAATGTGGTTATTGAAAGGATTTACTGCAGTGACTATTGATATTACAAATTATATTTTAAGCAAACTTAACTTAATACATACTTTAAAATAAATACAGGAGTTAGCTATGTTTGACATGTCAGTAATGGCTGTGTAAGTGTGTTAAAAGGAAACAGAATCTCCTGACTGATTTTATATGTATCAAGAATGAAAGTTCACATTAACAACATTAATTTAGCCAAATTAGTCTTTTCATACATGTATGTAGTTTTTACTGTAATAGGAAATATCAAGTATCTATGTATATATACATGTTTATATACAACCCCAAATCAGAAAAAATTGGGACAGTATGGAAAACACAAATAAAAAAAGAAAGTAGTGATTTCTAAATGTACTTTGACTTGTATTCCATTGCAGACAATGTGAACACAAAATATTTCATGTTTTGTCTGGTCAACTTAATTTCATTTGTAAATATACATAATTTCCTGTCATTCAGACCTGCAACAAATTCCAAAAAAGGTTGGGACAAGAGCATTTTAGGACTAGTAATCAGGTAAATTGGTTAAATAATGATGTGATTTGAAACAGGTGATGTCAACAGGTGATTGTAATTATGATTTGGTACAAAAGCAGCATCCAAGAAAGGTCTAGTCCTTTAGGAGCAAAGATGGGCCAAGGATCGCCAGTTTGCCAACAAATACGTGAGAAAATTATTGAAATGTTTAAAAACAATGTTCCTCAAAGAAAGATAGGAAGACATTTCCTTGTTTCACCTTCAACAGTGCACAACATAATTAAAAGATTCAAGGAATAAGGAGGAATTTCAGTGCGTAAAGGTCAAGGGCGCAAGCCTAGGCTGAACAACCGTGATCTCCGATCCCTCAGGCGGCACTGCATCAAGAATCGTCATTCATCTATAAGCGATATCACCACATGGGCTCAGGACTACTTTGGCAAACCTTTGTCAAGTACCACAATACGTAGTTACATTCACAAATGCCAGTTAAAACTGTACTGTGCCAAAAGGAAGACCTATGTTAACAGTGTCCAGAAGCGCTGTCGACTTCTCTGGGCTCGGAGGCATCTGGGATGGACCATCACACAGTAGAAACATGTACTGTGGTCAGATGAATTAGTATTTCAGGTATTTTTTGGGAGAAATGGACGCCGTGTGCTCCAGACCAAAGAAGAAAAGGATCATCCAGACTGTTACCAGCAACAAGTCCAAAAGCCAGGGTCTGTCATGGTATGGGTTGTGTCAGTGCCCTTAGCAAAGGTAACTTGCACTTCTGTGATGGCACCATTAATGCTGAAAAGTACATAGAGATTTTGGAGCACAATATGCTGCCTTCAAGAAGACATCTTTTCCAGGGACGTCCATGCATATTTCAACAAGATAATGCAAAACCACATTCTGCACACATTACAAAGTCCTGGCTGAGGAAGAAGAGGATACGGGTACTTGACTGGCCTGCCTGCAGTCCCGAGCTGTCTCCAATAGAGAACATGTGGCGCATTTTGAAGCGCAAAATGCGACAACGAAGACCCCGTACTGTTGCCCACCTTAAGACTTGTTTGCAGCAAGAATGGGACAAAATTACACCTGAAACACTTCATCACTTGGTGTCTTCAGTCCCTAAACGTCTTTTAAGTGTTGTGAAAAGGAATGGCAACATTACAAAGTAATGTAATTTTTTTGTAATGTTTTTGAAATGTGTTGCAAGAACCAAAATAGGAATTTTGTTTTTTTGAAAAAAACAATAAAAATCATGAGGAACACATTAAATTATGTGCTGTTGTATTGTCTGCAATGAAATACAAGTCAAAGTACATTTAGAAATCACTACTTTCTTTTTTTATTTGTGTTTTCCATACTGTCCCAACTTTTTCTGATTTGGGGTTGTAAAATAAAACAACAAATTAATAAAAACAAATATCCCTCACATGTGAGCAAGTTATATACCTGGACACCTTTTAGATATGTTGTACTGTAACGAGCTAAACTCAACACCTTAGTAATTTACCACTGAAGTGTAAATAATCGGTCCTTGTATCTGTATTTAAAGTTTATAGACAGTAACCTGAAGTGAGTCTTTGGCACTTGTAACACTGAAGACCAACCTTTTTTTTGGTTTCCATTATAATTATATTACTTAGGGATGCACCAATCCACATTTTTTCACTTCCGATCCGATCCCGATACCTGAATTTGGATATCGGCCGATACCGATACTATTCCGATACCAGAGCTGTGTTTGCTTTAATATTATTATTATCATTATTGTTTTATATGATGCTGAAATAAACTCCTCTCAACGGGCAAGTATGATATGGACGTACGTATGCATGTATGTCCCAAAAGGCAACTTGAGGTAAGTATAAGGTCAGAAAAGGAAGTCAGAAAAACAGGAAAAATCTCATTCTGAAAACAGATATGCAACTGTAAGGGTTTCAAATTGATTGTCATGTCAATATTTATTACATTCCCAAAATGTCAAATACTTGAGTCTTGAAATATAAGAAAAGTGCAAGTGTAAAAATCTCTCTCTCTGACACACACACACACACACACACACACACACACACACACACACACACACACACACACACACACACACACACACACACACACACACTATCAATAAAACAGTGTGTGAACAGCGCAAATCAAGCACACTGGCTCTTGTAGCATCAACAAATCAACGTTTTAAAATGTCAAATATCTGAAATATAAGAAAAGTGCAATTACTGTAAACATCTTACACACACACTTAGTTACACACACACACACATACACACACACACACACACACACCTCTGTTTTCACGGCTGCGCAGTGGCTGCTCTGAAACGGCGGCCGTCGGGACACGATCCGGAGTCGCTGGGGGACGCAACAACGGGGAAATGAAACGCCACAAGCCAGCGACAACACTGGGACAGACGGTTGTGAAAGTCCTGTTTTGTTTTTGCTGTCTTGCTCTGCGGTGTTTCCACTGTGAAGTATTTCCAAACAGCGGACACACAGGATAGCATCGAGCTAGCCACAATGCTGCTCATGCTACTATCCTGCTAGCTGGCTGCAAACTGCGGAATGGACTTTCTGAGCGGCGACGTGTCTCATAACTCTGTCTCTCATTGAGCCGCGCCTCCGTTCAGGAAATCTATTCCACAGTTTGCAGCCAACCAGCAGACCAGCCGGCAGGAATCACTTTTGGAGCCATTTCAGCAGACAACGTTAAAGTGCAGACATGGCTCGTGGTATCGGAAATCTCCGCAGGTTGGATCGGGAAAATCCGATACCTGAATTTCGCTGGTATCGGTCCCGATACCGATACTGGATCGGAACGGCCCCATCCCTAATATTACTCTACAGTGTTCACCACTGTCACAAAGTCCCAACAATTTTTTTAAAACCATACGCTTCCATAATACCTCTAATGGAAGATAAATGCAATTTAATTCCCGCACAAGGACCTTGAAGGGTCAATTTGGAAGCCATGGGAAATATACCCTTGCTTTAGCAAGGCAGGGGGACCACTGTGACGAAGGGGGGTGAATGGGGACTTTGGTGCCTTGTGTGAGGGGAAAACATTGGCATTAACCAACCACTGACTAACAAGCACAAGCAATCTCTATACACAGTATGCTGAAATAACCTTGATAGTGGAAAGTGAATTTGATTTAGCAACAAAAACTGTGATGCTGTATTTTAAACAAGATTTCCATATGGTAATAGGCTGCACAGTGAGACACAAATAGGATTCCAATTGTCCCATTAGCCCAGATGAAATGAGAAAAATGTCTAGGCTAGGCTAAACATCCAGAATTCATTGAAGGGAATGTCAGAGGAATTATAATTATACCTGACCAAAAGCATGAGCACACACCAATGGGATTTATGTTCCACAATATGCTGATTAATGTGTTTTAGTCGTTTTGTGGTCTGTGTGGTTTGCACTTATGACCAACTAAGCATTCAAACACATTTATATTTTCCATTTGGCTTTCCTTATTTTATTCCTTATTTCCCTGTTGGACCTAAAGGAACCTAGATTTTAAAGAAGAAAAAAAAGAAAAAACTTTCCGGCTTCATAAAAATGTGACGCTGCCCATCAGTCTCTAAGACAAACAGCAGGAGGCTGAGGCACTGCCATGAAAGTATTTTCTTTGTTAAAGTAAAATAGGAGCCAGCCATTTCAGAGGAGGGGAGAAAGATAAATAGCTTTTTATTTGTTTCTGCCACTTAAAAGTTGAATCCCCCCCCCCCCCACCCCACCCATTTTCTCCAGCAGATTTCTAATTGTTTTTAGTTATGGGTGCTCTGCGAGAGTGTTTCTAATTTGATTCTGAATGACGAATGGAGCAGGAGTGATTTAGCCTTGCAGGAATCACAGGATAACATTTTTGTTCATAATGTCACTTTGACTCAGGGCGTGTCATTTCCATTACAAATGACAAAGCGCAGTTGAAACCTATGGTTGAAACACCGAGAGGGAGAAGGAGGGAGAGGGTGAGACAACGCCGGATCGGATTTGAAGCAAAGAATGGAAATGTTTGCAGACTGCAGAGAAACAGTTGTTTGATCAGCCAGTAGTGAGTGAGCTGCCTGCAATTTAATTTTTCATTTGTTCTTTTGTCAGTATGAAGAAGTGATAAAAAATGTAATCTTTACTCATTGTTAGAAAACTTTGTGCAGAGAACACAATTTCCCTACAGGACTTAGTTTTGAAACGCGACATAAGTGTCCTGGTGTCTTAGTAGTATGCAGGTCAAGCAGTTGCAAAGGAGTGGGATATTCCACAGGGATAAATCTATAATTTCATGCTTCCATTTTTCCTCTTGTATTGATCCATTTTGTACGATCAGCAAGCTTTGTGGATGGATAAAGCTTCCACGCAAACAAAGAGAATGTGGTGTCCCAACATCAACGGTGTGATCAATGATGGAGACAGCCAGGGTCAACAGTTTCGTTGCCTGTGTTCACTGAGGCAAAGTATTGGAGCAAGAAGGGCCAGTGGAATAGAGGGTGCAAAGTAGAATCAATACAACAGCTATCATCATTTGCAGGGTTTATTAATGGCTTCGCCCCAAGCCGCCAACAAGAGAGAAAACACTCACTTGCATTTAGGGAACCAACACTCCAGTGTTTATGCAACTCGCCTCCTATCAATCATCACAGTGTAACTTGCTCTCAGCAATGGTCTGGCTACTTCTATTCACCTCACAAAAACACCAACCCTCCTCCCCCTCAATCATATAATGAATGGCATCAGTAATGTGGCGAGGCTGCCAAGATATACAAATGATTCAGAATGGGTCAAAGTCTAAAGGCTAGAAAAAGGCTCAGTTTAATTCACTTTCTTTCACTCTCCTGCGGCTCAATAGAGTTTTCATGAATTTTAAAAGGTATATCCACCTGTTCATGTCTGACAACAGCATCAGTCACATGGGATACAGCCATAAGGCAATGAGTGCAGGGCTTAAAGTATTCCGGCACCGTGCCGGATCTCCGGCGTGCGGCCGTGAGGAAAAAAAAATAATAAAAAAAATTGGTAACTTGCATGCGGTTTAATAGTCAATTGATTTCACCTACCAAACATATGAGAGGAACGCAGCTCTAACTAACAAAGGGCTTAAAGTACTTGGGCCTGGTGCCGGATTTCTGGCGTATGACTATTTTAGAAGAATAAATTAATTAAAAAGTCCATATGGGATTTGTTTTTGATGCGCTGGGTTTAACCAATCATCGCACTTCCACCTACCAATGATACGAGTTCTAGCCAATCAGATGCAAAGTAGGGCGGGTCTTTGCTGAAAAGCCAGAGTGCGGTGTGGTCTCCGTGGTAACGCGGCTAAAAGTTGATCAAACTTGGAGCATGTAGATACAGCTTTAGTTGAGAAAGGAGTTGAAAACAAATGGCGCTGGGCATGAATAGAGGACTAGAAGAAACGGGTGGAGACGAAAGTGCTTGCTAGTGTAGCTATATATCTAGCTATGGCTAGTCGCAAAGCTTCGGTCCGTGCACTCATATGAGTACGTTACCGGCAACGGCCGTTACTGCTGCGACTGCGCCTTCACTGACCGGCCGTGCTTGTGATACAAACGATACGTGTGTGCACGTTCTTAGCGAAACACGACTTGTCATTAACATGGCCACTGTGTAAAAGCTCTCTGGAGCCCAAACTACGTACCTTGACAAAGCTGTGTGTTTGGAATCAGCATGGCAGTTATTAAACATAACGGCCTTGTCCCAGAGTTTACATGTCTAGCTATATGAAAAGAAAAACAATGCCAAGTTTTTAATAAATGTACATGAAGGAACTAATGTCAACATGGACAAAATCATGAATGTACTAATTAGTTTTTGTTGATGATGACCTGGCCAAAGTAACAACACAACATCTAGAAAGTTTTGTTTTCACAATGATTCACTAGGATTATGATATTATTGCAATATGTAAATCTGCATTGACTCTTAATTTAACGTATGGTTGGAAGAAGTAAAAATTTATCCAAAACCTTTTACTTCTTAAAAATTATGACTTTTATTGTTGTGTAATAAGGACTTTAACAGTTTTGCCAGTCAAATAAAATTGTATGAGTGCATATTGAAACATTACACCCGATGAACAAAAAGAGGCATCATTTATTTTGTCATTTAGACATTTATTTTATGATTAATTTGAAGGAAGAGAGATGATTAAAAAATTAATTTGGACTGAGTGTAATTCGATCCACAAGCTATCAGCCAAAAGCAATGACATAAACCGTTATTTAACTAAATATTGTAGGAATTTTGAAACAATAGAATGATGGGAGGATTATAACCTCTCATGATACATTGAAAGTGCATGCTGATGAATTTGGCTGACTGTGCAAGGTTATCCTGGTTCAGATTAGACGGCGGTGCTGTCCTCGAGGTACATGTCCATGGGATTATCCCACTTTAACACAGCTCCCACTGCGCTGACCCACAGATTTAAAATTGAAGTCCTGCTTGACAAGGTCTGCTCTACAGACCAGAGTACCAAATCAAGGATTACCATATATGGGCACAAAGCTCTGAAGTACACTGACACGAATGGCACTGCAAAGATCTTGGAATGATCCTCTTGTCTCATCTTTATGCTGCAGTCCAACGCTGAAGTGAGTCTGCATCACCTTAGTCTTCTGTAAATCTGCAGTACCTGCAGCATTATGATTTAAAGGTCTGTTAAGCAGTCTGAAAGAAGTGTTTAAATGCATATTCATATTTTCACATACGGTATGGATGTAGCTGCCATAACACTGTCACTGCGTTCATTTGACAAGTCATACAAAACAGTGGCTTTAATTAAAAATAACAGATGACATGATTAACAAAACATTTATTTTTTGCTTCATGTATCTTTTAAGAAATACGAACCTCCTTTCTTTAGAGTAATTTGTCATAGGACAAAGATGTCATGGAGTCATCTGTTATTCATTTCATGTTTGGCCTGTACTCCTCTGCCAAGTGTTCTTTTATTGTAGAGCTGGGAAATGAACAATGTGTGCACTCCGCTGTGAATTCTCCACAGAATTCTTGACAACGCTTGGAAGATAAAGCAAGCATCAAATAGGCAGATCTCCATGTGTTTGATTGTGGAGGTAGAATATGTTTCTGCATGCAAATAAGGATGCTGTTTTTTTCTTTTTTAAAAAAAAGGTTACTTCTACTTATTTGTCTCTTATTGTAAAGTTGGAGTCATGTCCATGAATTTCCATCTCCAGGAATCATACAAACCAATTTGCAAAAGTATTAATATGTATGGCATATTGCAATAACATCATTACAACCTTTAGACAGTAAGGTTGTCTTTATAAGGTAGACAGACAGTTTTACTAATATTTAAATTGACACTGCACACATTTAAATCCCCTTTTAAACAAAGCTGCAGCTATTTTTCACATAGCTAATCCAAATTATCTTTAAATACAATGCTCATCCACAGTTTGCCTTCAGTCATAATTTTGGGATATTTACTACATTATGCATTCTAAACACAAATAAGCACATGGAAATAAACTGGGCTGGGTGAGCGGTTGATATGTCTTTAGGAGAACATCAAAATCTTCCAGTAGCGAGCCCTGAGGTCACCGGCAAATTAAAGTCTCATCATTATCTGACTTTACTCATGTTGTTTATACCATATGAAATGAGTGTCTGTAAGGAACGGGTGAGACATTTCTAGCTGCGGGCACTCAATGTGCCAGCGTGCATTTAAAAAAAATCAATTAATAAACTACAACGGTAGCCTGGAGAATCCAGCTCGTAACAGAAAGTTTCCCAGTTTGAAGATTCACTTGAGCTGGGAGAGGCTGGCTCTAGGGGCTGAATTGACTTTGTAGCTACTGTCAGCATGCGACTAAGCAATGCACTGAAGCCAAATTCTTTAGCCCTGAAGGCAAGGCAAGTGACACTATTACAGTGAAAATATATGCATGCATAAAAATGTATGCCCTCGTGGCACTGTAAGCCATTTCAGTGCTTCTGTAGTCGACCCAGTGGACACTGTAGCAGTGTTGGACAGCTCCCATGTGTTAATGTGTAAATGACTGTTGACCTGGCTCTAACCTCGCATGTTATTCCTGAAGCCATTTCTGTTGATGTTCTGTGAATGTGGGGAGTATGTTTCCCTTACATTTGAAAAAATATATATATTATACTTCTCAGTTTGATATAAATCTCTCTAAACAGTGAGCTACTATCATAAGGTTCAGATAAGAGGAGCTCTGATAAATATATAAAAAAAGTATTGATACCGATTTGGCTTTTATTCACGGTTAATATTTTCATAAAAAAGCTAGAATTTAACATAAATCAAAGTTGTGGCAGTAAGGGTGTTCTCTGTTGTGAAGATGAAAGTAAATTATGTATAAAGGAAACTTGATTGACTTGATTAACATGATTTAAAGTAGGAGTAGAGCATTATTGTTGCATTACTTACATAGCTTGTACATTTTTTGGTTGTATTACCATAATTATAGAAAGCATAATAACCAGTTTCATCATAAGTTGTTTGCTGTAATGATATACATATATTGTGAAGACGCACTCTGTACGAGCCAATAGAGCCAAAATACTGCATTAATGCCCGAAGTACAAGAGATCTTATTTTCACACATCTGTATGTATCTTTCATCAATATATTTTCTTGTACAATGCAGCAAGCGTGACATCTTATGACAAGAGAAATTTGAAACCAGCTTTCATCATGGAAAACTTTGAAACCAGCTTTCATCATGGAAAATTTTATTTTCACTAGAAAAATGCATTCATACAAAAAAACTAGAGAGCACACACATATTTAAGCACTCTGTTGAGAGAATATGTTGGCAAACACACCGGGAAGTGTTGTTATGCTTTCTAAATAAACACTTTCTCAGCATACAAAACAGCAACATAAAATATGCAAAACAAGTTTTGCAGGTAATTAAAATTAAAATGGACATCGGCTAGTACTTCACAAAGGTTTATTTATTATGAGCTGAAGGTCAGGCTTGGAAAGTGATAAGGTATACAGTATTTATGAACTTTATATTTGTGTACAACACTTTGTGCAGAACAATATGTTATAACTGCCAAATCAAGAATACTGCATTTGTAGAAAAAATGTTGCTGCAAAAGATTTCAGGGAAAATGACATCACTGTCGCTTTGAATTCTTTTCATCTGGCTTTTTTTTTGATGCAAAATTGGTTTGGTGCAGCCGAGCACTTAACAACATTACAGGGTCTGTGAAATATTTTCCTTTCTGCACACAATCTTATTTTGGGGGATTGTTTTTGTTAGTGACTACATGTACTTCTTTGTTCAATGTTATCTCATAAGTGCAGTATTGAGATCAGTGTGTACAATGGCTTTTTTCCACAGACAATTTCACTGTTCGTAGACCACCATTTAGTCATGTCTATATTATCAATAAAATTCAAATTCTGTTTACAAAATCATCTACATCTACATTATACATTCATGCACGCACGCACAAACACACACACACACACACACACACACACACACACATACACACAAGCACAAATACACTACAGCAGAATCACCTGAAAACAACCACGATGATGATGTTTAGAAGGTATACCACGGTCACTGTGTTTAGCGTGTTTGCATTTGATAATTATCAGGACACATCCATCAATCGATTTTATTTGTAACATGATATCTTATGAGGTGCAATTCCAGTGAAATGTTATCCCATCAGCTCCTTAAACTTGCATGATTCATCATAAAGTAAAAAAGTCACCTCGTTGAATGACACCGACACTCCAGGATCCAGTCAAGTCTCGGTGAAAGGACACCACAGCTCCCAACATCCTGCCGGAAACCGACACAGGCACAGAGGCATGGAGGCCACCCAGCTCAATGTCCGACGCTGCACTGACTAGAGAGATGCCCAGCAGAGATGTCGCAGTCGGTGTTCAATTCCTCCACGCTTTTCTCTGTACCCCCTCTGATGTAGAGATGGAGATGGTCTTGCTTGTCCACATAGTCGGGATCGTAGCCATACATAACAAATTAACAAAACAAAACACATAATGTACAGCTGATGCAGATGAGGAATGTTTGCAGGTATTTGACCATAAACCAAACTTCTCCATGACGATGGCGCTAGAAGATGAGTCCAGTGATCACTAAAGTAATTGCAATTCATCCTGAAGAGAAAAATGAACGTCTGTAGTAAATGGCATGGCATTTCACCGGATAGTTGTCGATACATTTCACTCAAAAACACGTGAACCTCATAGTGATGCTAGAGGAAAGGTCTGCGATCACTAGAGTCAGTAGGATTCATCGTCGGGACCATTCATGTATGTACAAAATTGTATACCAATCCATCCAGTAGATGTTAAGATATTTCAGTGGATAAGTAAACTTTGACCTGCTGGTGGCGCTAGGAGATAAATCAGAGGATCATCAAAATAATGTACCATTCATCCTCTGTGAAACATAAATGTGTGAATCAAATTTCATGGCAATCCATCCAAAAGCTGTTGAGATATTTCAGTCTGGACCAAAGTGGTGTACCAACAGACCAATACTGCCTAGAGCTTTGCCACTAGCATGGCTAGAAATCAACATAGTGGGGCTGTCTTAGAGTTGTTGTGTTTCACTTAACTGAATATCACTGGTGCCCCACAGGGCTGGCTGTTGAACCCAGGATAACCCTAAAATACTCATAGAAAGCCCCACTGCTGCATGTTCAACTCTCTGTAGACATCAGGTCCCTGTCTGTTTTCATAATGATTACTCTAAAGCTCTGCTCATGCTGGAGTAAGGGAGCTGCCAAAATGCTTTGTGGGTATTCTCTGCTGAAATGGGTGACTACCGTCTGTCCTGCTGGTTTACCTGCTGGCACATTTAACAGCTTTTTGCATGCATTGTGTCTGTTCAAATCTGAACATGCTGTCCAGACAACTGAAAGGTGGGTCAAATTGTCACAGCAAGTTCTGTTCAGCATCTAAATGAGTTAATTAGAGGGAGTCTTTATGTAAATACAGTGACTTTGAGTAGTGCAAACAAGGCTTAGACCATTTAGAGCACCAACAATGTGGTGAATAAACACCACGGACTACATTTTCAAATTGAATCAACCTTGTCTCCCCAAAAACTGTATCCTTTAAACTTCACAAACTCATGAAGTGGTATTAGATTGTTAGATTGTTGAGTGTTTTCTGAGCTGTTCCTGTTATTTTGTCCATGCATGTATGTTTGTCTGTTAATATCTTATGTTATATATTTTTGCCAATATATCAGATTCTTATTGCCATTGCCATTACTTAATGGGTATTTATTTCCAACAAGTCCTATAAACCATACAACCACATAGGTAATTTGTTCCTACCCTTTAATACGACCCATAAGAGCGTTTCGTGAATTAGTGCCCCCAGTGGTGGCAGGAAATACGACCCACAGGAGCGTTTTCCATCCTCATACCTAAATGGAAAGGGTCACAGTTTTAAAAATGTTGTTGACGTTGTGAAATGGTCATAGTTTGGTTAGGCAAGAGGCCGTAAACTGGGCGTACACTGCGGTTAAAACCCTGATTGAGACGTATATTCCGACCTGTATCATATTCGGAATATTGTCATATTGGGAATAATAGTGGAATATTGAAACGTACTGAGTGTTGTGTAGACATGAACTTTAGATACTTAGAAATCAGTGCAAAATATTGATTATAGGGTCCTCTAATCTAACATAACAGTCCTAGAAAACCTTTTTAGTCAAACACCTAATCCCAAAGAACAACCTTGTTTGAGAAAATGTATGTTTTTCCTTTTTGTCTCAGAGGGGGAACTGAACAACAAAGCTGTTTTATGCTTCACGTGATGTCAAACCTTTTCTTAACAAAGAATGGCAAACAGCTCGCTAATGAAAAATATAGTCTTAGCCAAATCAATTTCATGAACACCAATATTGTCCTGAAGGGTGGGGTGAATACAGATCCCAGATGAATGGAAAACACCTAAACAATATCTCATCCTTCGGGCTGGACACATCTCTCAATATGTGAACCAGACAATGGCAATGACAACAAAATCTCTCAAACAACTCCCACACATGTTCGTCTCAGATTTAGAATATTTATAAACGTATAAATGTACTCTGTGTTTTTTTATTATTATTTCTTTCCATCTATTCTACAGGGACTCGACAGCATCAACAAATTAGCAAAACACTTGACTTACTTTTTTTTTTTTTTTTTTTTTTTGCTTCCTCGGCAGGCAGTCTTTTTTATACCATATGAATTCACAAATGGTGTTTGTATCACCTTCCGACATCAGTGCGCCCACTAAAGCTGCATTCTATGAATCAAATATAACACTGGCGGGGTTGCATCATGAAAACATCTTATAGCGTGATAGAAAAACAGGCGAATCAATCAGTCAATTAGAAGATGAAAGCAGCTGCTTTCTCTGCACTGTTTTGTCAGCGTTTAATTGGTGAGGAGGTGATGATGACAAATGGACAGCGGCCGTTCATCTCCTGCAGTCGAGGTTTTCTCTAGGACCGGCACCATCGCAGGCTTTGTCTCAAGGGCAGGGATGCAAAGACAGTTAGGGATTAAAGAGACTGGGCACATTATTCAGTCATTTTGAAAACACTTTACTCCACAAATCAATCTTGAGGTTGCACTTAGTTTGCACTGTTCCTCCAGGTTTGCATTCATTATGTATAACAGAATGGTCGATATGATTTCTACAACCCAGCATAATAAATGGGCAAAATGGGCTTGTTTGTTGTCCGCATATTTTGCCCATATCTCTGCAGGTTGTGATTCTGCAGCTCTGTTATCTCTCAGGCATGGCAGCTTAAGGGCTTGGATTTTCCTCCTTGGAAGCTCCTGTGCTCCCAGGTAACAGGTCCCTCTAATGATGGGAAATTTTGCTTGTGGCACGACAATTATGGTGCAAAAATACTCCCGAGCAGCTGTGTATCCTTTCCTGAGGCTTAGCATTTCTCTCATAAGAGGTTTTCTGTGCTATTGCAGGTCCCCTCCTCCCACTCACAGTATCGCTCATAATAGCACCAATAAAATATTAAGCATAAAATACACACCAGCTAATATTTTCTCTGAGTTCTCTCTACAGGAACTTCTTGTCAGTAAAACAATAAATAGTTTTTCTCGTCAGTGAAGAGACATTTGATTTCACAATTTGACAAGAAGAAAAAGGTAGTGAGTGATAAAACAGAGCAGCTTTGCAGCCTACGAAGATGACCTCATCTCCACAGAAACACAAAAGAAAGAGCAGCAAACGTGAAATTAGTAGTTAGCCTCCTCCATATGGCACCTACATTTTTTCCTCTTTTTAATTAACACTGTTTGAATATAAGCAGCAGGCTGTTTTCCACACAGGACAGGTCAGAGGTGTGAAAAACACTCTCTGGTAGAGGCCCAGGCTGTCCAGAGAGACTTAACAAGAATATCAGTAGTATGAAGTTTCTCAAGCTCTCAGCTTGAGAAAAAAAAGTCTCACTTAAGCATAATGAGTACTACAAACATGTTGATTACTACAACTTTAACAAGTATATATTTTTAAGATTATTTTTTCTCATTAACAATTTCTTCCCCCTTTAGCCACTTTGGGACAGATCTCCACAACAAACTTAACATCATACATTTGACATACTGAATTATGGTCTTACAAGGCTGATATGGTTAACTTTTTAGCATACACTTGCTTATTTACACATCTAGCAGAGCAACATTAGCATGTATTCACTATTTCTCAGCTCCATTTTGCTCTCCACCAACTCCTGAGGGAATATCTGACTTGTATAGCTGCTAAATGCTTCACTACAGTATGTTTACCATCTATTTGCTAACTTTGCCGGTTAGATGCTGGACAGGTATTGTACTGTCGGTGTTTTGCTTAATCCAGGTGGTTGCCATGACTGAAAATGACGCTGATGCGAGCGTTGAGACTGAACCAAAAAAGTAAAGCTGCAAGCCTTTAACCCAAAACAATGAGCTCATAGATGCTAAAATGCTTTGTAGAGCTGCTACTTTGTTACTACGAGTGACCCTTTTACATACATGTATTTGGTTCATTGTTCACATAAACCTACTTACAAGTACCGCTTTAAATGTCGTGATGGATAGCTATGTTTTAAATCTAGTGACATGTTGATGTAATTGGCTTGGAGTGATTCATTCTAAATGCAGAGGGTGATATTGAGTGCTACATTGCCACTGTTTTGTTGCTCGTTGTTACATAAACTTTCAGTTGCACTGGGTGGCCTCTTTGTCATTTTTAAGGGTATCAGTGTTGCCAAAGCTTGCTTGAAAACTCAGTCAATTTGGTGGCACTGAACTATGCGCTATTACAGAGTCAATTAGGTAGGCTACAGTCTAAAGCACTCCTATTCTTTGGGCTTAGTGTGCAGACTCAGCTCTGCCTAAGGCATTTCTGTGCTGTAGTCATACGAAAGAGGTCAGGCTGAAGTCAATTGGTTTGATTGAAACTGCTGCCCTTGCTTTAGAGGAGAGGTGAAAAATAAAATTGAACATTATATGGCCATGTCGTTTTCTTTGTGTCTTGCACTTTGAAGAGGCATTGTGGTGAAGTACATCTGTTAATGGGTGTAAGAGCCAATTAGTGCCCTTAGTATAAATAGGAACCAATCTTTGGATCCTCAGGTGCAACCCGGAAGCACATACAGTTTCTGACCACACGGACACACAGACACACGCACACCACACACGCATACATACAAGCAGTAATTTGTCTGGAAAACCAACTAATATCTCATGGAAATAAATGGAACCAATGGTGATAACTGCAAATATGACTTGGACTTTCATTGACCAAAAAGGTAAAAAGTGCGTCAACGGCACCTCAGGGGCTTAAAGCTTGGTCTTAGCCTCTACAATGGGGATATCTGTGGTGATCTCTCAGAAGAGCAGACTGGAGGGGCTCTGTAATTAAATTCACATTTTCTTTACTTAAATGTGATATGGCAGGCAACACGTCCATTCAACATTGCTAAAAATGTTGAGGGATGATTCATTCTGGCACTGTGTTCTGATGTTTAAAAACATTACCGTGATTAGCTTGATGGAGGTGATACTATTTAAAGGTCAACTTTTAAATGATGACAGGCTTTGACTCCTCCACCGTGGCCCGATCCAAATGAGGTCATTTTGGTTCACAACAATGTTGTGTTACCTAAAAAATAAAATAAAATATGATCGCTTATTTTCGCTGGTAATACAGCCACACACATACACAGAGAATTAGAAATGTTATTTCAAAAATATTTTTCTGTTTGATGTTTGAAAATAAGAGCCGACAGAAAGGAGTTGTATCCCTAAGTGCTGCAACTGGCCATATTTGTCAAATTGTCCTATTCATCCAAACACCATGGATGGAGGCAGTGCTCCATTTTATTGTTCAGGGTGCCAAAGTACCATCAAGCTAAAAGAGCAATACAAAAAAAGCGATTAAACCATTTTTTTGTTGTATGACATTCCACCGTGGACCGCAAACCTGAAGAGAACAGTCTAAAAACTATGTGGAGCCCAACCTCTTAACACACTAAATGGCAATATGGCACTTTTAACTTTGAATTTGAATAGATGTTTTAATGTTGACAAGGGTACTCACTGAACGTGCACTACGTTAGCATGTAATAGGGATGAGAAGTTCCATTTTATTTTAAATATAAATTCATCAAACCCACAGAGGGTACAATACATTTTTAAGTGTTAATGCTAGGACAGTATGGGAGTGAGCAAATATCCATCAAAACATTCAGAAAAACGAACACTAGACATTATTATGATAATAGTTCCCTGTTCACTCTTTTGCATAGGTTGGATTTTTATTCATTTTAGGGTTCCATCTAAAGCTGTGACTGCATGTTAGTTTTTTTGTAATAGAGAGAGGAGATTTTAGTACATGACTTTGAGCATGAAAATAAATGTGCTTGCACAGACATGTGAATTCATTTCAGAAGCTCTGTGCGTGTTTATTTTTATTAAAAGCAGAATGACAACATGCCGTTCAATGAGAGACACTGACGTGTCAGAAGGCCTGGAGCCAGTTGTCCTCTCTACTTTGTGCTTCAACGAATTAACCATTCCAGGCACTATTTTATTTTTGTATCTTATTTTGAAGTCTCACCAAAGCTGCAGTTAATGAAAATAAAGAATTCTGACATTGGCTTGTAAAAAACATGTTCATTCAATTCTATAGTGCTCTTTGGGTCATAAAATGTGGCCTTAAGATAGACCTATTGATGCTGAACTGGGGAAATTCCCTTGTTACAGCAACTCAAAAAGTAAAAAAAATAGAAATTAAATAGAAATAGAATAGGGTTAGGGTTGCTGTATTGAAATGGATGTTTGTTAGGCATTTGTGTTATTTTGTCCTCCAAACAAACGCCTCACAATATAAAACCCATCACCTACCTAGCACCACACTAGCCAGCACATATGGTAGTTATGGAGCTAGATTTGTGTCTTTATTACATGCGAGAAAATAAATGATCTGAGAGAAAAAACAATGTTTGAGAGAAAAAGTTATCACACTGATGGCAAAAAAGCATTTTATGCGAGAAAAAAAAATATTTGAGAGAAAAAGGTTTCATACCAATAGCAAAAAATAATAATATTTGAGACTAAAAAAAAGTTTTGAGAAAATGTATTTTTTCATAGAACATAAAAAATATAAATTTTTATTTTTTTAAATTATTTCTGAGAAAAAAAAATCTCTCGCAAAATACTTTTTTAAACTCTCAAATATATATTTTTTGCTATCAGTGTGAAAACATTTTCTCTCAAAAAAAGTGTTTCTCTCAAAACGCTTTTCTTCTCGCTCTCAAAACTTAAGTCTTTGCTCTCGATGTCATTTTTTTCTCTCGTGTCAGGATTTTGCTCTCGCTGTGAAATAGTGTCATGGGCGGGGCCACGTTCCTATTGGCCAGTCGGGTGAGCATCGTTGGATAGCCTGCCAACAAACAAACAAACAAACAAGGCTAAAAACACAACCTCCCTGGCAGAGGCAAACAACTAAATCTAATTTTTAGTTCTCACTTATTTTGCTTTGGTGGTGTTTTTTAAAGTAGCTGTTACCTCGATTTCCCATTGCAGATAGTACTGCCTCATGCCTAAGGCGAGTGTGGCTGGTCGTCATAGCGACTATGGTTGTACAGCCAAATAAAGAGCTATCATACAGATTAGATACTTAATAAGTAGACAAACATTTTATAGCACATTGCTAACATTCCTATTTCTGAAAATCAAGTATCATTGGATTTTTTTGTCTTCTGTTGTACATCATAAATTGTTCTTTTCCAAATATCATTGTACAGTATATGCCACACATCCTTGATCATATGACTGATTTTTCAATTTGTGCATGACTGGTATTGGACTGTATATGTGCTCTCACTTGATTTAACACAATATTTCAAGCTGAAGTCTGAGATCAAGCAACTTTTGCACGCTGCAGAAGCACAAAAATAAAACAACCCTGTAAAGTCAGAAGCATCTAGAGCTTTAAAAAAAAGAAGTTAAGATGGTGCGTTCCAATTGGTTAATTATTTACTTGAGTGGCTCCACTGACTAAACACACACAAAAAGACATGTGTGGTGAACAAATAGCAGGGGAAAGATGTACAATTAGGAAACTCAGTGGAGCAGAGACACAACAAATTGTGTTTTCAGACTTAATACTATTGTATTTCTGTGGTTTAATTGAACATGAACTGAGCATGGACACAGCATAACAGATTAAAGTCTACAACCAGCCATGCTGATAGGGCGTGCAATGGAAAATATTGGAAATGTATTTTGAAACATATGGCATCGTTGGATGGGAATTATTTTCTGGCATGTCAGACCCACATAGGCAGATAAAGTTACACAGTATACACTTGGCACGAAAAGGGAATAATTTATAGGAAGAGGTTATTTCAAATCTCCTCACATATCCATGAAAAACAACCTGATGCAAAGCAAGCCAGCAGCAAACCAAGAAGATTCCTCTTTGTGTTGTAAATGTAGCAGGAAGGTAAAACCATCACAGACAAAGTTACTTTCAGTTTCTTATGATCTTTGGATATGTTGTCAGTTCAGTACTTAAACTCTTCCATGAACTTTTCTGACTTTTCTGCAGTTTACGTTCCATGTGTAAAACCCCAGTACAGCTGCTGAGAACATTATAATGGTTAATAGTTCACACATGTCATTTTAAATGTCATGTTACCTCAGTTCATATAAGATCTGCATGATCCAACTGCTTGCTGACAGACTACTTCATTAATCCAGCAATAACTGATCATTATTGGTGATTTAGTGCTATCAGTATTCAGCATGAAGACATCTGTGTCTTTTTGTTCGTTTTTTTCACTCAATAACTTTACTCCCTGACAAAGAGGTCTTTACATAATTCATTCAAATTAGAGCACAGCTGAAAAAAAGCATTTTATTCAGTGGAATTAAAAAGCTGTCGTGTTTTGTTTTTTTAAAGCTGCAAGGTTAGCAAGCTCACTGCTGTTTTTATAAGTCCTGACTCATGCAGGAAATTATAGTTTTACCTTGAATTATTACATGAAAGCCATGAAATGGGAAATGGGCTGAATGAAGGAAGTGACACCAAAGTTCCTGTTTAAATAGAAAGCTATTAAAGTCCAGGGTTTTACACATTTAATAAAATGAACTGATGTATCATTGATGTGAACAGGTGACACATGCACATTTGAAGAGGTTACCCCCCCAAACAATAGACACAAAAGAGGATGGAAAAGTATTTCATGCCTGCGTGCGTCTCCCATTGCCGGACCTATCTCCATAGCGCTCTGTCAGCGCTGGAGTATGTTCTGGCTACACCACCTATCTATTCTGAGATAGGGGGAAAAACACTCTGGCTTGTTGTTTTTCTTTAATACAAATCACAACAGTCCTGGTCGGCGCTAGAAATAGAACCAACGCCTATTTTTCATGCGACATGCAAGCGTGTTGGAAGCGTTTCCAGTAGTGCCGTCAGTTTAACGCGTTATTAACGGCGTTAATGCAAACCCATTTTAACGCAGACAATTTTTTTGTCGCACGATTAACGTTCTTTCGGATCTAGCTAGACCGGAAACAAAGCAGACACGGCCCGCAAAATTACGAATCCCACTATGGCCACGCCATGTCCCGCCCTACGAAGCAGCTCGATTGGTTGGGGTTGGGCATTTCACCTCGAGTGGTTAAGGTTAGGATAGCGGATTGGTCAGGGGATAGGACCTGAACAAATGGGGTTACGTTACCTTGGGCGCCTGGCCAATAGTAGTGATTGAAGGGCGGGTCTTGGTGTGGCCGGCCGCACACACTTGTTTGGGCTGGCGAGCCGTGTAGCTAGTACCAAAGAATTTCTAATATAGGAAGAAGTTCCACTCCCTCGTTACTTCCGAGTTCTGAGTTCCACTAGATGGTGCTCACAGGCCAGTGCAGAATGAATGGGACTCTATGGAGCTATACCCCTAAAAATCCACTTTTCTCAGGATATAATTTTTTGTCTAGTAATTTGAATGTTGCATTCGAAAGGGGAAGCAAAGAAAATACATACTGCTGGGTGTTAGATTTTTTTTAAAGTCGCTTTTTTGTTCTAAAAAGCCTTTTAAAATGTCAATGACGTCATACACATATACGGCCAGAGATACTGGTTTACGGCAAGCTCTGAGTCACTTCCTTTTTACTCTCGATGCATCGACAACACAGCTGACAGGTTAGACTCTCCCTGTCAATACACATGCTAGAAAGAGGTTTTAACGACCACACCGAAATATTCACTCTGACATTCTGGTTCCACTTCGGATGTCGTCAAGCGGGATCTCCGATCGTAATCAGTCCTTCACTGACCAATCAGCATTCATTAGCAGAATGCTAGCGTGTTATGGGCAACAACGACTCAACCTGTAACAAATCGAAAGGGCATAAGTACTCGTTCATTCAACTTTTGACCTATAATCCATGTTGAACTTGCAAAGACTACAATCAAATCTGAGATTTCTCAACGACAATCAGGCGAAAGAGACAAATTTAGCCGTCTAGCTCCATAGGGTCCCATTCATTTTGCACTGGACCGTGATCACCCCCAGTGGAACTCTAGGGAGTGGAACGGCTTTCCGTAGACGGGCTTTGTTAGTACTCTAGGCTCGTCATGGCGATTGGCTTCGGAGCGAATAGTGACTCTAGAGTCATAGTGAGAGAAACAAAGTGTCTCCCCTGTTCTTTCTGACCACGGTGGGAAACTTGGAGCAGGAAAAGTTAACCCTCTCCTTGATTTTACGTTGTTTATGGAGAAGGACAACCAGGAAATGAGTCGGGGGAAACCATAGTCGCTATGACGACCAGCCACACTCGCCTCAGGCATGAGGCAGTACTATCTGCAATGGAAAGTTGAGGTAACAGTGTTACATTGTGTGAAAGATTATTAGCTCCAAGTGAGAATGTTAGTGTGAAATTGAACACTACGCATATGCCAATGTTGTTTTCAATAAAAAAAACATTTGCACAAAGCAAGCCGATCCACTTTTCCATGTTAAGAGCATTAAAATGAAAAAAATATAATGGGATAAAAAGTAATCAGAGACAATTAATTGCGATTAATCGTGAGTTAACTGACATTAATGCGATTAATCGCGATTAAATATTTTAATCGTTTGACAGCACTAGTTTCCAGGCAAAATAGAATAGGAAAAGATGTTTATATGTCATTTTGACACAAATTCATATTAATAAATGACATGTTGATGTTTGAAAGTCTCTAGGTTTTAACATAAATGCAGATATGAATGTAATTTTAAAAAATAATATCGATTTTCAAATATTGCACCTGTCAATACAGAACGAAATATTCTGTAGCCTATTTTGCTGTCAATACTGCCGACGTCTTTGTTGTAATCAAATCACTATATATTTATGTTTAACATTAAGTTACTACTGCTTGAGTGCAGTAAATCAAGGGGAAACATACATGTGTACAGACACGGCTAGCAGCAGCAGCACCGCGTCAGACACGTTTCTGGTGTGTAAAGACATAGAAAAATCCACGCAGCTGCCACGCTCACGCGATGCAGCCAATGTGTGGCCGGCCTTACTGCATTATGTTTCAATAGATTTTATGAATTGTCACCTGAATTGTGTGTTTTCCTGTTTTCCTTCCTGAAGTCATTTTCAACTTTCTAACATAGTGAACATTTCATTTGGTTTGTTTGCCTGTCAGCAGTTTTATGGAAAAACTACTTGCCCAATTTTCATGAAACTTGCTGGAAGGATGTAGCATGGGCCACGGAATAACCCATTATATTTTGGACCGGATCCGAATCACAGGGCGGATACACAAGTTCTTTTTCACTTTCGTTAACATTGCAAGGTAGGGGCACTGTGACATAATCCAATTTTGTGCTTGTGTTCACAAAATTCAAATACAAAAGAAATGCATCGTTTGTTGATGTCTTGTCTTGACCTCACACACAGTATGACTGTTGTTATCTGGAAGGCATCTAAATATAAATGAAAAGCAGAAAAAGAAAGCCGCTTAGCCGTCGTGGCAAATACAGATTACATGACTGTGGCTGTCCTGACACTGCAGCAGCTATTTGTCACTATTAGTTTCCATTAATTTTAGTGAACACATTGTTAAGATAACCCCAGGATAGTCCTCTGCTGTGACATGTGGAAAAAATGCAAAGTGACGACGTGGTTGGCACGCTTCTCACTTATCTAACGCCATCAATTTAAGTAAACAACCCAAAATGACTGATAATGGAGCCTGTTTGAGTCGACTGGACAAGTGGGTCATCAACACACACACAAATGGCTGAAGTGATGAAATGCTCTCATGACTGCCGTCAAGACACACACTCCCTGAAGCAGTCTCCCGTAAACTAAAAGATGGATACCAAACATCACTTCTAGGATCAAATACATGATGCACTTCCTGTCAAAGTCTGTAATAAATGTCCAAAAGGAAATACAGGCATCAGAGAAACCTTTTAAAAAAACGAAAATACAGCCTCAAATTCTTCCTAACAGCTTTGTCAGAACACGGGACTTGATAGTGCTGCACTGGAAACCATTTATCCATAACCTAGTCTTTCATTTAGTCTTTTTTTTCACATTTATTCAGTTTATTAATAAGCAATCTACAAATCCTTTAACCCAGTTTCACCTCTAAATCATCTTTCCAAATCTTCTTGCGCTTATTGATGGCTTTTTCCCCCAGATAGAAGAACAACTGACCAATCAGAGTTTTGCAGGTGGGATCCTCCTACATAGCTACACCCACATAAGATTGCATAACAGAAAAACATAAAACACATGCGTGGATGAAATTGACAGAGCTTTACAGGTTGTTGACTTACATATATAATAACTCTTAATTTAGCAGATTTCTTTGGTCATCGTGAAAAACATTTACTGCTCCTAGCAATCACTACCACAGCTTTTGTTTCTACTGTATATTGCGTGCCATACAAAGCAAAATAACAGTTACCTTGCACGGCAGCTGGATTCTCGAGATATGACACGATCATGCGTGAATCGGTGGGGGGGGGGGGGGGGGGGGGCGTATAACACAAAAATCCATCTTGTCAAGCTTCAAGAAAATGCGTTTGTGTGCGAACAGCAGCGGACAGAACCAATCAGCGTCTGAGTGAGGAGCTGCGGTTGGTTTAGGTGTGACAGACAAATGGTTCATCCAATCATCTACCAGGTATTTTTTTGAAAGTGCCCAGTGCCTGTCCTTTCCCAAACACTTTCCAATGACGTCTTCTTAGATGGTTCTCTTTTAACCAACCATGTGGGGCGTCAGGTTAAAATAACAGAAACTGGCTAAAATGAACACATCAGACTGGATGAATGAACCAAAACAAAATGCCACTCTTAATCTGTCTAATAAATAGTCTATAAATCCTATAACTGTATGTTTTTGGCATTTCCCTCAGTACATCTTGGCACTACAGTGGTGGTCACCAGTGCTGAAAATGTATCTGCTCTTAGTACTGCAAGGTGCTTGGTTTCTGCTGTTGTAACAAATAATTGAGAGTAAAAGTATTATAAGGTATTAAAAGCAGCGGTGCAATGTTATCCTTTTACTGTAGTGTGAGACCAGCGTTAATTCAATAGGTTTGCAAATTCATAGTTTCATTTTCAGGCTGTGGTGTAGTTAAAGTATCTTTATTTTGTGGTAAGCAGTAAGTACAAAACTACAAAAAACGAGCCTGTCTGCATGGCTGAAATGGAGGGCTTTTTCATCTAGTCTCTTCTCTTTTTGATGCAATTATGAACATACTAAAAAGATACGGCCCAGATGTAGGTCACACATTAAACGATTTTGTGCTTGGTTATGGTTTTGCGGGATCTTGATATCCTGCTGTCCTGCCTTTATCCCGACATTGTTTTTTTTTAAACCAAATTTAGTCCAAACTGAGCTTGAGAGGAAAGAGAAGTTTACAAAATATGTTGCATGTGTACTTACTTACTGTATCTGTGCTGAAATTTATGTTATAAATTTGGAGAAAATTAGTTGGGCACAGCAACCATGCGTTGATTTCTTTTGTCACAAACCCTCATTAGCTTTCATTGCAGGATTGTGTCAGTTTTTGTGTATGTGAGGACTGGGTCAGAAATTCTGTCTGACCTTCTCAAACTTACAGTAACAAGATTGGTGACAGCTGTGCAAGACAGTTTACTGTCTCGTCTCTTGTCTCAGACCTCAAAACTTTTTTAGACATCTAAATCGGGATTTCACTGCCCTCTCATTGAGCTGGGCACCAGGGTGGAAGACTGCAGAATGATAGGATTCTAGGCCGCAGTTTTGCCAAACACACACACACACACACACACACACACACACACACACACACACACACACACACACACACACACACACACACACACATACACACACACACACACACACACAGGACAATCATTTGCAAGTACTAAAATAACAATGGTAAAAGCCTTTTTGCTGTTGTAGTTGTTATCTGTGTGAGCTTCATGCATTAGGTTGTTAACATGACTCAGCTGATAGAGAGGGAGGTGTAACTTTAATTAATTTGCAATTGATTGTTCAATCTTTTCATTGGTTGTTTCCTCGGATTTCTTTTTGGAGAACAACTTGTCAGGCTGTGGAGTTAATCTTTTCTTTGACACTTCAGGAAAGAGTTATTTATAAAGTTTAGCTCCCCTGACTCTGGTCTCCATCTAACAATGATGGGTACAGTATGTTTCTGTATAGTATCTAGTGTATAACGATATGTCTTGGCTGTGTCCCCACTGTCCTGAAAGCTGCAGGATGCTAGGAAACAATCTTTCAAAAAACATGCCACACTGACGCACTCTAAATCACACCATAGAAATCCTGTTGGAGAAGCACTGGAAACATTGCTTTGACTGCACAAAAACACAACATCCTTTTGGCTTTTTTGGGTTTACTTTTCAATCTGCTTTTCCAAGGACTCAAAAGGACCGAAAGCATTCACTGAGTCTCTCTTGCGTAATGTGTACTGTAAACGGTCATTAAATGGTCCATGCTAGCAGACATCGTCATAACAGTACGCTCTAGCATCACAAGCTACACAGCAACACACATGCCTCCACAAACCTCTGCTCTCATTAACTGGTTTAAGCATGAATTAAATGCAACTTTAGCTAAAAAAATACTTGAGAATTTCCCAAAAATACTATAAAGTATTTTTTTCAAGTAACTTGGTGTCACATATTTAGCAAAACCACCAAAAGTAAGACACTGGAACAAAATGTGGAAAGTCCAGAACAAAAAGAGGAAGTAAACCTAGCAGATCGTTTTAAACACAGAACATGACCTATTACAGGAAAGTGCCCAAACTATACATGAAAACATTATTTAACTCCATAAAAATACAATAACATCACTTATGGAACCATGGGGAAAGTAAGAAATGTTACACCAAAAATGTTATTGAGTACCTTTCAAAATAAAGTATCTGCTAAATCCACATAGGAATGTGCAGGGATGTATTCCCTGTTCATAATAATCAGTCCCTCCATAAAAACGCTTTTTTTGTGATTGTTGTGGGCAAAAATCCTTGATCATGCGGCATGTTTTCTTAAAAAATGCGATGGAATATGCAAGATATTTATGCAATTTTATGCATTGAAATTGCGGGAACTTGCAAAAATTGCGGGAATTTGCAGGAACTTGCAAAAACTGCGGTTTGATGAAAAAGAGAAAGAAAAGTGATTCCCCCAACATCGTGTTCTCACTAGGCGAAATTACGTCACTTCATAACGTTCCCATGGCAACAGGGGGAAATGGCTGCTCTTGTGTGAAGTAAACGCAACATTTTTCAACTTTCTGCTGAGATATATGTGACTTTTTTGCAACAAAAATGCAGGGATTATGAAATCATGCAAGCCCCGCATATTCTGTGCAGAAATCGGAAAATTATGCAGCAAAAGTGTGGCGTATTTGAAAAAATGCAGCCCCCGCATAAATATGCGGACTTTGGCTGATTATGCATTGAATTCTGCGATCGCATAATCACGTTTTTCTGGAGGGACTGGATAATAGAGCAACAACATACTTTCCCACGAAACTGCTAAACGGCATTATGTAGATAACGAAAAGGGCTTACATCAAGAAACTCTCACAGCCAGGCTGTTTCTTTGTTTTGGAAACCAATTATCCTGCTGGTTAATGCAGCATTTCACCATCTCAGTTTTAGTTTTCTAAGCATTCCCTGATAACCTGAAAACACAATGCCCTTGATTACATTACCTCCCCATGATTGTTTATTTGTACCTAATTACATTTCAATTCAGTTCACACAACAAATATGTAAAGTGACATTTAATCCATTGTATGTTTCATTTCTTTGATTTATATGATACTGTGAAGGTATTGTTTTACAGTTTCTCTTAATGATCACATTGACATTAGGGGTGTGCAAAATATCGATTCACATTCGTATCGCGATTCAAGCTATACCGATTCAAAATCGATTCATAGAATTCCAAAAATCGATTTATATATTTTGTTTTTGTTTTGTAATGGCGTGTATACTATTGTCCCGAAATTAGTTTAGCTCGCCATTCACATAGATGGCGCTGTGTCGAATTCACACTGACGCCTGGGCACTCTTGTCATAATCAAAAGGAGTGCAACAGAAATAGTTTAGTCGGCGCAAACAATGGCAAACCTCAGAAAGAATTATTCAACCTGCTCCATCCTCATTGAAGGCGAGAGTTTGGGCACATTTCGGTTTTTATAACCTCGGGGGGACGACGGAACTTGATAGGAATCGTGCTATATGCAGGCTTTGCAAAGCGAAAGTTAAGTATTTTGGAAACACCACAAGCTTCACATGGTACGCCATCACCCAGAGATTATCATTAGAGACGTGGACGAACAACAACCTAAAGTACCTAACATGCCAGTCAACCAACGCACTCTCTTTCAATGCTCAAACTCCCACCGAACTCTGAACGAAAAGCTCTTTTTATTTAACAGTTTTATTTTATACTTGAATTAAATGTATTTGAAAGCTGGCCAAAGATTCGCACTTTGCAGTTTTTAGTTGCAAAAGTTTTTATTTTGTATGAAGACATATAAAGTAATATCAAACTACATTGAATTTGTTGTGTTTCTTTTCTTTTAAATCGTATGTCTACTGCAATCACATGGGAAAAGTAACTCCATTTACATACTGTGAATCGGTTTTTTAATCAAAAATCGATTTTGAATCGAACCTTGAGCCTAAACATCGATATTGAATCGAATCGTGACATTTTCTGAATCGTGCACAACTAATTGACATGTATAACCTTCTGTGTGTTTAGGGGGTGTTTGTATCTCCCAGTCTGTCAAGATTCCCCGGGAGCCCAAGCAGGGAGAGTTTGACAAGGTCATCCGACGACTCAGAGAGAACCCAAATGCAAGAGTTGTCATACTTTTTGCCAGCGAAGACGATATCAGGTAAGGCGTGGTAATAGCTACATAACACTCCTTTGAAGATTCGATAAACACGACTGCAGTAGACGGGGCAGAAACGTGTGAACACAGCCGTTGCAGTCCAGCTCTGCCAGACCACTTTGTAATGAATTGCTAAACAAAATCAAAGTGGAGCCTGTCGGGATGCTGACCTTATCCATGGCAACATCTGTTTTCCTCACCTTTGCAGGCGGCTACTCCATGCAGCCAAAAAGGCCAACCAGACAGGTCATTTTATCTGGGTGGGTTCGGACAGCTGGGGCTCAAAGATCTCTCCGGTTGTGCACCAGGAGGAGATGGCAGAGGGAGCAGTCACCATCCTGCCCAAGCGGCAGTCCATCAAAGGTACAGAGAAGACCATTGTGCATATGACAGATCTCCCTGTATAATAAAACAATGTGCATATTTCAGTGAAATATTCTTTTTCATGTGATGCACGGCTGTATCTGTTTGCAGGAGAATAAAAGTTGCTTTGTCATGCTAAACCATTAATCATTTAATCATCAAAGGTCTAAAACACAAACTTCTGTCAAACAAAGCAACAATGTAAATTGAACATATGCTATATTTAATCAATTGTACTGTAGAACACATCAGAGCCCTGGCTCACAGGCTGTACCAACACTGTTGTTTACACTGCCGCTCACTGTGTCGACGACAATAAACCCATTGATCTGTCTAGGGTTTGATCGTTACTTCATCAGCCGAACTCTGGAAAACAACAGACGGAATATCTGGTTTGCTGAGTTCTGGGAGAACAACTTCAGCTGCAAACTCAGCCGCCATGCCGTGAAGAAAGGGTCCGGGCTGAAAAAGTGCACAAGTAAGATACTCTCCTGTTGTCGAAAAAAGCTATTTAACGTTCCTTTTGTTCAAACTTTTAACCAGTGTAAGAAGCATCCCTCGGATGTCTTGAGGGAGGTGACACATTTGGCTCATGGTGTGTTCTGACAGCATCGCCTACCTATAACAAGTGGAGCAGCTATACATTCAATATTCAAACATACAGTTAATCTCACAGCTCATTTCAGTGCTGCACTATATTTCTGCTGAGTCCACTGTGTTTACCCACATGGCTATAACAAGTGGATGGCTCAGCTGGGCTGCATGGTTCAAGCTTCAGGCTCAGTCAGTGCCATACGTCATACTGCTGTGGAGAGCACAATCTGTCTTAAGTTGGAAAAACACTACACATTTTATAAAGATTTAAAGGTCCCATGGCATGACAATTTCACTTTATTTCACACCACCACAGGTTGATTAGATCTGGGGGTTGAGTTTTTTTTAACATTAATATGAGTTCCCCCAGCCTGCCTATGGTCCCCCAGTGGCTGGAAATGGCAATAGGTGTAAACCGAGCCCTGGGTATCCTGGGCCAATCTGGAATCTTCCCTTTATGATGTCATAAGGGGAAAGGTTACCTCCCCTTTCTCTGCTTTGCCCGCCCAGAGAATTTGGATGAAAGAGACATCATGTCTTGCAAACTAGCGAAGCATGGCAGTTGGTCCCCCCCCTCCTCAATAGCATTTAAAGCTACAGACACAGAAATGGCACATCCTAAGGAAAGCTTATTGTGGAAGTGGCTTAAATGGCTGTAAGGCGGAATTTAGGGAGAGACTTCAGATACAGTATTAGGGGACTAAGGCCTATATAAAAGCATCCAAAAAGCAGCATGTCATAGGACCTTTAAACACCAATTAAGTAACATGTATTTAGGGGAGGAGGGATATAATGGTGTTACCTAGGGGTTTCCTCGCAGTAATCTCCCTTATCCCCTCATATTATTTCTGTTTAATTGCTTAACAATTTTACTGCACTAATAGTGGTTAATATGCTTCATCCTAATAATAGCAAAATGGATGAACATGACAATGACAATCATGTGGGAGTCATGATGTGAGACACATGCTTATTATGAGTGGCATAATTATCTACAGTACATTGTATATAGTTATTCACAGGTTATTGGAGGGGCATTCAAGATATTACTGACAATATAATTTAGCAAGGCCAGCAATCTTTTCTTGTTGTTGGCATTTGCGCCTGGCAATGTCTGCATATTTATAGTTAGAACAGGTTAAAACAACTGGTCGATCACATCAATCAGCAACTACAAAGAAATGTAACTACAGTATGCATGTATTACAGTACAGTGTTTGGAGATGATCACTTTAAAGCTAGCAGGCCAGCTACTGTTAACAGCTCATCCTGTGATCCGTTTTGGTTAGCATTCACTGTCTGGTTAGCACATTATAGTAGCTTCACAGACTGCAACTTAAAACAGTGCATTTTGTACTTTGTAGATTTCACTTTTACATTTGTAAAAGTAAGCATCTGGTGCTTGCTGAAAGAAAATATGCAAAAATACAGAAAAGTTACTTATGTAGGCTATTAATGAGATCCTAAACTGTGTCTTTCAAAACATACCAATTTTTACAGTATGTGTAAGCCAGTTAGCCAGAATCGTATACTGAAAAGTGACCTACCAATTCCTTTCTTCTCCTCTTTCTGTCAAGAGTAGATCCAGTAATCATAATACATACATTTGCATTATCAAGTTTGATTTATATTTACAAACAAACAAAAATAAAATTTCAGATTTTATTTATTCTTCCTTGGGAAGATATATGTCATTGAGCGCTACATTAAGCACACACATTTAAAATGAAAGCAAATTTTATTTGAAATTTAAAGATGGTTTACTTCACAGCGAGGACAGAGTAATGTGCAACAAGAAAAGATAATGATAAACAGCATTACATTATGTTACGTAACATAATTACGGCCTGTACAAGGAGGGTGACACCCCACATAGATCAGCACATCATTACAGGACACAAAGTCGGAAAATCACCCACTCACACACGTACTTAAGGGCAATTTTGAGTCCTTTGCCTGGCTGAATGATGTGTCTTTAGGCGGAAACCATACACACACACTCCAGGGAATCAAAGTAACGACCTTCTTTCACCACTGAGCCACCGCACTGCGCTGGAGCTAGATGTGTCTAGATACGCTACTTTCCACACACATACTGGTATTTTTAAACGAGAACGTGTCGTGACAGTATGTGAACAGTACGTCCACACATGGTTTATAATCATTTTTTCCAGACTTGAAAAAGAAAACATCAAAGAGGGAATCTGGAGAAAATATCTTTTGCATTTTTATTTTTCCAGCGCATTACAGAGCAGCATTTATGAACATGTGCAGTAACATTCTTCTTTCAACAAGTACGACAACAATATATACAGTGGAAATAGGGAAAAATATGTGTATATATAAGATATCAGATCATAGATATCAATTACTATTTATAGCATTACTGGAAATGGGGTTTACAAAATAATAAAAACACCTCTGTGTGGCGCTGCTGGGTAGTTCACTGGTAGAGCGCGTGTCCCCATGTACAGAGGCTCAGTCCTTACCGCAGCGGCTGCGGGTTCAAATCCGACCTGCGGCCCTTTGTTGCATGTCATTCACCCTGTCACTGCGCGATCTGAGTCTCAACACGATCTGAGTCGCGTCGAGTTGCGCATGCTCAGATTTAAACAATTTACGGCATAACGACAATAACGGAAGATGGGAACAGCAATAATCGAAGATATAGAAGGTGGAAATCATTTCAAAAACGTTTTAGTTATCAAATGCTATCTATGATTGTTTGATTGCTAACGTTAGCTCATAACACCATTCAAGTAACAGCCGTTGTTGTGTTTGATTGCCAACTTGTAGCCAGCAGTGAACAAACTTGGTCATGTAGCTCCATTTTTACTGACTTTTTTAATTTTTTATTAACTGACGTGAGGGATCATGCCGTGAACATGTGATGCTTTACGCTAAATAATACATTACTGCCATTTCCATCTTCTATATCTTCGATTATTGCTGTTCCCATCTTCCGTTATTGTCGTTATGCCGTAAATTGTTTAAATCTGAGCATGCGCAACTCGACGCGACTCAGATCGCGTTGAGACTCAGATCGCGCAGTGACACACCCTCTCTCTCCCCTTTGATGTCTTAGCTGTGGTATCAAATAAAGGCCTAAAATGCCTTAAAAAAAACACCTCTGTGTCAAGCAATACAGTACAACAGCACTACTCAGGAGAGTCTTGATGCTTATTTATTTATAGACTCAGGATTTAACAAAGGAAAGTTTTGGCAAAACTGTAAACAAATGAAACAGTTCTGCAGAAACAGTACAGACTCACTAAATGCACTAGAGAGAAACTACAGCTTTTACTCAAGAGGTGGGCTGCCCAACCAACAGCTGGCATTGCCTTCACAGTCCCAGCACTAAGCATGGGAGAAAACACAGTGGGTTATAAGTAGGGAAACACTCACAGGTAGATAAGATAATACTGATAGATGTTAGACTGGAGATTGGAAGGAGTGACCCCTGGTTACCTGCCAGCGGGAGTGCTGGTAACAACACAGATGAACTCCTTGGGGAGCTCCAGTGACAGTTCAGGAGCGTGCCGTCTGATCAGCACTCTGGATAACACTCAAAAATGTGTTTACGTTTTCACAATAACTGAGTCTTGAGTAACATGGAACATTGTACTGTGCAGGGATTTCAAATTGGCACAAAGATAGTGCATTTCTGTGGCTGTGCATTATATAAACCTTCGGTCTTGCAGTTTCATGCATCTGTCCCTGAAGTCATAATACAGAAGGTTACTGGAATAATTACAAGTATCTATATTAGTTTATAAGAACAGTGTAAGTGTAAAAATATCAAGTTCATGCATCAAGTTTTTATGAAATTTGCATATGAACATGAACAATGAACATCCCACCAGGTTTTAAAGAATAAGTCTGATGAACCCTAAGTCAACTCTCATGATAAGACCAAAGCAAACAATGCCACAGTTTGGCCGGAGATTCAGGTGCGTTATGCTAGTAACGGCGACTGACTGACACACTGACTTTGATGAATTTACTGTTTATCAGACCCCAGATGAGACAAGAAGCTAACGTTAACGAACACTGCGGCCCCTCTGCCTCTTACGCCCCGCTGCAGGAAACGTTGTATTCCCCCGACACGCTTTATTAACATTACTGTTTAAAAAAAATTCCAGGTTAGTGGGGGTGCATACCGCTCAAAACCAACATTAACAAACATCTTCCCTCAGCGTTTAGTTTTGAGTTTTGTTGCTAAACTGTGTGTAAAATAAGCGGTGACGTTAAATCATCCATTGCAGGTAACGGCACCCTAGGGTACCGTCTATTTGCTGGATTGTTGATATACAATTGATATACAAGTGATTGTAATTGGCCTGCGTGTGTGTTTTGAGAAATATCTTTATACTGCAAGGCTATATTTATTTTATTTGTATTTGTTATTTATATATTATTGCGATTACCTGTTTTCCCTGTCATACAGAAGTTTAGTTTGCTAAATGTATTACATTTTTTAGTTGGATATTGGATGTGAAAAGAAGGAAATGGTTCTTCCATAACATTGCACTTTAGGAGTAATTTATATAGTTCTATTTTATAGCGATACATTATCTGTTAAAAAAATGTTCTATGCAAAATGTAAAATGTTCTATTAAAGAAAAGATAGAAAATAAATATTTGTGTGTGCTGTAAAGTGGTTAGAAAAGATCGGAATCGGCTAAAATCGGTATCGGCAGGTCAAACTCAATGAAAAATCGGAAATCGGAATCGGCCTAGAAAATTGTAATCGGTGCATCTCTAGTTTTCAAACTTGTAGTCCGCAGGCTCATATGACACTAATCAGACTTTCTGGAGCTCCCTCTGAAGCCACAAAAGGCTTTATACAATTTTTTTTATTATATATATATATATATGCAATCATATTGCCCAATTCTGTAAACAGATATTTATGTGTATAATCAGTGGAGTGCACCTTTAACAACAGGAAGGTGACTCAACTCAAAATAAAATACAACGCCTAGGGAAGGAACATGTCACACAGTAAAAGAACGTGGTTCATTGATGTGGTTTTAATTGTTTTGGGACAACAATGGAGGTGTATGGCAGAGGAGCCATATGAGCTATTTCAGGCTACTCAGACAATTCTTGTTAGTAGGATCAATTCAATGTTGGTTTTAGTCTTTTAATGGGATTTGTTGACAAGAAAGGTTTTGGCTACACAGACTTGTTACACTTGCTTTTTGTATTTTCAAGGATTTTAAAAAACAACAGTAAAAGTATAAAATATCACCAGCCTTTAAAGTAAAGATGAGCTGCTTGGAATGTTAGGCTGTTCACTAGAATTGATATTTTATCTGCAGGTTTGCAAACAAGTAAGACAAGGAGCCTTAAAAATGATGACCACATTAAACTAAATGCAAAATAATGAAACTGCAGTAGGGAAACAGAACGTATCTGCCACGATGTTAAATAAAGTGATGATGAGACACACATCCCCTAAATCTTGAGGCAGTCAACCAAATAATTGACTGAAGTGATCACGAATGCTGTAAGACATCAAAAACCCAGTCAACGTTAACGTGAAAGCAAATGAACCCACTATTTGTGCTCTTAATGTACTTGACATAATTTACTCATTATAGACTCGGTGTAGTGGTTGATTTCCTGACCCATAACATGGTAAACACTCACTATAGCAGTAGTGATTGCGGTAGGTACCTGTATATTGCAGTCAGTAGCTCTTCTGTGACTTTCTCCTTGCAGATATTTTAGTGTTTAGTAACATTACTATCGGCTGTAGTCTCGCAGCATTTGTTTGAGATTAAAGTGTGACACTCGTGGAGCCTCTCCACTGGTGGAGAGCTTTGCCGAGTCTCTGAAGCAGCTGTGAGAGAACCACATGGGGCATGCTGCAGAATTATCAGTGTCCTGAGAGGGTTAGACTGCTCAACATGATCAAAGGGTAATGATGGCAGGAGTGACTGGTAAAAAAAAAAAGGCAGACTTGTCTTTTATATGTGAATGAAGGAGATGTAAAATCTGATCTTGATTAATGTAGAAAGGAGCGGTAAGGTAGAGCAGGGACCCATCTCATAGGCGCCTTATTTCTCCTGCATATTAATGATGTGGAAGCAGCAGGAAACACAGCAATGCAGATAAACCATGCACTTTGCTTTTTTTATCCAAGCATCTATTTTTTAAACCACTTATCCTGTTCAGGGTTGCAGGAGGCTGGAGCCTTTCCCAGCATACATTGGGTTGGAGGTGGGGGATTTTCTTTTGTATGATGAAAATAAATACAACATAGAATAATTATTAATAACCATAACTGTCTTTGGCTATTTCCTGGAGCCATTATGTGCCAGTGCAGACCCGATAGACATTGGACTCTCAAGTATCAGTATAAAATAATGATACAAGCTAAATGTTAAGATAGGCTGCTTTTCTCTTTTTCTAAATACTTGTACATTTTATATCTTTGGGTTTTAGTTGGAAAAAGCTAGTCAATTATACATCATCTTTGGCTCGGGGAAATTGTGATTGACTTTAGCTCTAAATTCACATATAAGAAGACATAAAGTCATTTTTTAAGATGAACGAAATAATGAAATAGAAGAGCAGCACACACAGCGCCTGTGTCAGATTAATTTAAGAGGCCGCCCAGCTATTTTGGCAGGAAAGAACTGGATGGCCTGTGGCCAACCACAAGCTGAAAAAATTGTCAAAGGTCTGAGTCCACACACACTGTCACAAAATGTCTTGTGTGACACCTCAGAGCAAAAGACACCCACACTTACTACTTTGACTTATTTGAATGGATTTCAATCAGGAGAGCCTTCCTTGCAAATATGAAAAGATTTATTGTACAAGACAAAATATGCAATGTGCAAAGTCTCTGGAGACTCCATAAAATCCATAAATGTAAGGGGGGTGTACCCCATACATATCCCCCGATGGAGTCTAGACACTAGTGGTGGTGACGAAGGTGCACAGGAACCAATCGAGAGTGCCAAGAGGAAGTAGTTGGGTGATACTACCGGGAGTTGAAGGGGAGGAGGCGGGACGCACTGTATTCCTGAAACGACAACTGAAAACCGGATAGGAGCGAGCAGATTTAAAACAGGATGTCATGCTGTAATTGGCTTGCAATACATGGCTGTCTCTGATTGGTTTAACTAAAACAGCTGAACCTGATTGACTACTGACAAGTGAATGGCTAGGAACAGCTGAACAATTAGGAGTGATGTAAAAAGGAGTTTGAAGTCTTCCTAAAAGAACTTACGCTGAGCTCCATTTCTCTGAAAGCAAAATGCCAGCCTGAAAAATGTGTGTGAGAGAGCCAAAATGCAGATGAAGAGGGAGCTAGAGACAGAGAGACAGAGGAAAAAAGGGAAATGGTTTCATGGAGAAGAGACAATACAAAGTTTGTGTGGGTGGCCTGCCAAGCCTGCAAGAGAAATATCACCCTCACACTTATTCTGGCTCACAGGATTCCCCATGGCATAAGCATGTCGGCCAAACTGTGACAATCTCTGTCCAATCAAGGCCCTTAATTACCGAGCCGTAACCTCCAACAATAAATCATGCATTTCAAAAGCGCATGAGATAATCGGGGGTATTACAACTCCTCTGGTCTGCAGCGAGGAGCTTGAGATGTAGTAAATGAAAGATGACTAACAGAAGGAGACCTTTGCGGATTTGGGGCCTAGCACTCTTTCAGATTGAAGTGGCTATTGAAAATTGCTTGAACCTTAAGAAGACAGATGTTGCATGAAAAATGACTGCTCTGCAGTGTTGGGAGTAACGGTGTTTAAGTATAACGGCGTTACTAACGGCGTTATTTTTTCAGTAACAGAGTAATCTAATTAATTACTTTTCCCATCGTTGCAACGCCGTTATCGATACTGAGAATGTAACGTGGCGCGTTACTACAATTTGGTTGAATGAAGCGCGAGGTGTCGGGCTTTGGCTACACATCAGCTGCTTGGAGAGAGCATGGGTGGGGGTGATGACATTGTTGCTAATGCGATGATGACTAGCTGGGTGGGTGGATGCCCTGCGCACGCTGTCTCACTGCACACTGACTACCACTAAACACAAGACAGCGACAATGCCGACGAGCCAGGGAAATTCAAAGGTAGCGTTCTGGAACTGGAAGTACCGGCGCTACTTCTCGCTCATTGAAATTAAAGACAAGAATGTTTATGTAACATGAACGCTATGCCCAGGAAAAAAGACTTTATCCACGTCTGCCTCAAGCAACTCCAATCTTATCAACACATGCTAACAAGACACTTGTTGCTGCTGCTAACCCAACCCCATAATAACCCCAAGCCCAAATGCAGCTAGCGTGAGCTCCAGCGAAGGAGACGGAGCCACTCTGTTAAAACAAGCAACGCTCAATTTTTCGGGTCAGCAACAGATGACCAAGGCCGAGCTGAACACATTGATTGCAGTTTTATTTCTATGCATATCATATGGCAGGCTGCAATCTATCGAGTTCAAATAAATATCAAATGTTCTAAAATAATGTATATAGTGTTTTTATCCTTTAATCGGTTAACGTAATATAAACATCTTTGACGTTAAAGATGTTATAGAACGTAATAGCGTTATAGAACATAAAAAATAACGTCAGTTACTTTGCTGAGTAACTAATTACTTTTACAATGTGGTAACTGAGTTACTAACTCAATTACTTTTTGGGAGAAGTAATTTGTAACTGTAACTAATTACTTTTTTAAAGTAAGATGACCAACACTGCTGCTCTGTCAGCATCGCCAGTATCTACTTGTCCAAACAATGAACAGAAGCTATAGTAGAATCTATTTCCACAGATGCACTCAATATATCATTTAAGTAAATAAATCATTTAACATGTAACAGGTAAGATAAAAAAGGGTAATCATGGGTTGTACCAGCAGGTACAAGGTCGAAAATCTATTTACAATAATTGTTTTCCTGTTCCACTCAGTATTTGGGCACTGTATAAGTGTCACTTAACAAGATGAATCATTCCTAAACAACATACATTTTAATTTAGACCAGGTTGTTATGGTTGATTCTGTATTGGAATGCTTTTTTTGACCTGGTTCAGGTTTATCAATTACATTTGATACTTTATCTCTTTGCCAAATTATTGTGTCTTATATTGTGTACAGTGTAAATTTAGAAAAGCGCTCTAGCTTACCCATACATTATCCAAACAAATTTGACAGGCCCGTTTATATGTCAAACCAACATTTTTAGCAACTTTCGCTAAAACTGGATTCATATTCTGGGTATATCTGCACCAAATTTCAATTGTCCATATAATAGCTGTTATCAACCACAATAGGCATTATTTTATATTTTTGCTAAATATGGTGGAAAACAGATCCGCACACCATCAGGTAATTTTGCACCCACTAGTATAGCAATTATTTTAGAAATGTCAGCAGCATATCCCCCACCGTGTGCTTATTAAGCTTAATTAATAATGCCATTTGGCATGTGTATAAATATATGAAGCTCTATCATTAGCTCATCCCTGGTAATTAGTCTACTGTTAATCTCAATTGAACACACCTGCTTTTTATAATCTCTTTTGCATATACAACAGGGTTACATTGAGACAGCTTTCAGGTTTGAGGCTTGTGAGGAGAAAGGAGAAGTTGGGATTGGCATGTTGTATCTCCTCAGACCCCACCTCCTTATAGCAATTAACACTCACAAAAACCAATGGAACAACCTGGGCCCGGATTAATAAACTCCTATCTACAAGTTATTACATTGAGCCTATTATAGGATTATCCCTGTCCTGTGAATGGATTTCTCCATTTCCTGCCTCTCTGATTCCTCACTGACTTAATTCACAGTTGGACACTAAGTTAAGCAGGTCAGGATTTGATCACAATGGAACATATATCCGTTTTCTTAAATTGCTAATAGAAAATGGCATGCAGCATATAGGTAATAGTTAATGGAATAGACATGTAGGTCCAAGACCTAATGTGTATAGAATCACTCAGAGGGAAAGCCTTGTGTTCCTGCTGGAGAGATGAGAAAGAGTTTTTGTTTTTAACTGATGCGATTTCCCAGAGGAGAAAACCTTGCACTCTAGATATTGGAATTGATTTGCTCCTTTGCAGCGATCCAAATATTTACGTTCTAGCTAATTGCAAGAGGCAAGACCCATTCAGTGTAGAAAGAACAAGACTTACCTAGGAGCAATGCATTTTCTTCTATGGCTTTTGGACTAGCGCCACATGCTCAATTTAAAAGGTTCAGCACATTGCAACTGGTTTGCACCAAATTGTCCTGTCCAACCTGAGCTGCTCTCGAAAGTGGGTGTGACAAGAGGGTAGAAGTGTTGAAAAGATACGTTTTATTGACTGTTGGTAAACACAATTTAGTATCCTCAAGTTAGTTTATAATTGAGTTTCAAGATGGATCTCTTCAAAAAATATTTTTTTGTACTATTATGGATATTAGTTGTCTGGGACAAGCACTAAATATGCTGCTTCATCATCAGCCTACTTCAAACGAGGGTCAGGGACAAGCTCACAAGTAGATAATCCTTTAAATCTGACCTGCTCATTTTAACCACTTGAGTTTTTAAGTGAACACATTTTTCTTGATTGCTTAATGTGGATGATAGAATTACTGATTGAGTATTTCAAATACACTTGTGCAATCTTTTTCAGTCTCCCTCAGGATTGTTGAACTACATGGATACAAATGTGCAACTCAACCTCGCACTTGACATAGTTAACAATGAGACAAATGAGTCACCACACAGGATGCATTTCCTATCATTTAACTGCATGTAACTAATTTGCAAATCACATACATAAAGTATAACAATGCATATGATGTGTCTAACTTACATCTGTCTGTGTCTTACAGATCAGGAGCGGATAGGAAAGGACTCAAACTATGAGCAGGAAGGAAAAGTGCAATTTGTTATTGATGCCGTCTATGCAATGGCTCATGCCCTGCACAATATGCACAAGGAGCTCTGCCCGGGGAAGGTTGGCCTCTGTGCTAAAATGGATTCCATCAATGGCACTCATCTGCTCAAGCACATCCGGCGTCTAAACTTTGCAGGTCAGTCACGTTTTTTAATACTGGAATGCATGTTTGTCTTTACTTGAGTACTTTACTTAACTCAAGTCAATTCAGTTTGCGGTAATACATTTCTGACACAGTTAGTGTACAATTGATCATAATTGAAAATCAGCTCTTAAATGTTCTACTGTTATGGAAAAACAAGATAGATTTTCCAGAAATCAATGTCAGTGCTCCATCGGGAAGAATATCACAACTCCTAAAATGCATCTCGAGGAGAGAGGATCAGAGAGCGAGGAAGCTCGCCGGAAGAGCTATAATCGAGGATACATACGTGTGTGTGTGTGTGTGTGTGTGTGTGTGTGTGTGTGTGTGTGTGTGTGTGTGTGTGTGTGTGTGTGTGTGTGTGTGTGTGTGTGTGTGTGTCATGAACTGTTCCGCTCATCTGACAGAGATCATAAAATGCAATGGTAAAACAACACAACAATTGACAGCTGATGCAGCTGTGCTTCACGTCATATTTAATTGACGTTGCTTTAAAATGACTGCTCCGAGTTAAGGATGTCTAATTTTGTTAAATGCCTGTTGCCTCGTCTCCTCTCTCCTCGTGTCACCTCCTCGACTCCTCCGCTCAAATCTCCGGTGGGCGGGACAAAAATGCGAGTAGAGGAGGCAAGAAGAGGAATCAGGGATGTACAAACTGGGAATTGGGATAGTCTACTCTGCAGCCAGGCTAGCCTCATAGCAGTGAGTCGACATGCTAACATGCTCACAATGACATAATGCTGACGTTACAGTAGACATGTATAATGTTTATCATGTTCACCATCTCAGTTGCTCAGTAGCAGTATGCTAATTAGCGCTAAACAAAAGTACAGCTGAGGCTGATGGGAATCCTATTAGTTTAGCAAGTTATTAGTTGTAAACATAGACTGTATATAAGAAGTGGACATATCCTCCATGACGTCACCCATTGGTTTGTGGACTACCATTTTGAAGCCTCGAATTTGACATTATGGCCATCGTCATCTTGATTTTTTGGGGTCACAAGTGACCATATTGGACGCGAGGGTGGAACTAAGTTATCAAATATGGTTGCTAGTGCTAGCTAGGTTAGCAAAAAGGAACAGCTGACTCCTTAGAGTGTCTCTTAATACAACCAAATGCTGAGCAAGACATTTTTAGGTAACCAAAATGTTACAATTAACTTTTATGAGGCTTCAAGGCTTCATTTTTTTAGACCAGACACATTAAAATCTTGACCTGGTGGTGGCGCTAGATGAAAAGTCAGAATCATCTTCTTGGTATTGGAATGTTCATACAAAATTTCATGAAAATCAATCACACCGTTGTTAAGATATTTCAGTCCGGATCAAAGTGGTGGAACAATCGACAAACTGACATTGCCATTTGTACAGCCATGCCAAAATGATTGTACATTTCTTTAGTATTACATTACATTGTAGAAAGGGCTAAATTATTGTACAAATACAATCAGTATTGTACACCTGGTAACACTGGAAGGTTATACATTTACTAACCTAATGTAGTTAATGTGCTTTACATTACCTTGAGGGTATTGGAAAGCATTTCTGGCACAACCAGACGTCCAACCCTGTAGACGACAACATCTCATGGGTCACAACTCATCGCCTTGGTTACTTTGTTCAGAATATATAACCTATTTTCCATCTCTTCCATGTAGCTCAGTCAAGTTCACATGCATGACTGACATATTAATAATTAACTGCTTCCACACAAAGAGAAGTGATCCAGAGTTTCATTATATAGACAATGCCTTTCTGAAGCAAAGCAATTAAAGACAATTAAAATTTCTTCTCAGAGACTTGAGTATGCAGTGTTTGTACAGATAAATTATTCATTTGAACTCCTGCTCTTCAAGCTAATTTGTCATTCTAATATCTACTTGTTGCATTGGCAAAATGTCAATTCAATGTTTAATTCATATCTGAGAAGTAAAAGAAAATAATTATTTCAGAAAATTAAATGAATGACTTGGAAGGCTTTCGCGTCACAGAAAGAGTGACATTTTTATAATGAAAAAGAGGTTGCCACTGTATAAAGTAACTACTGATATCATCTGGACTGCACCACTGCTGCCAGAGCCAATCACAAACCTTCAGTCCAATGTGTCTACTGGACACATGAGCAGAACATCGCACTTCTTCATCTTGTTTCTGCTCTGCTGTTATTACATGTGTCGTTTTGTTTTCAGCCTAGATTTCACTTGTGAAGGTATGGAAATGTGTAAAAGATGAATCATAGTTATAATAAACAATCCCCTAACATCTCTGACTTCAGTGATTCCAATAGTTGGTGGTGTTGTGTTTACTGACGTGGAGAAACATTTGACCAATAAGAACGAAGGGGCGCGTCATTCCTACATAGCTAACCAGCTACATAAAAAAAACGGAGAAATGACCACACAAATGTCGATAAGCATGGATGTGATCCATGCAGCTATCCTGGTTGTCTTAAATTGTGTAACATTTGTAGTTGTTTATTATCAAAATCTGTATTGCCCTTCACAAACTTGTCCTTTTTTATGAATATTGACCACCACCATCAATTTCAAGTATTCCTATTGGCTTGAAATTTTACATTTGCACTTGCATGAACGAATGCGCCAACTTGATATACGTTAGCCGATAAGGGACAAACAGGCTAATCTGCTCCGCCTTTCGCATTTTCGACTCACAGCTGCTGCTAATGGGAATTGTCACTTCCCAGCCCCGGCAAGTTTGAAGAAGGAAACATAGAGGACCACACGTATTCAAAATCCAAATTTCATCTTCTTCTTCGCACAGAATAAGAAAACAGATATTCATGGCCGTCAGTTTGGTTTGAAATGTGGTGGGGACAGAGACGCATTCGGAAGTGCATTTCCAGAAGTGCTGGGTATATTGACGCATTCATATTTTTTTCTCTTTCGCGCATTTCATGTTTTGAAAGATGTTGTCCAGAGGCCTGTAGGCCTACTACGAAGCAAGTTTAACATGCCCTGGATTTCTTTCAGTTATCCGGCTTCACCTAACCCCTAACCCCAACACCGTGTTCTCAGTAGGCGAAATTCTGTCACTTCATAACGTTACCATGGCAACAGGGGGAAATGGCTGCTCTTGTGTGAAGTAAACGCAACATTTTTCAACTTCCTGCTGAGATATTTGTGACTTTTTTGCAACGAAAATGCGAGGATTATGAAATCATGCAAACCTCGCATATTTTGCGCTGAAATTGGCAATTTATGCGGCGAAAGTGCGGCATATTTGATAAAATGCGGCCCCGGCATAAATATGCGGACTTGAAATATGCGATTGCGTTTTTCTGGAGGGACTGGCTTATCAATATAACTTCCCCATCAGTCAGGCACAAGATGTGACCATAATTACACTTGTTCTTTCCATAAACTGTCGTTGCTTTAGTCTATTATTTCAGTTGCAACCCTGGCAGTGGGAAGCGATCATGGGAGCAAATAAAAAATATAAAAACATAATTCAAACCGATGTGCGCATTGGCAACACACGGCTCAAGAAGTTTACAAAGATACGTAATTCCCTCCACTGAAAATCTATTGAGAATGAGGACATACGTCACAAATTGGGAGGGGTCAGAGCCCGTCGGCCATTTTTGGGTGCCTACACTATCGGTTGCCAGGGGCAACATTGTACGAGCGAGCAACACAACAACGGAGCGAGCGACACAGCAACGGACCTGAAAATTATTATCACGGTGTTTAAACTTAAGAAATTTAAGAGGAAATGGAGAAAAAGGCAGCAAAAGAAAAGGGACCTTACAGGGAGAAACTTACTACCAGCACCAAGCAGAGGTATTTAGAGAAGCTGGCTGATATCAACCACGTCAAAACACATACGAGCTGCCGGCAGCACAACGGAACAGAGACTGGACTCTTTACCACCTTTACCACAAACGAAGCAAGCAGGAAAGGTTAACATGTTGAACATTTTAACAGCTTATTAACGTGAGCTTGATGTTAACACGCTGAACATTTGAACTGCTTATTTACGTGTGCGTATTGCCTCGTGTGTGCTGATGACCTCATCTGTTGACATTTCCAAATGCCTTCCTACATTTGTTTAATAAAAGCTTTCCACACAAACAAACGTAGCTACATGTGTCATTAGTATGAGAAAGAAATGAGATTTTAACGGATTCTGGGTTCGGACAGAAAAATTCGGCCCGATCCATGCTCTAACCTACGTGGAGATTATTAATTACTTGGTTTTGGGCATCAGTTATTACACTATGCAAGCATTCAAAAGCATGAAATCCTTACATTAATGCACTGTTCATTCTAAAGCACCTTAAAGATGTATGGCATCTTATATATTTTAAACTGTCACCCCCTGTCATTTATGTGTTAGATGAAGGACATGTTAGTCACGTAAACTAATTTGACATGTCAAAATTTGCACTATACGAAAAAACTGTGACACGTGGTTCCTACGATTTCCACGGAAATCGTGTGAGGAACTGAATCAGTTTTTTACACAGCAGTGTGTTCCAGACATTCTAAAATAGTTAATTATCTTGAATCTAGACTATAGAAAAACAGAAGAATGTCCTCTGCTACCAACACAAACAATGAACATGAGCACCCAAAAAAGGAAAAGGGCGGGGCGGGGCGTTGTTGCGTGACGACATCTCCTCATCCTCAATACCTTTCATAAACATATCCATCAGGGATCATTAACAGGGTTGTCGGCCTCTAAATGTTTTAACTTTTAAGAGCGCACCTCTCTCTCTCTCTCTCTCTCTCTCTCTCTCTCTCTCTGCGCACCAAGCTTTTTCTTTTTTTCTTCTTTTTACTCACTGAACTCCACCCATTCAGTTAATGGATCTTCTAAGAACGGTGACGCCGTTATCAATGGAGTGTTGATTGGTCAGTAGGCGCTGCTTTTACACCGGTTGATCTCTAATCTCCAACATAACCTGCTCCCGACCAGGTTAGGTGTTCAGCATAATGGTGTGTTATTTTTGCCTCGCAACTCGTATTTTACGAGGTCAAAGTCGTAAACACGCCCCCTGACCTCGTATTTACGAGTTCGGAACTCGTACATCCACCGAGGTACCCGAGCTGAAAATCCAACATGGCTGCCCCCTGTATCGACAGTTGTGAAAGCTGTAGTAACATAGTTATAAGCACTTCTGTGTTATTTGTGTCACACTAAATCTGTCGTACACGCAGCGCTGTCTTCTATCTGTGTTGTCACGCGGTTTGTATGCACAAAAAAACAGCATATACGTTGTTTAAACTGGCTCTGCTAACAATGGCTAACCTGGCTAGAGCTAATGAAAACAATGGAAATCCCACTTGCAAAAAGAACGCTTTCAACTCGTGTGTGACGTCATTCCCAGTTGCGACCTCTGACTTCCGAGGCAAAAAGAACGCACCATTAGTTACCACGGCGATTGAACTCGGTAACAACTAATCCACCGTCGTGGTACAGAAAACCCTGGGTTGAACGTGAAGTTACCTCGTTAACGCTAAATCTTGCTTCAGTACAGGCCCCTGTAGGTTAATGTAAATAAATAAAAATGTATTCAAAAATGTGATGATGTCCGACTTGTTTTATGAAGTTTTCAAAAAGCAATAGCATATGATGTGGCCCACTAGGCTATGTTCTGCTTCATGTACCATGACAATATGACATGACGTGGTTTAATGTAACTAAACAATGATCAATGATCATTTCTCTCTCATATTGCTCCTCATAACCACTGAAAACTCTAAAAAAAATCGAACCAAAAGTCCAATTATTATGGACGTTATGTGACATTAAGCTTGTTTCTGCTTCACATTTTCAGCAGCAGCGCAAGCGGCTGTGGGTTGACTCCCCACGGTTCTCATGGGCTTAATATAACGTGAAAAAGATTATGGTGGTTTAATGTACCTAAACAACGATCAATTATCACATTTTTCTCTCATATTGCTCCTCATGTACAGTAAGTGATCTTATGTGTTATGAACTTTATTTTTGTAACTAAATTGAGCTTGAGGTTTAAAAAAAAAGTGGTGGGTACAAAATGACTCATGACAAAATCCTCCCGAAATTGACGCCTATGCAGATATTGAAAACTTTCTGCAAACTGATGTGTCCCGGGCAGAGGAAGCAGGGAACCCGGCACAGCTGTTTAGCGAATCCTCTCACATACAGCGTGCAGAATGTACAGTATATACTGTATATATAGTTTAAATTCTAGAAACTAACACTAACCCTATATGCAGAAAATGTCCAAACAGCATTTCTTTGACATAGCACTCTACACTTGTTTGGCCCCCTACTAACTTGAGCTGATAAATGTAAAGCCTCTTGGTAAATCAGGTAGAAAAAGTAAAAAATCCTCCTTCAGCAACAACAACAACAACCATTAGGACGCCCTTAACCTCTAACTTCAGCAGCTGAGCTGCTCAGAATCCAATAGCGTGCAGGAGAAAAACAACTGATGAACTGCTGTTCACAACAGGCAGCATGTTTGGTCCAGTGGTTATCATGGTTTGTGTTTAAAACAGCTTCCCTTTTTATCCCAGACAAAACTTCTATTGCTGATAGTCTCTGTCCAGATAAATGACATTTATACGACTATCTACAGTATCAAGGGATGTGCTAGTTTTCCATTTTGCATGTACTGTATGTAATGTTTTATTTCATCTTTATATAATTTTGTTTTTATACACAACTGAGTCTGGCACTAAGTTTAGAGTTGCAGTTTTAAAAACATGGCAGCTTTTTTCCCTCCCTTTTGGTACTGATGTTTGATTTTGTTTAGAGTTTTGGACCAACTAAAACAAAATATTGTAAGAAAAAAAAAGATACAGTAAGTGTAAAATAAGCGTATGATGGATAAAATGTTCCAAATAGTGAAAAATACAGATATTACAAGAGCGTTAGGTAAATGTGATGTGCAAGGATGGAAACCAGCCTCTTATTTAAGCGTGTAGATTGGAAGTGCAACAGAAATTCTTTTTTTATTATTTGCACAATGAGGACTGAGTAGGTTCAACAAGGGTTTTAGCCTGTAAGCAGGGATACAAAGCTCCAGTGCAGTAGATTATTTTTTGGGAATTTTCAGCCTTTATTTTTGACAGGAAAGATGAAGACATGAAAGGGGAGAGAGAAGGGGAACCCGGGCCCGCTGCGTTGAGGAGTAAACCTCTATATATGGGCGCCTGCTCTACCAACTGAGCTATCTGGGCGCCCCACAGCAGTACATCCTTTTGAGGAGAATTGTGTTCTAACCTGACAATTTGTATTAATGTCACACCACCAAATGACTAGAGGGGTTGCCTTAAGGTTACACTACACTCCATCTAATTGCATCAGCACACAGCAGTATATTGAACTTGTCCAGATATATAAAACAACCTAACTGCTAGGACTGGACTTGTTGGATTGTGCATTATATTTTCAGAGATAATATGTATCTCTTTGTTGTGACATTAGTATGTTGCACATCAGTGAACACACAGCACACTCATCCCTTTTTTCATCCCTTTAAAAGCAATCGCAAGAAATAGATGTAAAAGTAGGTCATTTTTTTTGTTATTGTGATGAATCATTGTTGAGGCTGAGCCAGCAAGAATCTATTGTTACACATTTCTGTTTATTGTCAGCAGTTTCAGCAGACATCTGCTAAAAATAATTCACATTTCTTCCTCTGCAGAGCTGCACAGCCCTCGAGTAAGACCATATCCTAGCAAACTCATTGTCTTAGGTTGCATATGTAATGAAACTCGGATAAAGGTCAAATGTCAAAGAGCTTCTTAAAAAACCAATGGCGCACATAGTGGCCATACACCTGGCATGCTCAAAAAACCATTTATCTCTGATATCTCAGTGGGCTGTCAGGGTCAGGGACACAGTAAGCTAGCTGATGACAGATAACCTTTTAGGAAAGATGTAAAATAATCTGACAGAAGTATTTGCTCGGCTGGGATATTTTCAGTAGTCTGGGAGTATCCGTGTGCTTTTCAGGAGCCTTTAAATTGTCTCCATTTTTTCACACAAATGTCTCTAAAGCTGTAGCTTTTTCTCTATTCTAAATCACCAACTTTTCAAGTGCTCATTTGCTCACTCAGCAGCAGCCGACAAAGCAGAAGAATCAAACACCTCTCTTTAGAGATTCATTCTTATTTGTTCCCACCTCTGCATTCAATGTTCCTAAGTGTTGTTCAGACTTCAATAAGCTTTAACTGAATGAAGCTCCTTATCAGTGTTTCATGTCTCTTGCTATCACGAAAAGTGCTTTTGCTCTGCCGCAGACTCAAAAGCAGTCGCTTTTTTTGCCGTAATTTTCACCAGGGACAGCTGTTTTGAGTGTGGAATGGACCTTTTTCACAGCAGACATTTTGACTTGTCATAGTAGGAAAAGCACAGCTGAAATTGATAACCTTAACGATGGCTCAATTCCATCAAGTGTCCCACGCACATGGTTATTTTGAAAAACGGAGACATTTCTCTTCGTTTGTGCCCTTCGTTTATACGCAAACGGAGACAAATGGAGGTTTAGGCAGCTGAGGAAGAGAAGAGAGAGGAAGTGATTTGTTGCTGTTGTTATTTTCAGGATTCTGATTGGCTAACGTGGGCTTGAGCTTCTCGTTACACTGCCACCTACAGGTTTGGCATGCTATTGACGGCATATATACACAGGTACATGTAAACGAACACTTTTCTGAAAACTGACAGCTGTGCACAATGTTATTTTTGAAACAGGAGAGGTTGAAATGTCCATTTATGAAAATAGCCGCCCATGTGTAAACATAGTCCCAGTAAGCTATTTCAGTGAGTCAGCATGCACAATACCAGGTATTAAGTGGTATGCAGCCATCATTAATGGTTTTGAATACACCTGTGCTTTTCCTTCATGTCTAGTAGGTCTATAAAGGCGAGATCTGAGGGTTTCCCATCGCTGCACACCTATCTCTCTCTTCTCAAGCATATGCAACGTCTTTATTGTTGTGCAACTCAAAAGATGCTTCTAGTACAGATGTCTGTTTTTCTTTCACTGGCATGACACCCAGCCCTGTTATTCAAAAAGAATATGACTATCTGCTTCTTAACATGATAACCACAGAGAACCATGCCATTATTTGAAAAAGGTTCACTAATATAAGAGACAGGCCATTATTATGTGTTTCTTATCATATTTCAGTGAGGCATCCCTCTGTGTTGTGACCCTGTGCCCATTTTAAAATGCTATGAAAGTGAGACTATGCAACTTTAGAGAGAATAAATACCACAATCCTCCTCTTAGAAAATTGAAGTTGAATTTGAAATGCACCTTTTTTCAGTTCAATATGGCTATGCTATGGTGGCTAGGGTTAGATTAGGGTTGGGAATTATTGAATACATGAAACTTGAAAACAGTATTTCAGTTTAAAAGGAGAAACTAAGAGCAGCTAATTGGGGACATTAGTGCTCTGGAAATGTACAGTACATTATGCTGATTGAATTTACCATGTGTTACGTATGCTTTGCCCAGTTTGGGAGCACTTGTAGATAGCAAAGGCTTATAATTGAGTGTCAATGCAAATGTCATAAAGGGGAAGGATAGATATCCGTGGTAAATTCTGCATGACTCACCTGCGTACAGGTCTGTAAGAGTAAAGGACCGGTGTAGAGGGCAGCAAGCTGTGCTGCCGTTCACCAAGGTGTCCCGGTTTTGCGTCCATGCAGAACAAGCACATATTATGTTGAATTAATGATCACACTTGAGTAATTCTTAAGGTGTGTATGTGCGGTGGAAGAGAGAGAGATGGGGGGGCAATACAAGAATCATTAAGTATTACATATAATCACAAGGACCTCATTAACCCCAACGTTTCTTTGAGAGGAAACGAGTACTGTGGAACACACGTGCAACCCCCGGCTACCCCGGCACATTAGTACACAGCACAATGCAGCAGTGTCACAGGCCTCTGTGGAACTCATCATGCCCCTGACTAGGGAGCAGACTGTTTAGACAAGCAATTTGTGCCACATGACAGGCCTAATTCCTCATCTGCAACTCAAACATTGACCATGCTGCCGAAAAATGCACCACTCACTACACTCTTAATGAAGAGGACAGCACCACTGCCTTCAGAAGAATGACAGAGACTCTGAGTAGTATTCTCCCATAGTGCCTTAATGTGTCTATTAATTACTGAAGACAAAGAAGCCAGATTTGTCTTTTGAATTGATTTTACCATTATGCATGCCACTGGAGAGGTATGTTGTGCTGTGCAGGCACCAAGTACCATCATGCGTCAAAAAGTTTGAAGTGGACCTATTATGCTTTTCCTTATTATCAGTCAAATCTATAATGTTATAATGTCGGATTTTCATGTTAAACGTGGCCAAAACTTAAAATAATGAGGTAAATGTATTTCAAAGAAATCCCCGGGTCACATTACTGCTGAAACATGTACGGTTATGTAGTATTTGGTTTCTGCCGTCAGAATTGCAGATAAAGGCTTCGAAGCCTTTATCTGCAATTCTGACGGCAGAAAGTGCTGCTATATTCTATTAGTGTCCACTGCTAACAATAGTAGCTTCGTGCTAACGACTGATAGTTGTAATCTTGGCAGCCAATGTTGGTAATTTCTCCCCAATTTCGGGTCACATTACTGCTGCAACATGTGTCAAGGTGATTTTTCACCATACAAAGTCCTGCTATATACTCCGTTGCAGTCAGTCTTCCGAAGTAAAACCACATCGGAGATTCCAACAGCAGAGTCGCAGACATGCACTGACCAATCAGAGCAGACTGGGCTTTTTCAGGAGGGGGGCTTAAAGAGACAGGCACTACAACAGAGCGTCTTATACAGAGTATGAACAAGTATGAACCTGAAAATGCTATATAATAGCTCCTAAGGGAACTATTGTCATATAAAATAGTCTCATTCTGGTGTGTTATTATAAATATAAAGGAAGATAATTTGCTGTCACACAGACTACAGCTGAGAAACACCTGATTGGTAAATAAGTAATGCATAAATAACTGCTTTAAGCGGTTCTATTTGGTGATAAGCAGCACATATTGTTGTATTTTTGATCTGCGCTTCCCATATTCCAACAGTGTTATTAGTCCTGTATTTAATCCATGGTAGTTATTGCTGCTCTAATCTTGCTGTCAGACATGCATACCTGTGATGATTTTTTTTCCCCCGGGAAAGGTGTTCACAACATCCAATGTAGCACAGCAAAAGCCCTCATGGTCTGATATTGATCTTAATCAACATGTAACAGATATAGTAAGAAATAGTAGGGATACCAACATTAAAGGCATAATTTATGCTCAAACCAAAAGGTTTGCCTCATCACCAAAATTCAGCAACACAGAATTGAACTTGCTGTCAGTCCCACATTGATTAACAGGTCTTTTCAGATAGAACAAAAGCTAATATAAACTAGGTATATGTATAATTTTTAATCAGTTCCGAATTCTAGCTTGCATGTGGCTTTTTCAGACTCAAATCTATGTGTGCAATAAACAAGTAGTAGTAGCAGCAGGTGTTAAGTGTGCATGAAGAAGCAGATTTACAGCAGTGGTAAGAGGGCTGTCAATCTGTGATTTGAAAAACAAGCATGACCAAAAGCTATTAAATATAATCATATAGTATCAGCAGTGTTATGGTGGTAGTGTTGCTGCATTATTCTCTTGAAATCACCAGTGTGGCATTTAGGGTCCATTTTCCTCTTTCCGTGACAGTGTTGTCCATGTGCACTTACAGACTCGAGCACATGCAGTTAACCCAACCGTGACAGTGAAGGGCTGACAGCTTCAAAGCGCTCTGGAAAGCTCAGAAAAATTGGAGAAAAGGAGCAAAAAAAGAATTGGCCTGATTAAAATCTTTGATAGGACAGATGACAGTTTACCAATAGTGTTGATGTGTCTAATATTTATATGTAAACATAATGCCTCTCTGCTTTATAAAGTCACTGTAATCCTCCCATGATCACTAACTGCTTTGAGATGTGGGCGGCATTGTCACTGAGTGAAACGGTAATGCCATAATCCAGCAAGGCTGACTCATCGAGATGTGGATTAGGTCTCCGCATCCTCCAGCGTCGAAACAAAGAGCAAGAACAAAAAAAAAAAATATTGCATCAGCAGAAATCCATGAGCAGCATTGGCCACGTTTAACTCATTGTTTCAGGGGGCTTGATGATAAAACAGCAGGGGTTTACAGCTTTCATGTTTGAAGGTATACGGGGTTTGTGACAGTTGAAAAGCAATTAGACGGGAAGTTCCCTCCTCACTTCAAGGAGAACCTGCCATGATTGAATGGATTGCTGGACTAGAAGTGTAGCTTTCCTTGTTTCCATTGGAGAGCTTACAGATAAATCCTTGGTGTGCTTTTCTTTGTGACACATCAGTACAGCTTGTCTTTAAACGGCACACAGGAATACATTGTTATACATTGCTATTCTCTTTCAATCGTGGGCTTTGTATATTCACTATTGTTTGATTAAAAACATAATGGGTCACTAGTAACACTTGGGCATAGAAAGTTGTTATATTGTAACTAATGTGATCCCTGCAAAAAAAAATGCTTTTCTTACTTAGTATTTTTGTCTTGTTTCCAGTCCAAATATCTAAAAAAAAAGATCTTACATCAAGATGCATTTACTAAAGCAGTATGAAAAAACACCTAAAAAATAATTGTTTTAGATTTAGCTTGTTTTAAGCAACAAGAAACAAGACATCATTTCTTATGCCATTTCACTTGTCCAGTAAATGTATCTTGAATTAAGAATATTTAGATATTTGAACTGGAAACAAGTAAGATACTAAGTAAGAAAAGCATTTTTTTCAGGGATAATGTTTGCTTATTCACACATTATGGTACAACAGCAGCTTACCTGTGTCTCACAGTGAGAGCATTAGTCTCTTCACACCTGGCTCTGTGTCTGACACTAAATGAAATGTTTTACATTTATTTCTCACCACAAATATCCCCTTTTTACAAAGCTTTCAAATCAAGTCAAGTCAGTGTCATTAATGATTCATTATTATTAATGTATAATAATCTCAGGGCATGTTTCATTGAGCAGGGCTCTGGTGTGTTGGGCTCCTGACTGGAGCTCGGTAACGTTACCGGGCCTCGCTGCTCTTCACTGTTAGCAGCAAACCGGACTAGAGGCGGCTGCTGCTGAACAGCTACAAGAAAAACCTTTGATACATGAACGGTGGTTTGCAGGGAGTCAAAAGATAATCACGTCATCATTAACCTGCAGGCTGCACTCTGCAAGAAAATATTAAATAAAAAAAATAAATAGGGACAGCATCCATATTTCAACCCAGTGCCATGACAACAACGGCCCTCGCGGCCAAAAAAACAGACCGGCCCACCGGGAATTTTCCCGGTGCTCCCGATTAGCCAATCTGGGCCTGGTGGTCAGTGAGAGAAACACCAGGCTAAGCTAACATTTATTGTTGGTCTGTGACGGAACGTGAACTGCAGTCATAAAATTAGACAAGCTCTACGCCCATTCACATCTTCCACAACACAACCTAGCAGGCAAACTATTTACTGAATAATAAGATTCTGAAAGTTGGCACTGAACGTAAATCATATGCCTTAGAATCGTCCAATATGAACGTAATTACTAGTTGTAAATGTTATTAATAAGGGAAAAGTAGTTGAAAAATTCTCAGCCATCTTGCCAGATTAGAAGAAGAAAAATGTAGTGGAACAATAACTGTAGTATCAATGACAACACATTAGTTTTCTCACACAGATTCATGCTCACTACATAAAAAAATAACTGTGATGTGCAGTAAATAATGATGACCATGTTGGTTATGATTGTTTTCTCATTTAGGAATAGCTGGAAACCCAGTTCTCTTCAATGAAAATGGAGATGCTCCTGGACGCTATGAGATCTACCAATACCAGATCAGAAACCGAACAGCCGAATACAAAATCATTGGCCACTGGACGGATCAGCTCCATCTCAACGTGAGCATGGCCTTTTCTATTCTATGCATGTTACATTGTGTTTGTGTTTGCAATGAAAGTCCTTCTCTTAAAAGTCGTTTTCTCCAGCTCTGCAGCTGCATGTTTGCTCACTAACTCCTCCCAAACCATTTGATAGCGCTTAGTGCCATCTTCAAAGGCGTAAATATCCAGAGGGCGCTTTAAATGATTAACAGGGCGGACTGTGATGAAAAGAAAGCCATGAGAGCTTAAGGACAGATATTTAATATCATCTCTCCAGACGTCTCACTGACTTCCAAAAAACAATACTGTGGGCAGGGGTTGTGACGAAGTAACGGTATTATAATAGTAAATTACATAAAAGAACCAAAGAAATTATGTTTTGACAAAATGAAGAGGAAGCCATGGGCAGGCAAAAAAAGAATACAATTGAACACATGAAGCAGCTTGAGAGGAGCTTTGCCTTCTTTACCTCTTTCAACAACATGTGCTGTGAAAGAAAAAAGAAAAAGGCAACATTTGTGGTAGGCACCTACTGAGGAATGTGCCAGTTCTGACTCTAAAGCTGTATTTAATTAGTGTTCTTTGAGTTCCTAATTAAAAGCACATTTAGACACAAATTTTCCAGCTTTGAATGAACAGCCACAATTGAAAAAAAATGATAACATAACATCAAAGAGAGCAGAGCCGTTTGAAATGACGTATTTAATTTATCCGTACAAGTATGCTTGTAAAGGGAGAAAATCCACAAGGGGAGTACAGCATCCTGAAACGGAATTAATCTTTTACTCCTCTGATCGTAGACAGCTGAGTATTGATTTTTTTTAACACAAACAACTATTTACTAAAGCAAAAAAAAAGAAACACTGTGTCAGTTCCCTGCAGAGCAAACAATGGGTTTCCCCTTTCCTCTTGTGTCTTGCCCTTCCGATAATTTGACCTCCCACTGAAAAAATGTTGCTGAATATGTGAAACGCTTTATTTGACCCCTAGTTTCCCATTTCCCACCCTCGCCCAAATAAATAAATAAACCAAGTAGCATGGGAGCATACGTACAGACTGGTTCAAACACACTTGATCCACCTTTTTTGGCTCAATAAAGCATCACTACCTCTATATGCCACCATTATACAGGATAAGGACAGTATAGCACTCTTCAAATTTCTTCTCTTCTGTCTTTGTCTGTCTCTGTGCCCATTCATGTCTATGTGTGTTCCTCTGCCTCCCTTGCAGGTTCGTACGATGCAGTGGCCCGGTGGCGTCCGCAGGATCCCTTCCTCAATCTGCAGTCATCCCTGTCAGGCCGGCGAGCGCAAGAAGATCGTGAAGGGCATCCCTTGCTGTTGGCACTGTGAGCGGTGCGATGGCTATCAGTACCAGGCAGACACCTACACGTGCAAGATGTGTCACTTTGATTTGCGGCCCAACGCGAATCACACGGGCTGCGTTCCAATACCGGTTGTTAAGCTGGAGTGGAGCTCTCCATGGGCAGTCATTCCTGTGCTTATTGCAGTCGTTGGCATCATGGCCACTGTGTTTGTGGTGGTCACCTTCGTCCGCTACAACGACACTCCCATAGTGAAAGCGTCAGGCCGAGAGCTGAGCTATGTGCTGCTAACTGGCATCTTCCTCTGTTATGCCACAACATTCCTGATGATTTCGACCCCTGATGTAGGAATCTGCTCCCTCCGGAGAATCTTCTTGGGTCTGGGCATGAGCATTAGTTATGCCGCCCTGCTCACCAAAACCAATCGTATTTACCGCATCTTTGAGCAGGGCAGCATGTCTGTCAGTGCACCCAGGTTAATTTCTCCAGCCTCCCAGCTGGTCATCACGTTCACCCTGGCCTCAGTGCAGCTGCTCGGGGTGTGCATCTGGTTTGGCGTGGATCCCTCCAAGGCCATTATTGACTATGAGGACCAGAGGACGTCTGACCCGGTGATGGCTCGTGGTGTGCTCAAGTGTGACATCTCTGATCTGTCTCTCATCTGCCTGCTGGGATACAGCATGCTGCTCATGGTCACCTGTACAGTCTATGCCATTAAAACCAGAGGAGTGCCGGAGACCTTCAATGAGGCCAAACCCATTGGTTTTACCATGTACACCACCTGCATCATTTGGCTAGCATTCATCCCAATCTTCTTTGGCACTTCGCAGTCCACGGAAAAGGTAAGCTTACAACTACTTTATTATTATTATTATTATTATTAGCAAAGTGCAATTATTTTTGTCATCCTGCTTTTATATATATATATATATTTATATATATATATATATATATATATATATATATATATATATATATATATATATATATATATATATTAGGGCTGTCAAATGATTAAAATTTTTAATCAAATTAATCTAAATTTTCAGTGGATTAATCATGATTAATCACTATTTGCAATTTCACCTGAATCCTAACCATTTTTTTCTGAAATGCATACCAAAAGATACTAGTGCTGTCAAGCAATTAAAATATTTAATCGCATTAATGTCATAGTTAACTCGCTATTAATCGCACATTATTATCTATTCTAAATGTCCCTTGATTTCTTTTTGTCCCATTATATTTTCTCATTTTAATTCTCTTATCAGCATGGAAAAGTAGATTGGCTTGCTTTGGGACTGTTTTTTTATTGAAAATAACATTGTCATATACGTTATGTTCAATTTCACACTAACATTCACACTTGGATCTAATAATCTGTCACATAATGTAACGCTGTTACCTCGATGTTCCATTGCAGATAGTACTGCAGATAGTACTGCAGATAGTACTACAGGTAGTACTGCCTCATTTGTTTCTCTCACTGACTGTAGAGTCACTACTCGCTCGCTCTGAAGATAATCGCCGTCACGAGCCTACAAGCTACGCGGCTAGCAAGCTAAAACCGGCCGAGGCTTGTGTCTGTTTTGTTTGCGGTCTGCGAAATTACAAGACCCGCCCTTCAATCACTACTATTGGCCAGGCGTCGAAGGTAACGTAACTCCATTTGTTCAGGTCCTATCCCCTGACCAATCCACTATCTTCACCACTCGCGGTGAAATGCCTAAACCAAACCAATCAGCTGCTTCGTAGGGCGGGACATGGCGTGGCCATAGACAGTTAAAGAAGTGGACTAACAGATCCCGTTGCTCTCTCTATGCGTTACTCGTGCGTTAAAAAAATTATCGGCATTAAAATGGGTTTGCGTTAACGCCGTTAATAACGCGTTAAACTGACAGCCCTAATATATATATATATAATGTGACAAGAAAGAAATATTGGTTATGATAAACAAACAGGCACTTTCAAACTTAAAAATAAAATAAAAAAACACCTTTTTGGCTTGTATCTAGGGCTGCACAATATCAGGAAAATATGCAGTAACGTTGAATGTCGTGATAACGATATTACTTGCGATAAATAAATAGATAGCAAAGTGCCTGTGGTTAGTTCAGAGGTGAAGTGAAAATAACGTTGTCCGAGCCAAGCCGGTTACAAACGGGCTTGGATGTGAACAACACGCTATTGTGCACTCGGATTCTGTGTTTTTGGTTGAGTAAGACCAGATAATATTTGATTAAAACAGATCAGTGATGCTGTTTTGCCCTCTGTGTTGTCCATTAAAATTTGCTAGAAGTGATGTAATATAGCGTTTTAGGTGGAGTGAGCACTGCGCCGGACTCTGTTTAAAATGTAGCCTTTTAAATGCTACATTGCTTTTAAAGAAATAACGGGAGTAACAGGTGAACCAGCTTTAAAAGGGACATATTCAACATCATCTCTTAACATTAATAGTACTTCTTCCACTACTGTACATTTCAGCAATGTTTACTCTACTCTGCTCAATTATTTTTATTGCCGGTGGGGACAAAATGTATCCCCCCCCCTCAAAATGATCAATGTTACTTCACCAATAGTCTAGACCAGGGGTCTTCAACGTTTTTGTAAGCCAAGGACCCCTTACCTGAAAGAGAGATGGAGCAGGGAGCCTCTACTACATATATTGGATAAAATTAAGTTGCATATTAAACTGGGCCTACAATAACGTGTAGGGTGGCCTAAAGCCTTTATACATACCTTTTAATGGTACAATAAGTAAATTCTGTAATAACTGCACGCAAGCTTGTGATTTACATGTATGTGATGGTTGTATGCCACAGTGCATCAGAGACCCCTGAGCTTTTTACACAAACACAAGCTCACACTTGTATCCCCGTGTCAAATCAATGTGCCTGACCTCGTGAACCGTGGATCTGGACCACATCCAGTGGGAGCACTGGGAGGCTACAGGTCAAGAGGGATACAAAGGGGGCATGGAAATCGAGGCTCAGCGTTCAGTGGAGACAGTCTGGGTACGAAGCCAATGTGGTACAACAATGACAGTAGGAATGTGTAGATCCAGTTAAAAGCGGTCTTTTGGCAGTGTAACAAAAGGGGCTCAGTGGCTACAAGAGAGGATAGTGGTGAGGGAAAAGCCTCATATTGGCATGTTCATTATCAGCAGTGCCAGCATGTCAGACGACAGATGCAACGAATTAATCCTTACCTCCTTCCCTCTGGAATTTAACAAAACAATGCATCAAAACGCTGGCCTGGAAAACTGGCTGTGATAGTTACCTTTGTGGAAAAACGTTCTTGAGAGAGTGTGCGCATTGTGTCACTCTCAGCATCCCAAAAATAATTTCTATAGTTTACAGCATTGCAGAAAATCTGCATATGACTGCAGACAATTGAATAACATTAATGATGCAGTATGTGACCAGCAGTACAATGACTTATTTGCATATGCTGCATGATGTGTGACCACCACAAAGTACAAACTACTGTGAATGTGCATATTGGCCTTCTCTTACCCCATACATCACCTGCTGTTTACACTAAAACTGAGCAACAGCAGCTACACGCTGAAAACAATAAGAGACCAGCTGAGCTCAACATATACTGCTTGTTATATATTAGATTTTACACTGAAATATAGTCAGGAAAATGTACTGAAATGTCAACTATCATCACTATACAGTCATGCTCACCGCACACAGTAAAGAAAATAAAGCTCAAGTTCAAAGTGTACGTTCTTTTTTAATGTGACTGTTGCACATCTTAAGTCCCATGACAACAGCAGCCAGGGATATCAGTGAGTTCTTTGTTTAATCATTCCATCTCCTCTCACTCTGAAGATGAAAGAGAATTATACGATCACGGAGAGTGAACAGCTTTTTTGGAGGATGAGGTAATCCATTAGCTAGCATGGCTTTGAATAGTAAAATAGAAGTGAAGTCCTACTTTCTGTTTCTTCGTCTTCTATACCTCAGATTAATTTGATTTACAAACCCTGAAAAACTTCCCTCACCCAGCTTTAATATAAGGCACTCAAAATTATATTACTCACTCATCACTAATTAGTTTCTGTAGAAAACTGTACACACAATGTCTGGGAGATAGTTCCATTTTTATCATTTGGAAAACTTCTACCATTGCCCTGAGCGTCGTTAAGGTAAGACATGAAATGGAAGACAAAATTGAAATCTTGCTTCAGGGAAATGTCCTACATTTTTTTTCTTTCCTCATTTGAGAGAGAATAATCATATTTAACATATAACCAAAGGGGCTTTTGAGTTTTGAATAGTAAAACCTTAATTTATCTCACACTCTAATATGTGTTAGTCTAGTCAGACCATGCAGCACTCACAGTTACTGTTATATGGACTGTCCTCCCAAGAACACAGACAGCATCAAGTCCCCAAAACCAACATGCGTTTACATTCAAGTGACAAAGAAAGAAAGCAAAGGAGTAAATATTTTTTGGCACTTTTATAGAGACTGCTGTTTATTACTTCCCATTTATTTTAACCACGACCACGACTGCTATGTAATTTTAACCGGTTACTATTGTAACCATGACAACAAAGTAGTAATTGCAACCACGATCTTTCCCTCACCATAACCAAGTCATTTTTGTGCCAACACTGAACCAAACCTTAGCCATAGTGTTGTCACATCATACAACAGACAGTGGTGCATTGCAATAAAGTGCATTTATCCAAGTACTGTACTCAAACTTGCTTCAAATTTTGAGATACCTGTACCATATTTGAGTGTTTTCATTTTATGGTGGCCTACTTCATACTTCTACTCCACTACATTGATTTTAAAGCTTTTGTTACTAGTTGCTTTGCAAATTTAGATGATTGCTACAAAATATAAACTCAACTAATGCATTTTGATATGTTATAATAATAATAATAATAATAATACATAAGTTTTATATAGCGCTTTACATGGAACTCAAAGACGCTTTACAAACAAAAGAAAGAAAGAAAGAAACAAACAAACAAGATGAGTGTTATTGTAGATTATGGATAGGCCAATTGAAACAAATGAGTTTTGAGCAGTTTTTTATAGGTGTTCAGTGAGTCCGAGTTTCTGATGTGGATGGGGAGTGAGTTCCAGAGGGTGGGGGCAGCTATTGCAAAGGCTCGGTCCCCCAAAGTTCGGTGGGTTGATTTGGTGATGGGTTTGAGGAGGTTTAAGTCAGCTGAGCGAAGGCATCTGGAGGGGCGATGGTGCTGTAAAAGGTCTGTGAGGTATGGAGGGGCCTGATTATTGGGAGCTTTGTAGGTGATGAGTAGAACTTTGTAATGGATTCACTGTTGTACAGGGAGCCAGTGAAGCTGTTGAAGGACAGGGGTGATGTGTTGTCTTGAACCGGTGTGGGTGAGGAGGCGAGCAGCAGAGTTTTGAACGTATTGCAGTTTTTGTAAAACACATGAAGGGAGACCATATAGTAGACTGTTGCATTAGTCAAGTCTTGATGTAATGAATGCATGGATGAGAGTTTCAGCAGCAGATGTTGAGAGGGTGGGGCAAAGACGAGCAATGTTACGTAGGTGGAAAAAGGCAGTTTTGGTGATATGACGGATATGGGGCTTAAAAGTGAGTGTGGGGTCATATATATATATATATATATATATATTAGGGCTGTCAGTTTAACGCGTTATTAACGGCGTTAACGCAAACCCATTTTAATGCCGATAATTTTTTTAACGCACGAGTAACGCATAGAGAGAGCAACGGGATCTGTTAGTCCACTTCTTTAACTGTCTATGGCCACGCCATGTCCCGCCCTACGAAGCAGCTGATTGGTTTGGTTTAGGCATTTCACCGCGAGTGGTGAGGATAGTGGATTGGTCAGGGGATAGGACCTGAACAAATGGAGTTACGTTACCTTCGACGCCTGGCCAATAGTAGTGATTGAAGGGCGGGTCTTGTAATTTCGCAGACCGCAAACAAAACAGACACAAGCCTCGGCCGGTTTGAGCTTGCTAGCCGCGTAGCTTGTAGGCTCGTGACGGCGATTATCTTCAGAGCGAGCGAGTAGTGACTCTACAGTCAGTGAGAGAAACAAAGTGTCTCCTCTGTTCTTTCTGAGTGACCACGGTGGGAAACCTGGAGCAGGAAAACCCTCTCCTTGATTTTACGTTGGTTATGAAAGAGAACGAGAACCAGGAAATGAGTCACGGGAAACCAGTTGCTATGAGCACATAGACAGTAGGACGAGCCACGCTCGCCTCAGGCATGTATATACTACCTGTAGTACTATCTGCAGGACTATCTGCAGTACTACCTGCAATGGAACATCGAGGTAACAGCGTTACATTATGTGACAGATTATTAGATCCAAGTGTGAATGTTAGTGTGAAATTGAACATAACGTATATGACAATGTTGTTTTCAATAAAAAAAACAGTCACAAAGCAAGCCAATCTACTTTTCCATGCTGATAAGAGAATTAAAATGAGAAAATATAATGGGACAAAAAGAAATCAAGGGACATTAAGAATAGATAAAAATGTGCGATTAATTGCGATTAATAGCGAGTTAACTATGACATTAATGAGATTAAATATTTTAATTGCTTGACAGCACTAGTATCTTTTGGTATGCATTTCAGAAAAAAAATGGTTAGGATCCAGGTGTAATTGCAAATAGTGATTAATCATGATTAATCCACTGAAAATTCTGATTAATTTGATTAAAAATTTTAATCATTTGACAACCCTAATATATATATATATATATATATATATATATATATATATATATATATATATATATATATATATATATATATATATATATATATACTATATATATATATATATATATATCTACTATATATATATATATAGTATAATATATATATATATATATATATAGTACTATATATATAGTATATATATAATCAGAAAAAGTTGGGACAGTATGGAAAACACAAATAAAATAAGAAAGTAGGGCTTTCTAAATGTACTTTGACTTGTATTTCATTGCAGACAATACAACAGCACATAATTTAATGTGTTCCTCATGATTTTTATTGTTTTTCTTTCAAAAAAACAAAATTCCTATTTTGGTTCTTCCAACACATTTCAAAAAAAGTTGGAACAGTAAAGCATTTACCACTTTGTAATGTTGCCATTCCTTTTCACAACACTTAAAAGACGTTTAGGGACTGAAGACACCAAGTGATGAAGTGTTTCAGGTGTAATTTTGTCCCATTCTTGCTGCAAACAAGTCTTAAGGTGGGCAACAATACGGGGTCTTCGTTGTCGCATTTTGCGCTTCAAAATGCGCCACACATTCTCTATTGGAGACAGGTCGGGACTGCAGGCAGGCCAGTCAAGTACCCGTATCCTCTTCCTCCGCAGCCAGGACTTTGTAATGTGTGCAGAATGTGGTTTTGCATTATCTTGTTGGAATATGCATGGACGTCCCTGGAAAAGATGTCTTCTTGAAGGCAGCATATTGTGCTCCAAAATCTCTATGTACTTTTCAGCATTAATGGTGCCATCACAGAAGTGCAAGTTACCTTTGCCAAGGGCACTGACACAACCCCATACCATGACAGACCCTGGCTTTTGGACTTGTTGCTGGTAACAGTCTGGATGATCCTTTTCTTCTTTGGTCCGGAGCACACGGCGTCCATTTCTCCCAAAAAATACCTGAAATACTGATTCATCTGACCACAGTACACGTTTCCACTGTGTGATGGTCCATCCCAGATGCCTCCGAGCCCAGAGATGTCAACGGCGCTTCTGGACACCGTTAACATAGGGCTTCCTTTTGGCACAATACAGTTTTTACTGGCATTTGTGGCTGTAACTACGTATTGTGGTATTTGACAAAGGTTTGCCAAAGTAGTCCTGAGCCCATGTGGTGATATCGCTTATAGATGAATGACGATTCTTGATGCAGTGCCGCCTGAGGGATCGGAGATCACGGTTGTTCAGCTTAGGCTTGCGCCCTTGTCCTTTACGCACTGAAATTCCTCCACATTCCTTGAATCTTTTAATTATGTTATGCACTGTTGAAGGTGAACAAATGTCTTCCTATCTTTCTTTGAGGAACATTGTTTTTAAACATTTCAATAATTTTCTCACGTATTTGTTGGCAAACTGGCGATCCTCAGCCCATCTTTGCTCCTAAAGGACTAGACCTTTCTTGAATGCTGCTTTTGTACCAAATCATAATTACAATCACCTGTTGACATCACCTGTTTCAAATCACATCATTATTTAACCAATTTACCTGATTACTAGCCCTTAATTGCTCCTGTCCCAACCTTTTTTGGAATGTGTTGCAGGTCTGAATGACAGGAAAGGATGTATATTTACAAATGAAATTAAGTTGACCAGACAAAACATGAAATATTTTGTGTTCACATTGTCTGCAATGAAATACAAGTCAAAGTACGTTTAGAAATCACTACTTTCTTTTTTTATTTGTGTTTTTCATACTGTCCCAACTTTTTCTGATTTGGGGTTGTACATTATTCTCAAATGGGCCATTCTGTATAATGGGTACTTTTACTTTCAGTACTGTACGTGTATTTTGATGCTAATGCTTCTGTACTTTTACTTGAGTAAGATTTAGAATATAGGAATTTTACTTCAATATTTTTGCACAATAGTATTGCTTCTTTTACTTAAACGTAATAAAGTTTTTCAGCAGTGATTTGTAACAGTTTTGGAAGGCACAGACAAATAATGCCGTCCTGGGGATAGAGGCATTAGATCAGAAGACACTTATTAAATTTAGAGGACTTGTTTGTGTTTACAAACTATAAAGTAGCCAGTGTTGCTGTGCTTGGCTTTATGTAAAAAAACCAATAATAATAATAAACCTGTGACTGATTCTCTGAGCTGTTACATAAACAATGTGCTTATTTAAAGGGATACGCCACCGTATGTTGAAATACGGCTCATCACGGGCTCCCTTAGCTGTGGATAGGTGGGCCAATGCATTTTTTGTGCATGCATTGTTTTAGTCCGGTGCAACACCTGCAGCGCCGCCGCTAGTTAGCTTAGCGTAGTGAATGGAATCCTATGTTGCCGGTTAGCAAGAGTAAAAGTGAGCCAACAAAAGACAAGAAAGCAACCTAATTACTTGCACTGAGACAAAAAATGCGTTGGCCCACCTGTCTACAGCTAGGGGACACCGTGATAAGCCCTATTTCAACAAACGGTGGCGTATCCCTTTAAGGAATTAACATGTCAAAGCAAACACACCTCATAATCATCTTACTGTAAATGACAGGCTGCACAAAGTCTCACAGCCCACGTTCACCCGTCTTTCAGAGTAATTAAATGCTCCACTTCCTCCGGGTCCTGATTTACCTTATCGAGCCGCCTATGTGCTCATCCCCACTTTACAGCAGGCCTCTGCCTCAGCATTACAAGCACAGTCATTTATTTGTCATCTGGTGCCAGGATAAACTTAACAAATGCCATGGGAGGCTGTCCCTATCATTCAAACAGGGACATCTGGTCTATCTACGGAGCGTGGTCACCGAGCTTTATGCTAGCTTCAGAAATAGAAGTGACACCTGCTTACCTGGAGAAATGGTCTAAATCAGTGGCTGCCTCAAAGACAGGAGGCAGGAGGAGAGGCGTCCAACAATGGCATGCATGGGAATGAGGCTTCAGCACAATAGGCTCAGTTCAAATTCAATCAGCCCACACAAAGAGGTCCTGCCATTACAATGCATGAATGGACTGATGAATTGACTGGTGTTGTTTATTTCTCTATGAAGTCTCCATCACACTATTGGCACCGTCAACTTGAGGACAAAAAACTGCTGTTAGTGCACTAGTCAGACAGAGAGTGGGAGTTGCAGTGAGTTCAGCGAGACCAGATGTCAGGCAGGAGTATTCTTGCCCTGCTCTCTGTTACTACCTCCCCTGGTCCCTTTCAATTTCTCTCTTTGTCTCTTTTCTGCACAACGATAAACAGTATTATTCACAATAGTGTCCCAGCAGGCACAATAACACATAATGAAAATTGATGCTACAGAGCAGAGGGACCTAAACATCTTGGACTTTAGAGAGCAGTTGTTGCGTCCATTAGGCCTACAGCACAGCAGCCCTCTGGATCTTGGCTATTGACCTCTGGGTGCTCCAATAATGGGTGAACAGGCCATAAAGCTTATTAAGGCCAACGAATTGTAATCTTTATAAATGACACTCTCCCATGAAGCTATATTACTGTGTCCCCTAAGGCTTCTATTTGTTTATTTGCTTAATTAGAATGCAATTATGTTGAACTCTGATGCAGCAAGCCCCTCTGCTGAACATTTCCATAGCATGCTGAGAAATAAGACAGTAGCTTAATGTAGAATGGGAGTTATGCTGTTCAAATGCATTGGGTATAGTTTGCATCCTGAAGCAGAAGCTCTCTTGGAATCTGTTTACATTTATTAACCCTCAAATCTATCTCACGTTACCAGCGATCCCAGAGTTTCTCACTCAGTTGTGTTGCACTCTCGCAGTGATGTGAGGAATTTCTTTGACTCCTCTCATCATATATGTACTGATAAATCCCATTATTTTACTCTGAATTTATTCAAGATTCCTTTATTATTTCTTTATTATTCTTTTATTTATTGTCATTTTTTTACGCACCATATAAACAACTAAATTGTGTTTCCACATCCACTAGTCAATAAATAAGTCAGTGCAAGGCAGAGGACAGAAATTCTAGGATCATAAATAAAAACACTTAATAAATAAACCAAGATTATGCTAAAATCAGCACCAATTAAATAAACTAAGGTTATGATAAAATAAAGTAAAATTAGTAGTCTAAAATATTCTAGAGAAATAGGCTCTTAATTTCAGTTGACCTTTTCTGATTAAGCAGTCTGATTACTGTGGGAAAGATGCTGTTTAACAGCCTAGTTGTCCTCAATTTGATACTTATGTATCTATTCCCGGACTGCAGTAGTGCAAACATGCTACGTGAGGGATGAGTGGCATCCTTAATGATGCTGTCTGCTCTACGCACACAACACTCAGTGTGGATGTCCTCCAGACATGGCAATGGGGCACCAAGGACTTTTTTCAGCTGTTCTCACTATCCTGTTCAGTTTGTGTCTCACCTCTACTGTGCAGTTTCCAAACCAAGAGGAGATGCAGTAGGTGAGAATGCTCTCAATTGTGCCTCTGTAGAACATGGTCATAGCTGGGATTGGGAGATCCACCCTGTTCAGCCTGCGGAGAGAGTGAAGGCGCTGTTGGGCCCGTTTAGTGACAGCTGTGGTGTTGTCCTTGGAGGTCAGCTCATTGGACAGATGGATCCCCAGGAACATGGTGCTGTTAACCCTCTACACCTCGCAGCCAATGATGGTCATCGGGAGATGGTGCAAATGACCAGACTAGGTTTTATTGGTGTTAAGGGCACGATTGTGTTCTTTGCACCAGGCTGTCAGCTGCTCCACCTCTTTTCTATAAGCCGACTCGTCATTAATGGTAATGAGGCCGATGGTGTCGCCGGTGAACTTTATGATGTAGTTGGTGTCAAAACTAGCAAAACAGTCATGCGTCAGCAGTGTAAACAGTAATGGGCTTAGTGCACATCCCTGTGGTGAACCCGTGCTTACTGTAGTTGTTATAGATATTACGTTACCTACCCTGACTGTTTGCCATCTCTCTGTCAAAAAGTCCATGATCCATGTGCACATGCCAGGATCCACACGCAGCAACAACAACTTTTCAATGAGCTGTTGTGGCAATATTGTGATAAAAGCCGAGCTGAAGTAAATGAGCAGGATCCTGGCATAGGTGTTCTTATGTTCCAGATGAGTCAGAGTAAGGTGTAGCAGGGTGGAGATGGCATCCTTTGAAATGGGTTGGTTGGGAGGCATGACGTGATGTGATTCATGACAAGCCGTTCAAAGCATTCCATGACTATTGTTGTCAAGGCTACAGGGCGGTAGTCATTCATGGAGGCTAGATTTGGTATCTTGGGCAGAGGTATAATGGTGGCGCTTTTAAAACAGATAGGCACTCTGGCTTGGCTGAGCGAGATATTGAATATATTTGTGAAGACGTTCTTCAGCTGATCTGCGTATTCCTTTAGCGCAGCCTGGAATCTGATCCGGAGCTTTAGCCTTGTGAGGGTTGATGTTGTGGCAGACCCTCTTCACGCTGTCAGCAGTCAGCTGCAGGCCTGGTTGGTAGGAGGCAGTCCCCACCTTTGTGCCACTCTGTTGTCAGCAACCTCAAACCGTGAGAAAAAGCTGTTGAGGTTATCTGGTAGGGAGAGGTCATTGTTCATTGCCGGTGCAGTTGGCTTGTAGCCTGTAGCTGTTTAGAATCCCTGCCATAAGCGCCTTGTGTTCTTCGTGTCAGTGAAATGACTGGACAACTTTTTCCTATACACTCTTTTAGTCTCTCTAATTCCTCCTTTGAGATTGTTCCTTGCTATATTGTATACCTCACTATCCCCAGATCTAAATGCGGCATCACGAAGCCTCAGCAAGGAGAGAGCCTCCCCCGTTAGCCACAGCTTATTGGTGGGACGCAGCTTAACATATTTTATCACAGTCACATCATCAATGCACTTATGAATCTCAGCACAGTCTGAGTCTATTCCTCTAGGTCTACACAGTCCTCATATGTTGCAGCCTCCTTGAAGATGCTCCACCGTGTACATTCAAAGTAGCCCTGTAAAGATGGAATAGCCTCCGGCGGCCACACTGTAATGTCTTTCACTACTACTGGCTCTTGTCAAAATAGTCAAGTGGTCAGAGTTACCAATGTGAGGCAAGGGGGGTGCAGTGTATGCATTTTTGATGTTGGAATACAAATGATCCAGTGTGTTATACCTAGCCTAATACTAGTCATGAATGCAGCCATACACTGCTTCTCCTCTGTTATGTTTTGTCTCAGGCAAGATCTGGCATTTCTTAATTTCCACTGTCTTAAGTTGAATGATGTGTGATATGTGCCTCTTTGTTTTTCCCATATGTGTGTATGAGGACTCTACTGCAAACAAAATCTACATCTGGATACTAGGGATGGGCATTCGATTAAATTTTCTTCGTCGATCGTCGGGAGAATTAATGATCAATTATCGATTAATCATTAATATTTTTATATTAAAATTCATTATTTATTTAACTTTTTATAAATTAAAAACGCAATGAAAATACAAAAATACAGCATGTTTTTACCTCGATGAGATCTTAATTACAAGAAGAACAACGTGTGGCTGTTAAACTGGAGGTTAGGCTAAACTTGAAGATATATGCGCTGCGGTGTTTAATTTAGCAGCGGAACCTGCTGCTGCGAGCCGGCGTTGTTAAACAGAGACCCTCATTGTGTGTCCAGCCGCCGAACACACCTCCGCGCTAACTTGGCCAGCCCAGCCCAGGGAACCTCATTCCATTCTTCGTTTCGTAGTGAGTTTCTACCAGTCTGGTGATGGTACGTCGTGACGGAATGTGAAATGCTGGTTCCAATATCCATCTCAATGAACGTGCAGATCCCTCCGGTAATTTCCTCTGCTCGTTGTGCATCGCAGCTCCTCCGTGCTAACGCCGAGTTGATGCTAGGTTGATACTGAGAGCATGATGCACCGCCACCGACGTTAACCAGGGTCGGATGCACTTTGTTTAAGTGGTACATCATTTGAGTCGTGGTCGTGTTGTACTTATACACGGCGTCGCAGTGTTTGCAGTAAACTAAGTCGTTTTTTAAATCAAAATGGTCCCACGCCACACTTCGCCGTGACCTCTTCATGTTTACTTTGAATCAAAACGTAACTCGCAGCTAACTGAGCAGCCTATGGCGCCCCTGGGTGGTAAAATGTTTAATTGCTGCTGACACACTGGAAATCATTTCATTGCTGCAATCACACTACACAACGCAACCTGCATTAGTTTAATCGATGACAAATTAACGTGATCGACGAAATTCTTAATGATCAATCGTCGATCGTCGATTAATCATGCCCATCCCTACTGGATACAAATAAATTAACTTGAACTTGAATACTGGAGTTGGTCTGACACTGAAAACAGGAGTCCATTTGTAAGAAACTCACTGTAGCTCCATGAAGCAGTACAGTTTGAGGTTGTTGTTTTTCTTAATCCAGTGGCACCCTGGTGCTGTCGGATGAAATACCAGACAGAAATATACTGATTTCAAATAAGCGCTGGGTAACAATTCTTCTTGGTGGAATCATATTAACATTGTGGTCAAATTGTGATTAGAGATATACTGGTAAATTAGCGGGGTCGATATATCAGCCAAGATTACCTTATAGTTATGTTGTATCGCTGCTTATCTCAGCTGATAAATTACTATGAATTGCAGTACAGAAATGCCAAATATATGTTTGAGATCATTTAGAAACAGCCGTTACGTAGTTTGTTCACTGAAAAACATAGTTCTTTATATCTTTTTTAACTTCAAAATGTCACACTCAGTCCATGTCTAAATCTCATTTCTTTAAAAAACTGATTGAAAAGATTCTAGTGTTGAAGTTATATGTATATATAAAAAACAATGAAGGAATATCAACCTGATTGTGCTATTGTTTAACATAATTGTCATCCAAACCTATATTTTAAAGCACATTATAGTTCAAAACTAACAGATTTTTTTATTTACATGTGAAGAGTTTCATCTCATCTAATGTGCAACAGTTAATTGCATTAAACATTAATTTGATTATTTGATGTGATGTTTTATATTTCTGTCTTGATACGTTAATGTTCTGTCAGTGTTTATACCCTTGATCATGACGTAACAATATTCAATTTCAACTAAAAAAGTTAATTAATAGTTGAGTCAAATGAAAGAAATGAATCAGCAACTATTATTTTTAATAAAAGGTTCTTTTATATCATTGTAAATTCAGTATCTTTGAGTTTTGGACTGATGGTCGGACAAAATGTTTTTCTTTGTTTTATTGACAAAATAATTTGCAGATGAATTGACAATGAAGTAGCCGTTGGTTGCAGCCTGTACTTTTTTATAGTTGGAATGGCAAATACACTTGAACTTCACCAAATGTTATGGTTAATTAACTCATGTTTCTCACTATTTTACAGTATATGCTAAGTGACCGCAAGAATGACTTTTATTTTTGGTTGAAAGGCAGCAGAGCATTTTTTTCTGTTTATGTAAGTAACAGCTTGGGTTCAGCAGTCCGTCCCTGAGGCAACAGTGAACCGAGCCCAGAGTAGTTCACTGGATAACACTCTCTGCAGCTGGGAGGGGACCACTGCAGCTGTCCCTCCATCATACAGCCCCCCATTCTTCCACTCTCCTCTCCAGCCAGCAGTCCCACATTGTACTAGCTGAGATGAGATGCAGCCAGTCTGGAGGGAAAGCACTGTGGAGAGTCACAAATAATAAACAACAAACAAGGTATTCAAGCAGAGGTCACATCTGGGGAGTTAAATGTTACTCTGCTTTGATGGAAAAACCAGCAGAGACCTACTGGGGGAGTCACTCAGTGGCTGATGAAACCTCACCCAGACAAAAGGAACAGATACTACTCTGAAGGCAGGATCATATAACAATATTTATAGTTTAAGGTACAGTCTTTGAATGAGAGCATGTTTTAGTTTTTTTCTTTTGGCCCCAAAAATGTCCGTCTGGTCTGCTAGCATACATTAAGATAATATATTAGAATATCTCAGTGAACTGTGGTTTAATTACAGTTGTAAATCTGCTCCCATGGTAGCCTAAGAAAAGTAACACACCTTCCGCCTAAGGCAGAGGGAGAACCTAAAGTGGGGGGAAAATTGTGTGATAGATGCAGACCAGATGCTGGAACATCAGGCTTCAGAGCAGGATTTTGTGATCAAATGTGCATCAGGGGTCAAGGGTGGCAATTTTGTTAATTTGTTTTACAGAAATTTGCAAGCAAGAGAGACTACCTACATTCAAACTTCATTCATTTCCAAATCTTGGATAAATATTGTGCTGTTTACTGGAAGTGAAGTGCATTCACCTGCATGGTAAAGCCAAATAATTCAGTTTTTTTCCTCTGAGATGCTGATGCTGATTGCCAGCAGCTCCTGCTTACATTAGACTAAATATACTGTAACGTTGTGTTGTAGTCCTCTTAGTCCTCATATTAAAAAGTTACTCCGAAAAGAGAACACATGACAGGAAGTAGAGCCTCAAACATTACACAACCAGATATCTTTGACTGTACCTGCACCCTCATGTGTAGATAGTGAGTGCACAGCAGTTCAATCAGGCGAGATTTAATTTAGAGTGAACAATCCATTTTTATTCAATTGCATGATAAAAAGAATATGGGAAGAGTCATTGGCGATTTAGTCTCGCTTCACCAGACCATCCACACGCTGCAGAGCAGAGGAAGGTCTGGCTAGTCCACACAGCATCCCGGGATGGGAGAAAAACATGCTCTGGTTTAATGGCATTTCTTTAAACCAATCACAGTTGTCATGGGCAGCGCTAGTCACATCTGTTCATACTGAAGTGACAACTGACAGCAGCAGAGAGAACAGATTTTAAAGGATACGATTGGCTAAGATCTGGTTGGACTACATAGAATGAAGGCCCTCAGAGTAGAAGTTGGAGAGAAAGAGGCAGAGAGAGATGATAACGAATATGTTTCGATAAGCGTCATTATTTCCCAAATCCTAAGCAGTAGGCCGGGACCTGCCGAGGAACATTTGTTATCAGACATTATTTAACCAAAAAGAGCTAAATAATAAATAGATATTTTTTATAGGCTATTGATAAGCTTACAACAACACAGGATACTGATTTTTAATTCAAGTATGTCATTAGTATGTGATCAGTCATCACTTAAGCTACACAATCTACGTGTGCCACATTGCTTTTGGTGGATTAGTTTTGACCGAATTGACCCTAAATTAGATTAGTGGTTTTTTTTACAAATTTGTAGCAGTTTGTTATCAAGCTTAACCACTTACAAACACATTTTAAATTAGCTGATCGCCCTCTATTAGTGTTCTTTTTGGATGTTATTGTTACTGCTAGCCGTTTGCTGACTCTTCTATAGTTTCATAAAGTGGGAAATATTGTAGCTATCAGAAATCCCTAATGTCTTCAACTACAGGTCAGGGGCTAACATTTTTTTCCCACTCGCTTGCTCATAATTACGGTCTGAACGATGTGATGTCAACGCTAGGGTTGGGTACCGAACTCTGTACTTTTTTGGGTACCGACCGAATTATGCCGGTACTACCGAGGACCGATTCACTTTAAATCAAACGGTGCCAATTTTCGGTACCCGAGAGCGCGTAAGCACAAGCTTATCCGTCCTCTCTGCATATTGACAGAGAGCGGAGCTCCAAGGTGCGGACAGAGTAAACTCGAGCAAACTACGTCGGCTCTGCAGTTTTGTTTAAGCTTTACATAAAACATTAAAGAGCAGTAGTTAAAAACGCTCATGATGAAAATAAAACAGGCTAAAAAACAATATACACATATACAAATAGTAAATAAAAGTTACAGTTAGTAAGAATTTAATAATTATTCAATTTAATATGTTGTAGGGACGGGGTTGGGAGGAGAGAGGGAGGGGTTTTATTTTTATTTATGTGAGTGTAAAATATTCTAAATAAATAACATAATGTTCTTAGTAAATAGGATAAATAGGTTTGGAATTATTTTTACAACTGAAATAATTTGTAATTACACAGGGAAAGTACCGAAAAAAGGTAGCGTTGGGTACCGGAACCGAATTTCAGGTATCAGTACCGATAAAAATGTGAACTTGTCAACGCAGTATATTACCGTTATAACAAGTTAGCAAACAGTAAAACTACTGAGTTTGAGAGAACTTGAAAATGTCTCTAATAGAGAATGCTATAATGTTTGGATGTATTGAATTCTGCAGTATCATTAAATTGTAACTTCTGTAACACAACCCTCAAGTCAATTCCTCGCAGCTGGCCAGTCGAGCTGTCACTACATAGTATGATGTATAGAAATCAAATTACACAAGCTTTCCTACATCTTCAATGCTTCCCTGAAGATGACTCATTCATTTGTTGTAGCTTTGAAAACAATTAATATGGAATGAGTGAGAATGATACCTTGCCTCCCCCATGATTCAGAGGATTTGACCATGTGTAAAACTTTCACGACCTTGTTTCTTTTTTATGGTCCTGCCTGTTATGAGTCAGAATAGGATCCAATTGACTGCTGTAATCAAGTGTGTGTTCAGGTTGACGTGATGGCCATATTAAAACTAGTATGGCAGAAAATTAAACAAACAAGGTGGCCTTGGCTGGTTCAGCACACGCGCCGTTAAAGCAGATGAGATGCTGATTTAAAACAGGTTTTATAACATCACTTGCAGGAAATAGTTTTGAAGTCTCTATTGGACACAGTATAAACTACTTTAACAACAGCTTGGCTAACTAACGGGTCATTGGATGCTCTAATTAGAATTATACACAGCAGATGTCGCTTGTATTGTACAGTACAGGTCTCTCTCTACCCATATAGAAAAATCGGAAGAATCCAGTGCAAATAAAAGGACTTAACTGTTTGTGTTTTGCATGTTTGTCTCTTTCAGATGTACATCCAAACAACCACGCTGACCATCTCTGTGAGCCTGAGCGCCTCAGTGTCCCTTGGGTTGCTCTACATGCCAAAGGTCTACGTGGTTCTTTTCCACCCCGAGCAGAATGTGCCCAAGCGCACACGCAGCCTCAAGGCCGTGGTTACCGCCGCCACCATGTCCAACAAATTCAACCCCAAGGCCGGACTCAGACCCAACGGAGAAGCCAAGACCGAGCTGTGCGAAAGCCTCGAAACACAAAGTAAGTACACAAATGCTAATTTGGAAACCTTTGACACAGAACCCACTTTTCTCTGGCATGTTTGGTCCTTCCGTTTCTGTAAATCAAACAAATTGATGCAGAGAAATGAAGCAGAGTAAAAAATGATTACTTATTAACAGATGTGCGGCATGTTATTTAACACTTCATTGAATCCTGTAAAAATAAATTGATGGGGAGAGGGGTATTGTTTGTGAGTCAGAATGAAACATTACAGGATTCTTAGTTATGTGTGTGTGTGTGTGTGTGTGTGGGGGGGGGGGGGGGGGGTCATACAAGAATGGATTATAGTTGTCAACACAGAACAAATTCTGTAGTTCAATAATACAACTACAATTCTACCTCAGTAAAACCTTAAAATATGGCAAGTGAAACATTGATTATTTTTTCTCCATTGTCATTTTCTTTTCATCTGTATTTCACTGAATTTAGTGGCTACACGTGAAATCTGACATCACATGCTAAAAAGGTACCTTCCTCCTTTGACTTCTGCTCCCTCTATTTGCACGCCTAGTACTGAAACAATTAGTTGACTGAGTAGACAGTTTATTTGACCAACAGTCAAAACCCATGACAAAGAAAAGCAACAAATCCTCCCATTTAATATAAGCAGCATAAACAAGCTGCCTGTGTAGCATGTAACCCTTTAAATTAGTGTCAGTCAACTAATCAATCAGTTGGCTAATCGTTTCAGCTGTTGTAGTTTAATGTAAATAAAGAGGTCCGATTTTGCAGCATTGCTAAAAAATGAATAATATTCTATATATTCTAATATTCTTAAATACAAGGCTGTAGAAAAATCCAAACATGGAAAAGACGAGAATTTTATTGCAGGACAGATAAATGACCTAATCTCAATACCACTGAAAATAACCAAAATAACATGAGGCCAAACATTAGCCAGGTCCATCTTCTCACATGTAAAAATTTAGACCGTTTTATATTCATTTAATTTAATATCTCAGTTTTAAAGACCTCGCCCTTGAGCTCTGGGTAAATGTGATGGGCATTTATTTTACTGTGTGTTGACATGCTAAAGATGAAACAATTAATTCAAATAATCAATTAAATCATTCATTATGAGTTTAACACATTGTAAATAATCAAATATCTAACTCTCCTTTTTGAAGTAGCTGAATCTCTCCACGTCTGCCTCCTCCTGATCTCAATACCAATGCAAGTGCTTGGTGCTACTGTAGAAGTGACACGCCAGTAAAATAAATAATGACTTCAGCAATTGAGTCAGCAGAAATTACTCGTGACGTCCAAAACTCTCTTCCTCGGCTCGGCTAGTGCAGGAAAAAGTTTTAATCGGTCATATCTGTCAACGGAGATGCATTCCCTCCGTCTGATCTGTATTAACAACAACAAAATCGAGCCTATTGTCACAGATTTTAAAGCTGTGTTTACTTCTTACTTTTCAAGAGTAGTGAGAAATGTTTCTCGTCTTAGGAGAATAAAAGAGCTGACATTGTATTTACCGTTAACAGAGAAAACAGAAATCAATATAAACTGTATGCCAATGCACCTTAGTAACAATGGCACTATATGTAAATACACAGTGCAACATTAATTCCTATATTGCTTTAAGTGTCTGTGGAGGGGTAATAGGGCCTTTTGTTACAATAAGTGGCGAGAAGGCAAAAGCACAGAATTGATAGCCAGCAGCAATTCATTCTGATGGGGTTACTGTTACAGGGGCTGTACAGTGCATGGCTATTTGAATAAGCACCATTTGTCATTGTCATCGCCCCTGTGGATATATGGCTTGAAGGAATTGAAAAATTCCTTTCTGGGCCAGCTCCTACAATTGCTAAGATCTGGTGGCGATATGTCAGGATTTATCTGCTCCACCTCAGCGAATCAGCTAACACGGTCTGGGACAAAACTGGAAAGCTGACGGAAAATTAGGTGTGCTGGGTGGCATTTGGCTTTACTGAAACCCCCATCTGCTGTAGGTAATACAGGCATGTATGTATTGAGGGCAAAAATATAGCCAGAGATTTGAGGATTTTGGGGGGAATTTGTGACATTAATGTTTCACTGCAGCAGGGGGGGTAACCACAGGGTATGTACTGTATAGGGATCCTCAACTTCAATGCAATACATTTTAAGATAATTGTTTTTTGAGACCCTTTACATACATTTATTGATATCATCACTACTTCGAGTTTTTGGTTACATCAGCGACACACTTTTAACTTACATTTACTAAAACAGTGAGTGTAAGATAGCTCAACGAAACAGACTTTGTTTGTCTACACTCCTTGGACCACTGTATCAATGCAATATACTTCGGATAGACGAGGTGAAAACAAAGCACCAATTTTGTAAAAAGTCACAAAAGATGTCATAAAAAGTCATAGTATGCCCTAAAACATTTCATAATGTATTATATAATATAAACAATATCATAAAAGTGATAGTATAGTATGTCATAAGAAATTATATTAAGTCATAGTATAGAATAGTATGTCAAAAAAAAGTCGTAGTATAGTATGTTGAAAAAAGTCATAGTGTAGTATGTTGAAAAAAGTCATAGTATAGTGTCACTTTGCTTTGGACATCTGACTTAAACAAATATGCTCTTGTTGGGAATTGAACTCCCAACCTAAGACTCCAAAATCAGTCTTCTAACAGTCATAATTTAGCATGTTGAAAAAAAACATAAAGAGTCACAGAATAGTATGTTGAAAACTCACAAGCCCCCGGCCGAGAGCCGCTACGTTGGAGTTTACCTCGGTGGACGAGAGGGTCGCCTCTCTACGCCTGCGGGTTGCGGGGGGGATCTGACTGTTGTTTGTGCATATGCACCAAACAAAAGTTCGGAGTATTCAGCCTTCTTGGAGACCTTGAATGGAGTCCTGTATGGGGCTCCAGTGGGGGACTCCATAGTTCTGCTGGGGGACTTCAACGCCCCCGTGGGCAATGATGGAGATACATGGAGAGGTGTGATTGGGAGGAACGGCCTCCCTGATCTAAACCAGAGTGGTTGCCTGTTGTTAGACTTCTGTGCTAGTCATGGATTGTCTATAACAAACACCATGTTCGAACATAGGGATGCTCATAAGAGTACTTGGTACCAGAGCACCTTAGGACGAAGGTCAATGATTGATTTAATAATTGTTTCATCTGATCTGAGGCTGTATGTTTTGGACACTCGGATCCAATCCAATCCAATTAAACTTTATTTATATAGCACATTTTAACAAACACAAGGTTTCCATAGTGCTTTACAAAAAGAACCATCAACCTGCCTGTACACAAACAAACATATATACAAGGGCTGAAAGATGCAACAAGTAAGAAAAAATGCAGCATAAAATGAGGAAAGGGGAGGAGAAAAAAAGCAACTCCCAGACTATGCTCCTGTGAGGAGTACAGTGTGGGAACAGGAAAAAACACCTCAGCAACAAGCACATGATCACGAGACATAACAACACGAGTCGACAACATGACTTGCAACAGGGGCAGCTTTTTGGGGCTTTGAACAGCTGTCACAGTCTTTTCAATTTGTTGATAAACCAGGGCAATGCCTAATCCGGTCAGCAAAAGGCTTGTTATCATGGTTCCGAATAGGTAGATATCCTCAACGTCCTCCACGGAAAGAGCCGCCAGACAAACGACCTGCCACCTCTCCCACGTATCCATCGTGTAGCCAGCTGCAAACGTTCCAGCAGGGAAAGCAGGTTCCCGCGAACCCAAGCTTCTCGTTGAGAAAATGGTGTCAATTGCGTTGAGAGACCAGTTGATCAAATCCATGATTTTTGAGTTTGGAGAGCAGTGTGGAGAGAGTCTCTCAAAAGTGTTAGACAAAGACTAGACGAGACAAGAAGAGCAAAGCAGGGGAGGTGTTGGAGTGGAGAGGGAGAGAAAATGCGACCGCCTTCATTGAGAGCTAGAAGAAGAATGATGAAGAGAAGGGCTGAACTGTCAACCGATCACCACCTGGTGGTGAGTTGGGTCAGGGGGTCGGGGAAGACTCTGGACAGACCTGATACGGGTAGTGCGGGTAAATTGGGAACGTCTGGAGGAGGCCCGTGTCTGACAGACTTTAAACTCATACCTCCGGCGGAGCTTTTCGTGCATCCCTGTGTAAGCTGGGGGCATTGACCCTGGGTAGACAATGTTCAAAGTTTCCATTGCTGAAGCTGCGGCGGGGAGCTGTGGTCTTAGGGTCTTGGTTTGCCTCATGGGGCGTTAATCCACGAACACCGTGGTGGACTCCAGTGGTCAGGAAGCCGTCCCACTGAAGAAGGAGTAGGACTCCGGGGGCAGTTGCAAGGTACCGAGGGGCTGCAGCCTTTGCCGTGAAAGTGGTGTGGGAGAAGTTCGGAGAAGACATGGAGAAGGACTTTCGGTCGCCACCAAGGTGCTTCTGGGAACAATGCGGATTCCGTCCTGGTTGTGGAACAACGGATCAGATCTTCACTCTCGCAAGGATCCTGGAGGGAGCCTGGGAGTATGCCCATTCGGCGTATGACCAGGTCCCTCAGGAGATACTATGGGAGGTGCTGCGGAGGTATGGGGTGAGGGGGTCTCTTCTCAGGGCCATCCAATCATTGTATGACCAAAGCGAGAGCTGTGTCCGGGTTCTTGGCAGTAAGTCGGACTCGTTTGAGCTTTGTCACCAATCCTGTTTGTAGTATTTATAGACAGGATATCAAGGCGTATTCAAGGTGGGGAGGGGTTGCAGTTCAGTGGGCTGGGGATCTCATCGCTGCTCTTGGCAGATTATGTGGTCCTGATGGCATCATCGGCCTGTGGCCTTCAGCACTCACTGGATCGGTTTGCAGCCGAGTGTGAAGCGGCTGGGATGAGGATCAGCACCTCTAAATCTGAGGCCATGGTTCTCAGTAGGAAACCGATGGAGTGCCTTCTCCAGGTAGAGAATGAGTCCTTACCCCAAGTGAAGGAGTTTAAATACCTTGGGGTCTTGTTCACGAGTGAGGGGACAATAGAGTGGGAGATTGGTGACGCATCGGGAGCGGTATTACATTCAATGTATCGCACTGTTGTGACAAAAAGAGAGCTGAGCCAGAAGGCAAAGCTCTCAATCTACCAGTCAGTTTTTGTTCCTACCCTCACCTATGGTCATGAAGGCTGGGTCATGACCGAAAGAATGAGATCCAGGGTACAAGCGGACAAAATGGGTTTCCTCAGGAGGGTGGCTGGCGTCTCCCTTAGAGATAGGGTGAGAAGCACAGTCATCCATGAGGAGCTCGGACTACAACCGCTGCTCCTTCACGTCGAAAGGAGCCAGTTGAGGTGGTTCGGGCATCTGGTAAGGATGCCCCCTGGGCAACCCCCCTAGGGAGGTGTTCCAGGCATGGCCAGCTGGGAAGAGGCCTCGGGGAAGACCCAGAACTAGGTGGAGGGATTATATCTCCAACCTGGCCTGGGAACGCCTCAGGATCCCCCAGTCGGAGCTGGTTAATGTGGCTCGGGAAAGGGAAGTTTGGAGTCCCCTGCTGGATCTGCTCCCCCTGCAACCCAACACCGGATAAGCGGACGTATGTCGACAAAAGTGATAAATAAGTTATAGTATAGTATGTCGAAAAAAGTGATTAAAAAGTCATAGTATAGTATATCAAAAAAAGTGATTAAAAAAAGTCATAGTATGGTATGTCAAAAAAGCTCATAGTATAGTATGTCGTAAAAAAGTGATTAAAAAGTCATAGTATAGTATGTCAAAAAAGTGAAAAAAGTCATAGTATAGTATGTTGAAAAAAGTGATAAAAAAAGATCATAGTATAGTATGTCGATAAACGTCATAGTATAGTGTGTCGAAAAAGTCATAGTATAGTATGTAAAAAAAATGGTAAACGAAAAAAGTAAAGTCCCAGACCAGACTGGCAATTGAACCTGGGTCTGCAGTGCCCACTTGCCAGTTTTATTTGGAATAGCACTAACCTCTGAGCCTCCATACACTGTAGGATAATGTCCCGAAAAAAGTGATTAACAAAAATCATGGTATGGTATGTCGAAATAAGTCATAGCATAGTATGTCAAAAAAGCTCATGGTATAGTATGTCGTAAAAAAGTGATTAAATAGTCATAGTATAGTATGTAGAAAAAAGTGATAAAAAAGTCAAGAGAAGTCAAAGCCCAGACTGGTGATTGAACCAGGGTCTGAGTCTGCAGTGCCTACTTGCTGGTTTTATTTGGAGTAGCACTGACCTCTGAGCCTCCATATACCATAAGGTAATATGTCAAAAAAAGTCATATTATAGTATGTCGAAAAAAGTGATAAAAGAAAGTCATAGTATAGTATGTCGATGAAAGTCATAGTATAGTATGTCAAAAAAGTCATAGTATAGTATGTCGAAAAAAGTCATAGTACAGTATGTCGAAAAAAGTCATAGTACAGTATGTCAAAAAAAGTCATAGTCGAAAAAACCTAAAGTCCAAGCCCAGACTGGTGATTGAACCTGGGTCTGAGTCTGCAATACCTATTTGCTGGTTTTATTTGGAGTACCACTGACCTCCGAACCACCATACACTATATTCAGTCCCTCCAGAAAAACGCGATTATGCGATCGCAGAATTCAATGCATAATCAGCCAAAGTCCGCATATTAATGCGGGGGCCGCATTTTTTCAAATACGCCGCACTTTCGCCGCATAAATTGCCGATTTCCGCGCAAAATATGCGGGGCTTGCATGATTTCATAATCCCCGCATTTTCGTTGCAAAAAAGTCACATATATCTCAGCAGAAAGTTGAAAAATGTTGCGTTTACTTCACACAAGAGCAGCCATTTTCCCCTGTTGCCATGGGAACGTTATGAAGTGACGTAATTTCACCTACTGAGAACACTGTGTTGGGGGAATCACTTTTTTTCTCTTTTTCATCAAACCGCAGTTTTTGCAAGTTCCCGCAAGTTCCCGCAATTTTTGCAAGTTCCCACATTTTCATCGCATAAAATGGCATAAATATCCCGCATATTCCATCGCATTTTTTAAGAAAACGTGCCGCATAATCAAGGATTTTTGCCCGCAACAATCACAAAAAAACTCCGCGTTTTTCTGGAGGGACTGTATATTATATTATGTCGAAAAAAGTCATAGTATAGTATGTCGAAAAAGTCATACTATTATAGTATGTCAAAAAAAGTGATAAAAAGTCGAAAAGAGTCTCTGAGCCACCATACACCATAGCATGATATGTCGAAAAAAAAGTCATAGTATAATATGTCAGGAAAGGTCATAGTGTAGTATGTCAAAAAAAGTGATAAAAAAGTGGAAGTCCCAGCCAAGACTGGTGATTGAACCTGGGTCTGAGTCTGTAGTGACTACTTGCTGGTTTTATTTAGAGTAGCACTAACCTCTGAGCCACCATACACCATTGTGTAACATGTCAAAAAAGTCATACCATAGTATGTCAAAAAAAGTGATTAAAAAAGATCATAGTATAGTATGTGGATAAAATTCATATTATAGTATGTCAAAAAAGTGATAAAAAAGACAAACAAAGTCCCAGCCAAGACTGGTGATTGAATCTGGCTCTGCAGTGCCTACTTGCTAGTTTTATTTGGAGTAGCACTGACCTCTGAGCCACACCATACACTATAGTACAGTGTCTCTAAAAAAGTATCATAGTATGTCGAAAAAAGTGATAAAACATCAGAGTATTGTATGTCAAAAATCTCATAGTATAGTATGTCGACAAAGTCAGAAAACGTCGAAAAAAGTCATAGTATTGTAAGTCGAAAAAAGTCATAGTATTGTAAGTCGAAAAAAGTCATAGTATTGTATGTCGAAAACAGTCATAGTATAGTATGTCGAAAACAGTCATAGTATATAGTATGTAGTCATTGTATAGTATGTCAAAAAAGTCATAATGTAGTATGTTGAAAAAAAGTCATAGTATAGCATGTTGAAAAAAGTCTTTAAAAAGTCATAGTATAGACTCTGCAACCAGTCTTCTTACAGACTGAGCTATCAAACAAGTCATAGTACTGTATGTCGAAAAAATCATGAAAAGTCATCATATAGTATGTTGAAAAAAATATAAAAAGTCATGGTATAGTATGTTGAAAAATCATAAAAAAATCTTACAGTATAGTATGTTGAAAAAAGTCATAAGAAATCATGAGAAAGTATGTTGAAAATAAGTCATAATATGGTAATATTATAATATGGTCGGAAATAGGTCGGAAACTCATAGTATAGTATCGCGGAAAAACTCATGATAAAGTCATAGTATGTCCAAAATAGCTCTTGATGCGAATCTCCCAACCTAAGACTACCCAACCAGTCATCTAACAGACAGAGCTATAAAACAAGTCATAGTATTGTATGTCGAAAAAAAGTCATAGTATACTATGTTGAAAAAAAGCATGGTATAGTAAGTCAAAAAAAGTCATAGAATTGCATGCCGAAAAAAGGTCTTAGTATAGTGTGACTTTCCTTTGGACATCTGACTTAAAAAAAACCCAGCCTTTTATGGGAATCCAACTCTCAACCTAAGACTCCAAAATAAAAATAAATCATAAAAATCATAGTATAATGTCAGAAAAAGTCATAGTATAGTATTTAAAAAAAAAAAACTAAAAAGCCATAGTATAGTATGTCATAAAAAAGTCAAACAACCTCTATGGATAAATATACATATTGAAAACAACATATGAAATTCAATATCTCAGAAATTGAGCTGAGCACAGCCATTATTTGACATTTCATCTTACACATCAGGAAAACAAGGCCAAAGAAAACACATACATGTCCTTCGGGTGTCTTTCTTATCTCATATGTTATAATAGTTCATCTTGACTCCATTTGACTTTCAATCTCCCCTCTCATTCTTTTCTTTCAGCTTTCCCAACAAAGCAAACCTACATCAGCTACAGCAACCATGCAATCTAAGGGACAATGGTTGTTACCACAATTCAGGATTTTCCACCTAGACGGAGAAAAACATGCAGTGGGGTTTCACACAGCCGGCATAAAAAATGGATGTGTCATTGTATGGGTGGAGATCACAGAAGCGTTGCCCAAAGACGTGACTTGGCGAGGAGAGACCACAGGGATGGACTAAACAGGGGACCAGAACAGATAACTACAATTGTAAGGTTCCATCTTCTCTCTGCCTCACAAGAATACACAAAAAAAAAAAAAGATTAAAATGAGTAATACTTGCATGGCAGAGGCCTGGAGACTGATGGATGGAGCGTTTGAGTTTTGAGTGTTTACATTTCAGCTATGCCCTCTTTCAAAGACTTGTCTGTCATCTTGAACAGTGCTGACTGAAACCAAACTTAAATCAAGAATATGTTCAGGTGTTCTCAATGTCGTAATTGATCTTAAACCCTCAAGGCATCACAAGGGATTAATCATCACCAAAAAGGCATGAAATCATGACCCATGGATTTCCATAGGGGTAAGGGTTGCGTTTGTTTTTATTTCTAAATGTATTTCTGTATCATGAGTCAAATTACTGGAAATGGCGATCATCTCACCAATGAAACCAATCTGTACCAGACTCCATGCCTTTTGTTCCCCTCTTCCAGGTTTCCACTGAGTCAATAATAACTACATTTAGATGGTCTCTGCCAATTTTGAGCATGCCAGTTTCAACATCCTGTGTTGTGTTGTTAAAAAAAAAAAAAAAAAAAAAAAATCAAGAAAAGAAAAAAATATTATCTTTGGAATGCGTTTAAACTCTGTTGCAGCGTTGTTAACACTTGTTTAGGCCCGGGCCTATTGTACGTTTAAAAAAATTTTCTCAAATGGTGAAGGTCTAGTGAGTGATTATTTATCTGTGCTTAAGTGAGGTCATGACTGCATTACCAGCTAGCCCAAGGCTGTCACTGCCCTCCGCATACCTGTCTGTGCTTTGAAACAGTGGCTTGTGGTTTTATCCAGGAGATGTTCCTGTAAGCTGTCGTCCAGGATGACCCTCCCATCACTGCCACCAGCTATTCTCTTGGTCACACGTAGTGTAAGGGTAAAGCTTAGCTGTACAGATCCATTAGGAGGGGAATTAAGATGAAGTATGCCCTTCAGAGGATTGTGCAATATGACCTGAAGGTGATACCCATAATGCACCGGCTACTGAGAAAATTCATTACTATACATGTCCTCCGCAGGCACTCTCGTGATGAGGAGGAGGTGTCGGGAAGTTCTAAGGCTTTTCAATAAATGAAAATCGAATCGCAAAAGTATACAATATCTCTATCAATCACCCTCAGCTCGCTGAACAGATTAATAGTTGGCTTCATGCAGTATAAAAGCCCTCTAATGTCTTGGGGAAAAAAACATTGTGGGTCATTTGTGTTGTGAATTCAATTCTGCTCTTCATGCCTCCCTCTGTATTACTTTCAACACCATTTGTGTTGCAGAATAAAATGTGAGTGCTGACCAAATTAAATGGCAAGTTAATGTATGTTATTAAATAGATTGATGATGTCTGCTTTGTGTCCTGACATATCTTAACATTGGGGAAAATGTACAAAAAGATACAGTGCCTGGCTATCTGATTATGTATTTGTAAAACCTCATGAAAACTAATGAAGTGTGTGAAGCATGTTTAGTTTTTTTATATACAAAATTTGATTTCTATTAAAAATGTTTTCAAACTTCAACATATGTTTTAAGGTTTGTGATTTGGTTTCTTTTACGAGTTAGTTTGTTCATTGATTTGACCCTTAGCTTAAAAAAATAAAGGGAGGGAGCCAAATGATTAGCAGCTCTTCTGAGTGAGTGTGTGTTTTTTTTATTCCTGTTGTAAACTAATAATACAGATTAAAAAGCAGTTTGTCAGTCCTGAAGAAAAAAGAGAATGGCTGTCATCCTCTGAATAATATGCTGCCAAAACTGTTCTGATAATAACACTGGAAGGACAAAGAATTGGTGGAGGGAAGCATGAAATTATTTAAAATTAAAGGTTTGAGGCTACTTGAAACCAAGGCCTCTCTGCATGCAGCGAGCTCTCAGGATTTATCATCTTCTCCACGCCTCTCTGATACTGTGAGCCCACTATACAAAAGGCTCGAGAATAACAGTTGTTGCATAGCAAGTGTGCAAAATGTAAGTACTAGATTACTGCAACATGCAGAGCAGAGTATATAACATCTCCACACGGCAGAGACAGAATGAGGTGTCTGCAATGTTTAATGTCATACTGTATGTCTACAGGCTTTTGCATGACACACACTCTTGTGATTTCCTTTTCTTAATCTAGAAATATCTCATGCTACTCTGATAGCAACAATAAAGAACATTGTATGAGAAAGTAATGTAGACATTTAGGTAACATTATGTAAATTATGAAGAATTTAAAGCATCTTTTTAGAACCACAATCAGCAAAAATAAGGCTCAGTATCATTTTTCTATTTTCATTTTGCAAACTATGGAAATTTCAGTATGACGTCACAGGCTCACATTTATGCATCATGCATCACTTTCTAATGCATTACCACGTAAAGAAATATTTAAAGGTCCCATATCATGCTCATTTTAATGTTCATACAGGTATTTTGGGTTTCTACTAGAACATATTTACATGCTTTAATGCAGGGCTGGACTGGGGTGAAAAAATCAGCCCTGGAATTTTGAGACCAAGACCAGACCACCACAATCGGCTGGAACCCAACAGTAGCCTACCTTCAACACATGTACATACCAGCAGGGTTCAAACATAGCACCATTTACCAGCCAAATGCAAAAATAAGTAAACATTCACTAGTATTTGGCTGGTGGACAAAAATAATTTTGAACCTGGCATTCCAGCCCTTAATACTGCCATTTAGCTGAGTGGTTAGTAAGAGAGTATAATAATGTACTCACTGATTCAAAAAGGCTGCCTGGCTCCTGATGGCAAGAAGGCTAAAGGTTGAGGGGGGAGCATAGCTGTCATCAAGATGTCTTGTATTGTAAACTAGGGACAAGTCTGTAAATTAAGCTAAAGCTGCATTTTGTACACAGTAACCTTATGCAACTTGTGTTGCACAGTCCTGCACACGCTATTCTAATTATCGACAATTGGTGGCGGTAACATGCCAGTGAATGCAACAATGGGCCAACAAAAGAAAGGAAGAAGAAGACTGCTCGTAAGTAAATACACTTTTAAAGGATTTGTTTTCAGATGTTTCCAAAAATCATATCTGCAAATGTAATATACCTTTATTTGAATAGATAGATAGATAGATAGATAGATAGATAGATAGATAGATAGATAGATAGATAGATAGATAGATAGATAGATAGATAGATAGATAGATAGATCCTGTAATGTCCAAATATTAGATCAAATTCTAGAGAACAACAGAGGAAAAAAAAAACTTTTCTTAAACGACTTTTTGGGATCATGGCAGCACCAGGATTGTCACTGTTATTTCTCCGACAGCTGGCCTCTCCACACTTCAATGCATCTCACCCTGAAAGGCAACCACTTTCAATAAACTTGAAGAATATTTAGGACAACTTGAAATGTTGTTCAGCAGCGTAATGGCAAAACACATTCAGAAACAAATTTCTGTGGGCAGTTATGATGACACGAATACTAAGGAGTTCAGTGCAATCTACTCAACTGTGTAATTGCACACATTATAGGGAAATACTGCACACATGCTCAGATTGACGTTGAGAGGAAGACTTATATGAACTGGTGACACTATAAATGTTACAACTACACCACGTTGATGATGAGGTGGTCTTATGATGTGAAAGCTGTCAACAAATTGCAGGAAAAAAAAGATTCCTCCTGCCTGTAGATCTCTCCTCTTTGCTACGTGATCACAGTGATGATGACAGCGTCTTCAGATTAGTTGAGTGAATTCATTAAAATACTGCTCCCACATGAGTGGGACATATTAACATGAGCATACATGTTAATACATGAGATACAGTATCTCAGGACATATCCTCATTGCAATTATTAATCTTTTCATATGTTTCCTAAGACAATCGAATCATGTCGAAGTCCGTAAAAAGTGTAAACGGAAAACGTTTCTTTCTCGCTAGAAAGCTCTCAGAAAGTAATTTAATTTGGTTTAAGTCATCAAATAATTTCATTTAATTAATTATTTAAATTGTGTCTGGTTCCAATAGACAGGGACACTGAGTCAAAGCCATCTTCAGCAGTAAAGCGCCAGTAAAGAGACAATCCTCGGGCAAGTATGAATAGCTGAGCAGAGAAAAAGTATATCAAGTCCTTTCCCTTGTGCGCCTCAGGATAATACGGTAAAACTGCCCTCAGGTGACAGAATGAGCACAGGAACACATTTGTCTAGAATTGAGCACCAATATACTGCAGGATTAAGAGAAGCAATGCAGTGAAGTTTCTCACAAGGGTCCTTTGACTGAGCTCTCTCAGCTGTGCACCATTGTTATTGTATACCATCATAAACAGACAGAACACAGACAGTGCCTGCTTTGCTGTAGCGATGTTCCAGCAGAAGAGGCCGCGCCAGTCGCAAAAGGCTCAGCAATTCTCTGTGGACGGCGATAGATAGAAGAGCAAGTTTAAGCAAACAGAAGTGACTCTGAATATATGTATGAAGCAAAATAACATGTAAAAACTAGAAGTATTTGTGAAACAGTGCAGCAGTATTCTCATGACGACGTGTTTGTGCCATAAGAATCATAGCCTCACATTTTCTCAGATATTCAACTAATAATTCATTCACCTTTTGTCTTTGATAATGATGAATGATCAGAGACCTGGTACCGTAGCTTATAAACAGTGCATACACTATGTTGCTAGGAAACAGTAGCTTGTGAATATCCTGCAGTTATTGCACAATCAAAGGAGTAATGTTCTAATAGTAGTAGTTTTTGTATAGTTTATCTTCTGATTGTGATGTGCTAAAGTGTTACCAGCATATTGCTTTTTCACTCATGCGTTGCACCATCATTTGTACATTGCACCTACATTTTTACCAGCCGTGACAGTGACACTGATACTGTTTTCAACTGTGTGCATGCGTGTGTGCATGCGTGCGTGCGTGCGTCAACAATGGAAAAACCTAGTCCTGGAGACACATACTGTAGTAGGAACTACCACAGAGGTGGCTTTGAGTACTTTGCCCAGTGTCTGCTGCCAGATTTTATTCAATTCAATTCAATTTTATGTATAGTATCAAAGCATAACAAGAGTTATCTCAGGACACTATACAGATAGAGTAGGTCTAGACCACACTCTATAATATACAAATACCCAACAATTCCAGTAATTCCCCCAAGAGCAAGCATTCAGTGCGACAGTGGCGAGGAAAAACTCCCTTTTAGGAAGAAACCTCGACAGACCCAGGCTCTTGGTAGGCGGTGTCTGACGGAGCTGGTTGGGGGTGTGATGAACAGTGGTAATAACAGTCACAATAAAGATAATGGAACAGTGATTAGAAATAGTAGTCGTAGTAGTTCATGGCATAGCAGGGCACTGCAGGGCGTTACAGGATGTAGCATGGCACAGCAGAGCATAGCAGGGCATAGCAGGGTGCAGCAGAGCACCGCAGAGCATAGCAGGGCGTAGCAGGGTGCAGCAGGGCACCGCAGAGCATAGCAGGGCGTAGCAGGGTGCAGCAGGGCACCGCAGAGCATAGCAGGGCGTAGCAGGGTGCAGCAGGGCACCGCAGAGAGTAGCAGGGTGCAGCAGGGCATAGCAGGGAGTGCAGCAGGACCACGGCGACAGCTGCAACCATGATTTTGGTGCCACCCTAATCCAAGGAATCATGCTGGGTGAAAAAACAAAACATAAGGACTCCGGGGAATAGACTCCCCAGAGCTTGGTTAGTAACAAGCATTTCTGGGACATGGATGCACACATATGGAAAGAGAGGAGAGAAGCTCAGTGTGTCAAAGGAAGTCCCCCGGCAGTCTAAAACTATAACAGCATAATTAAGAGAGACAGGTTATCACCGCAATAGTGTTACAACTGTGCGTGATTCGGTCACACAACTGTACAACTATGTAGTTGAGATCAAAATGAAGGCCAAGTTGGAAAATGGATGACGCCGATTTGGCGGCACGACTTATGTGAGCCCATCGCAAGATGGTCTCTAGTTATTTAATTCATTTTGACCTTTCCATTTATTCTACCTTATTTAAGAATGTATTAGAGTTATGGATGTCAGTTTGGCATGGCTGATGGATACAATAACAAAAAACAGTAATCTTACAATCAATACAAATGTAAAGAGGACAGTAAAGCCTTTTTAAATTCAACAGTGCATATTCCCACAGTCAGTATAATTTTTGCAAAGTATGTTTAATCAATAGTAGTTCAAACGCTACCGTATGATTCCATGAAAAGACCAAAACCAACGTATTAGTCTTTCTCTCAAACTTTCCAACTTCCCTCACACGTTTGTGGCACTCATGAATACTTCCATTTTTGTATTTGATTTCCTAAAACACCTGGGCACTGTAGCTTTAAGCAAACCTTTCACATACAGGAGTAAATGTTGAATTTGTTGGGGACAATTTGTATGCCAGTGTGTATTTACAACACAACATTTAGACCTATACCTGTATATTTACATCTTTTGCAATGTGTACCATGTTTTTAGGGCCAAATATTTCCTTTGGCAAAAATAGTTATATCTTATCTTCTTTTAGAAGTACATGTATTTCCATTATTATTACAGTATTTTTACATTTACAACAGCAGAAGAGTGTATGTGGGATTGACTCTAAATAAACTATACTGACTATAAAAAAAGAAAAAGGCTTCACATTATCATATGTAATTATCGGCTGGAATTCCATTCTTGGAACAATAACAACAATTAGTGTTAAAAATAATTTAATTTATCTGTATCTTAGAATAATGTATCAGTCACTGGTATATTATGCATCCCTATAATGTATGCAGATTTCATATTCATCTTTAATTTAACATTTATAATTTATTTTGAAAGGGACAATGTACAATATTAGACATTCATTTACCACTTGATGTATTGTACCAAAGTGAGCTTAAAGTCAATTTTAATTAGCAGGTTACTATGTATTTATATGTAGTAAATGTAGGCCTATATCTGTATATGTATTTATTTTGCAATGTGTACCATGTTTTTAGGGTAAAGTTATATATTATCTTCTTTTAGAAGTACATGTATTTCCATTATTATTATTTTTATTTGTATTATACTGTAACTCCATCAGTATTGATGTATGTAGATAACAGAATAATAAACATCCAATACCTGTGTTCCTGTGTCATAACAATTAACTTCTCCTCTCCCTTTACTAATACAGTTTCTGTCATTATGAAAAATATGTAACGGTCATCCACAGCAGACAAAGATGTCATCTTATCTCTGAGGTTGTGGTTTTTAAAGAGAACACACAGCCAGATGATTACTGGCTTCCACTGAACGACACTTCTAATTGAGGGAAGTAGGGGAAGCAGACCAGTGCTGTATGTAGAGAGCCCCAGGTGAAAGACAGATACTCGGGTAACATGTTTCCCTCATGGAGAGAAAAAAGAAACTGTGTGAGGAGGTGGGTGAAGCATTTACAATGAAACTAGGCCATCCTAACAAGGACTGGGAAAGACTGTGACAGTAGAATACAGAGCCTGGTATACCACAGCCAAAGTCTCTCATATTCACTGCCAATATTGCTTGCATTTGCTATGCACCATTTCACTCTCTCCTTTAAGCTCTGCCGCCCTCAAATGCATTATGATGTTGTATGGTACATATATTTCCTTAGGTTTTCTGTCAGGGGGCTGGTTCACTTTAAGTATCTGGACTTTAGTTGTTCAAATAATGACAAAGAAATGCTTTCTTCCCCACATGTCAGCTCTCACATGTCATTCCTTTAATCAATTTAATTTGTATTTTGTTATGTTTCAATATTTTCACATTTCACAACAACTGAATTTCCATTGCACTGCCACGTCTCCTGTTTGAACACCTACACGTATCTGATATTTACTTATTTGGATTGGAGTTGGAATTATGTTCTGATTCTTTACATATACGTCATGGCTCTATAGAAGAAGTGTCGGTTGGTCCACCACTATTTCAGAAAAAAATTGTTGGATGAAATGTTGCCATGAAATTTTGCAAAGTCCCCAGAGGATGTATCGTGCTGACTTTTGTGATCCTCCAGCGCCACCATAAGGTTGGCATTTGTGGTTTTAAAATAAAAACATGAAAATGGATCAAGATATTTATGTTCCCTTTAGTATTAATGTAATTACTCTGGTGATTCATTTACATTACCTTATACTTTTTTATATCGTGCCACTCTTAGACCAAAATTTCACACGCTTTCACTATGCTAACACAGTACACTAAGACAGTACAGCCTCACAGAGCCCCTGGCATTTGCTGTGGACTCTTACACCGTGTCTCGAATCCACACTACATACTTATTCTAATTCTATGTAGTGTGTTCACACTAGAAAAGTATACTCAAAGAAATTGATTGTTGAGTGTGTGAGTCTGTTATCACACTGTTATCACACTATTCTCCCACAATGCAATGTACGCAAAAAATGGACGAGATGTTCTGATACAACACATCACTAGAAATGGAAACACATCCCGAACACAACACAGCAGAAACAAAAGCAGAAACCCTGAATCCAGATGGAGAAATGTTGGTGCTGCTATTGATCAACAGTCCTACCAGTCAGTTTACTTATGACAATCTGTGCCTGGTCAGGGGCAAAAACAAGCACTTTTAGTGGATGTACATTGACAGGCATTTGCTCTGGCTATAGGATTACATTGCAGCCCGCCCGGTTGGCGGCTGCCCGTCACAGCATTCTTACTCAATACTGGACCAGTTTCAAAGATTTAGAGACAGTCACTTACACACAAGTGCATGTGAAAATAGGGTCCAGGTTGAAAAATACTAAAATCACCTTTTCTTTAATCATAATTTTTTTATGTCTTTTAACTGATACGTGGTATCTTCATACTTAAAGAAATACATACAAAATAAAGCAAGTGTACAACAATGGAGCAGGATGTGAGTTAAAATATTAAATTGAAGCTGGATTGGAGTGGTGATTGCGCAATATGTATAACACATTAAACAACAAAATGAGCAATGAGTATTCAGGGAAGATCCAAATTTGTCTTTTCCCAGGAGGGAATCTACAGCAACTTAGTTTGTGTGGACTTTGCAAAGAAGTAGGTCAAGTCGAGATAGAGGTGAACTCAATTCCTGAAGCTGTAAAAAAAAAGAAAAGAAAGAAAAACATGATTTATTGCGAGTCATTCAAATCCCCTCACTACCGGTGACACTGTAGATGACACTGTAGGTAAATGTGATGCTAAGGCTAAAAAAGCAAAAGTGTGTCTGGTCACGAAGAGGATGGGAGCTCATACAGTAATATATCTATACAGAGAGCACAAGAGGAAATTGCTCCTCGTTTTTAATGTAGTTCCACTTTCCAGGCAGATAGTCAGCACAGCCCTTCTAATATGACCACTCATATTTCAACTAATGTGGTCAACACTGAGCAATACTTGCTTTGATTATGTTTAGAAAATTTTGTTCTTTCCATCTGAAGGAACTAATGATCAATAGGGAATGTGATTTTCCACTGAGGCAGGTTGGTAACAAACTACACAGATTATGAGCTAGCAGGGAATGTTTATCTCCAACAGACTCACTTTTCTACCACATAAACTATCATTTTACTGGATTGATAGGGCTGTTAAACCTTCTATTGAGATTAATATTAAATCCACATATTTTCTGGACCAGGAGACGTTTGAACACATAAATAAAGCACCACTTAAATGGCTTTGCACAATCACTCCTTGAGTCAAACAGTGTTGATACAGATTGTTTGCTTGTAGCTCATCTCACATACGCTTATTAAAGCAAAATGTTGTTTTTTTGTTAATGTTTGTGTGTATGAGTTCGTTAGAAAGAAAACAAAACATATCAAATCATACTCACGATTCATAAAACAGAAATTAAGATATGCATAGTTGAAATAAAGTTTGGAAAGTTTGATTAGTTGATGTTGCTGTTGTATTTCACACAAGCAAACAAGACTGTTTTAATCTCTGTCTCTCATTTGTTGGGTTGTTTGCAGCATGGCCGTAACCAGGATTTTATGAATACTAAGTCAGCCAGAGCATGTGAACGCAGCTCGAGCGGGAGGATTTTGGATGGAGCACAGAGCGAATTTTTTGTTGACACGTCGCCTTATCTCCCGCTCTAATTTCGCTCTGGTACCTCTCACACTATGAGTTCAAAGCATGCCCGAGCCCGACCCATAATGCACTTGTGTATTGCACACCCACACTATGGATCATGTGAAAAGTAAAGAAAAACATTGTATTTCTCTGTAGGGTCCTTTCAATAATGTGGTCAGACATTTATAATAACAATCTAAGCCTGTCAGTGGCAAAAACATACTTTTAGTGAACGTACATTGATGGTGCATAATTGCCTCGAGCGATTACATTGCAGCCCGTCTCTCTGCTAGCAGCTGCAGGGCTTATGCTCAATACTGGACCAATCTCAAAAACTGTTGTCTTCATTAGTCACTTACAGGACCCAAAACATGGGAAAATAGGGTCCAGATTGAAAAATACCGAAGTTTCAGCTCCATTTCTAATGAACCTGCTGTACAACACTCTAAAAAAAAATGACAACTGCAGCTTTCCTTTATCTACATTAATATATTTCAATTCAAGTGTCAAACCTAAAGCTGATGGACCTATACCTGTCGGGATTGTCAATATACTGTCATTTTTTTTTCCCAGTGCAGCAAGATAAACATGACACTACTGTTTTTTGCCTGAATCTACCACTGGGTCTGAACAAAGTCTTCAAATGTATGGTCAATAACCTGTGATAAATGCTATTAGTCATAAAGTCCCTCTATTGTAGAGAGTCTGATACAGGGTCTCATCAAGCCTTATACAACTTAATCACTGGGAGATTAAAGTCTTGATTAATGCCTCTTTCCCGCTCCGTTCATGTGTCGCCTCAAGGCCTCACGCTGTGCTCCTACTGTATGATCATGGAAATAAAATAATATAAAAATAAAAGATCCGAACGCCACTGTTTCCATTCCTTCTACATGGGGGGACATACTTAACAAAACAACAAGAATGCTAGGTAAAGGATCATGGCTTATGAAACCAGATATCCTGCACCAATCAAACGGCAAGAAACAGCTGATTAAGCTATAAACTGAGCCAAAATGAGAAATCTACTGTGGAGGTAATGGGCACTCACACGGTAACCACACTGTAGATCTTAACCACACCAGTCCTCACTGATCTGTCAATTAAGTGTGAGGAATAGAAGGGTGCAGTCTGGTTTCTGGGTTTCTACAGCAGAGTCGAATACAACGCTCATAAAAGTGACATATTTCAGCCTCCTAATTATCAACCACCATCTGCCGAGTGTCTGAGGGATCATGATGATTTCTTTACACAATGCTAAACAATGATCCCCGACAAACTCACAAGGAAAACCAATTATATATTTAAGATATGTATTAGAGGTTGATCATTTGGTTACTGCATTAATAAGATCTGGTTGTACCTTGTGATGCACCTGACATCATGTAATGGGCAAGACGCTATTTTACAGCGGTGAGGATTGTAATGTGTCTGCAGACATTAAGCAACATTATCATTCATTTTGAGGCGTGTTTCCTGCAACCAGTTGTGTTTTGATGTACATCAACTCAAAATATATCTGCCTCCATAACTACTGAATGCCAACTACAACAGTGAGCTGAAAGATGCTCTGTACAACTGAAGGGTGGGCTCAGGGCCGGATTGGGACTCATTTTCAGCCCTGGAGTTTCATGCCTTAGACCGGCCCACTTTAGTTCACGACTAAAGGTTTAATTCATATTACTTTTATCCTATTCTCTTTCAATCGTGGGCTTTGTATATTCACTATTGTTTGATTAAAAACATAATGGGTCACTAGTAACACTTGGGCATAGAAAGTTGTTATATTGTAACTAATGTGATCACTGCAAAAAAAAAAAAATGCTTTTCTTAGTATTTTTGTCTTGTGTCCAGTCCAAATATCTAAAAAAAAATCTTACATCAAGATGCATTTACTAAAGCAGTATGAAAAAACACCTCAAAATTAAGTGATTTTTGCTTAAAACAAGTTACATTATCTGCCAAAAATAATTGTTTTAGATTTAGCTTGTTTTAAGCAACAACAAAAAAAACAAAATCACTTAATTTTTTCAGAAAACAAGACATCATTTCTTACGCCATTTCACTTGTCTAGTAAATGTATCTTGAATTAAGAATATTTAGATATTTGAACTGGAAACAAGTAAGATACTAAGTAAGAAAAGCATGTTTTTCAGTGATAACGTTTTCTTATTCACACATTATGGTACAACAGCAGCTTACCTGTGTCTCACAGTGAGAGCATTAGTCTCTTCACACCTGGCTCTGTGTCTGACACTAAATGACATGATTTACATTTATTTCTCACCACAAATATCCCCTTTTTACAAAGCTTTCAAATCAAGTCAAGTCAGTTTCATTAATGATTCATTATTATTAATGTATAATAATCTCAGGGCATGTTTCATTGAGCAGGGCTCTGGTGTGTTGGGCTCCTGACTGGAGCTCGGTAACGTTACCGGGCCTCGCTGCTCTTCACTGTTAGCAGCAAACCGGACTAGAGGCGGCTGCTGCTCAACAGCTACAAGAAAAACCTTTGATACATGAACGGTGGTTTGCAGACAACGTTGTTTTGCACGGTCGCGAGCATCTTGCACTGCTCCTAACTACCTTAACGTTAGCTTACTTACCGGCCTCGTTGTCTTCATTTGTTTTTTTGAGGAAAAATGTGCTTAGCTTAGAACATTTGGCTGCGTCACTTTATTGAAATTTATTGAAAAGATTTCTGGTACAGGATATACAATCCTCTATCCCAGACTCTAAAGAAAAACAGAAAACATATATATATATATATATATATATATATATATATATATATATATATATATATACACATTTTAACATTTTATAAAACACATAGTCACAATTGAAGTTTTATAACAATTCATAAATAAATGACATAAAATTAATTACAAAAATTACTGGCAAGCTTTATAATTATACATTACACATTTTGACAGGCCAAATGCATCCAGCTTATTCTTAAAGGTATTGATAGAAGGGGAATGCACAACTTCTTCAGGAAGGTCATTCCATGATTTTACCGCACGGAGTGTAAAAAAGTTCTTTCTCTTTTCAGACCGGCATGTTTTTGGGTAAAGTTTTAAAGAATTCCCTCGTGTCTCGTACCTATTGTTCCAAAACTGAAAGATAGGCTCAACTGTTACATCATATATTCCCTGTACAAGCTTATACACCTGAATCATATCTCCTCTGTATCTCCTATATGTGAGAGTTGGTAAACTTAATTTCCTCAGTCTCTCTTCATAAGACATGTTTTTCATTCCTGGAATTAATTTAGTAGCTCTTCTCTGGACCCTTTCAATTTTTTCTACATATTTTAATTTATATGGACACCAGACGGAGCTTGCATATTCAAGGTGAGACCTTACCAGGGATTTGTACAAAGGTAAAAATATATTCTTGCCTAAATTTTGAAACGTTCTTTTTATTATTGCAATCATAGATGTAGCTTTTTTAAGTTTTTCAGAAATGTGTGTGTGGAATTCAAGTGAACCATCCACCACAACACATATGTCCCTCTCCTCTTGTACTGGATTAACTACTACATCCCCAACTACATAATTGGCTACAGTATCATTTTTTTCCGAATATGTAAATGTTTACACTTTTCAGGACTCATCTTTAATAGCCACTGACTGCACCATTTGCCCATACTATGTAGATCTTCTTGAAGATGGGCGCGGTCTATGTCACTTGTTATTACTCTGAAAATTTTAGTATCATCCGCAAAAAGGTAAACATCAGACTGTATCATATCTGGCAGATTGTTTATATATATTACAAAGAGAACAGGGCCCAAGACTGATCCCTGTGGGACCCCAGATGTCACCGGCTTCCAGTCTGAGGCAGCACCATTCACTACCACCTGTTGTTTACGTTTGTACAAAAAATCCTGTATCCAATAAATAACTGTTGTCTAAACAATAAGATTTCAACTTTGATATCAGTCTTTTTTGAGGAACAGTGTCAAAGGCTTTTTGAAAGTCCAGATATACACAGTCAACTGCCGATCCTCTATCCAAGGCTTGTGAACATTTGTCAAGAACTGTGAGTAACTGAAGAGAAGTTGACCGCCCGGATATGAAGCCATATTGTTTACTGCTAAATAAGTTATTACTTTTCATATGATTCACTCTATATGTCCTTATAAGTTTTTCCATTGTCTTGCAAACAACTGACGTCAAACTAACTGGTCGATAATTTCCAGCTAGAGATTTATTTCCTTTTTTAAAAATTGCACTAATTTGAGCCTCTTTCCAGTCATTTGGTAAAACTGAATCCTCTAATGATTTGTTAAATAGTACAGTTAGCGGTTCAGCAATCTCAATCGCCAGTTCCTTCAAAATCCTCGGATGTATCAAGTCCGGTCCAGGGGATTTATATACATCAATTTTCTGTAAAAGCCGTTTTGTATCTTCTACTGTTATTTCAAAATTTTCTGTTTGCTGAACTTCCAACTTTGGTACTTCGGGTATCTGCCCATCAGGCTCTTTAACAAAAACACTGCACAAGTATTCTGACAATATATCTGCCTTTTCTATATCTTTCTCTGTTTTTAAAGAATTAGTATTAGTTTGATTGCAATATAGATCACCCACTGCTGTTTTTATTTTTGTCCTTTTATTTATGTAGTTCCATATAATTTTTGGTTTATGTTTAGATTGCTTGGCTAATTGCTCTTCATATTTTCGCTTTAAGTTTCGCGTTCTCATCCTCACGATGTTACTGACTTCCCGATAAGCTTGCTGTATTTTTGGTTTTTTTACTTCGTACTGCTTTCCTTCCAAGATTATTTTTCTCTTTGATTTTTGTTTTTGTAATGTCATCAAATGGAAAAGAGTATTTTTTTATATTATTATGGGACCTCATTTTAACAAGAGGTACAAACTTATCCTCTAATTCCTTCAACTTAGACTTTATTATTACCCATTTTTTATTAACATCATATGTGGATAGATGTGATATCCAATCAAAATTCTCTATTTCCCTACATGTTGGCCTTATTGTAATTCCTTCTTATGGATACGTTATTTAACATTTGTGTATAACAAATTACCTTAAACAACAGGACACAATGATCACTTTTGCCTAAAGGGCTTAGATATTGAACATCATCTATCATATATTCCTCATTTGTTATAATAAGATCCAATATGTGTGGTGTATCACCACCTCGCCACCTTGTTGGCTCTAAAACATGTTGGAACAACCATACATTTTGAATACAATCCAGGAACCTGTTGTCTAATGCTGTGGGATTATTTCCCTTCACTTCTAATAATCTCCAGTCTATATTTGGCATGTTAAAATCCCACTTTCCAAAGCTTTCTTCTTTTTTATTCTTGCCTTTTCAGCACCGCCTTTGCGCTTCCTGTTATCTATTTTTATCTGACTTTTTATTTTGAGCAACTTAGGTGCCGTGTCGGGGGGGGGCAGGGAGTCAAAAGATAATCACGTCATCATTAACCTGCAGGCTGCACTCTGTGAGAAAATATTAAATAAAAAAGAGTGGGGCTGCGATAAAATAATGAATAAAAAGAGTGGGACTGCAATAAAATAATGAATAAAAAGAGTGGGGCTGCTGTGAGTGCAGGCAGACTAGGGACAGCATCCATATTTCAATCCAGTGCCATGACAACAACGGCCCTCGTGGCCAAAAAAACAGACCGGCCCACCGGGAATTTTCCCGGGGCTCCCGATTAGCCAATCCGGGCCTGGGTGGGCTCATCATTATAAAGAACCCTTTCACATTACAATCACTGTAGCTATCAGACCCATTGCTAATGTAAGAATATGGATTAGTGCAGTTTTAAAGGAATAGTTTAACAGTTTGGTGAAACATTTTTTCGCTTTCTTGCAGACAGACAGATAAGAAGATTGACACCACTTTAATGTCTGTGGACAATGGAGTGTGGAGCATGTAGGCAGTTAGCTTAGCTAAGCATAAAGACTGAAAACAGTAAGGCAGTCAGTCACAATCAGTTTTTTCTCAGTCGTTTTCAATTATTCTGACACCACATGAATGCAGCTCAAATGCCCTGCCTTACAATGTTAATAAAAGTAAAACATGATTTGTGTTTTCACCCTGTGATTCAGATCAGCTCCAAAATGTAATGGGTACTTTATTCGCACATGCTATACCCTTCCACCAAGTTTCATGAAAAACGTTTTTCCGTAATCCTGTTGACAGACCACCAACCCCAAATCTCCTTGGCGGAGTAATAATAATAAGTGAGCTTTATAGGTGCTGGTCTTATGTTTTCTCTTTGGATAGAGCCAGGCTAGCTGTTTCCCCCTGTTTCCAGTCTTTATCATAAGCTAAGCTAAACGCCTTCTGGCTCTAGCTCCATACTTTACGCACAGACATGGTGGACAGAATACAAACAAGCATATTATAAGTATCTAACTACCTTTAATACTATGATACCAATGCTATAGCAAAGAAGCAAAAGCAGGGACAGAAGAAAAAACACCAAACATTAATGTATTTTCTGTATCATGTCTGTAGTAATTCACAATTCTAAAATCAGTCCCATTGTGCATGTTAAGCCTCCCATAACCTTAAAAACAATGTTCAGGGCAACGATTTATAGAATTTCAAAAGATTGTGAGCCAAATTCTTTAGGAGTGAAAAGAGGTTTCTGAAACGATTCAAAACATGCACTCAGAAAGCCAGACACATCTCACAGAGTTGTTGTTGAGAGCACTCAAGAAATGAGTACAGAAAACTGCTCTGCATATGTGTGAAAGTTAATAGAAAAGCATAGAAAATCATGGTGTGACAAGCTTTCTGAAAATTGCCCTGCCAATAGATATTACCTCATAAAGACCGGTTTAAGAGGTAGTGCAGGGAATATGTGTCAAGGATACACAGAAGCATCTGTTCTGAAGCCAAAGGAAAAAGATGTTTTCCATTCCTGTTTTTTCTGGAGTTCTTCCTTCCTATCTCTTTCTGCCTCTGAAAAATTCTGTCTATCTGCACGTCCGACCTGCGGACTGATACAGTAGATGAAGGACAGGTGATAAACTGCATGTCAGCAGCTGACTACTACGACATGTACTGTATAAAATAGATTAAACCAGCTGTGGAAAACAGCCAGTAGTCTGAAAGCATCTACTCTGTCCAATTAGAGGTTATAAATTACTCACTGCACACATGGAAACCAGCTCTGTCTGTAAACAGATTAGTCAATCAATGCTGTTTGTGTCTGGATGTTTTAAGCTGTCATTGTAATTTAAAAAGAAAACACTAAACATGTTTTTTTGCAGGTGTGAAAATAATGTACAGTATTTGTACATGTATACATTGTCTTACCAAAATTATAAGCATCATTTTTGTTTGACGAAAAGCAAAAAGCAAAGCTCTTAAGCTCTACACACTACGCAGAAACAGAAAGTAACAGTAAACTACATACCCAACAAGTCCCCCAGACCACCAGGGCCCACAAAAGCTCCATGTTTACTGTGTGCTCATTGGTTTGTGACAACTTAAAAATCCCCTAAGGAAATGTTATTTTATAGACATATTAAAATTTGATATGGGTTTTTTTCCACACAGAAAAAACACTACTCTTTCTCCCTCAATGATAATCTATAAATATGCATATTTAACTGCTAGACACAAGATGTGTCCTACTTCACTTAAAAAGTCCACTCTTTGTGTATGTTCAGTACACTGGAGACTTTGAGGTTTCACATCACACTTGTGTAAGTTCCACACTGGACCATGACTAACACATTGCAACTACATTAAGGTTAAGGTTAGAAAAAAATAATGGGTTAGGCAATTTAAACACTTGGTTATTATTAGAGGAAGGTTGTAATAGTTAATTTTAAAGCCCCATTGTGTAACGTTTGTAGTTGTTAATTATCAAAATCTGTATTGCCCTTCACAAACTTTTTTATGAATATTGACCACCAGCATCAATTTCAAGTATTCCTATTGGCTTGAAATTTTACATTTGCGCTTGCATGAACTGGGGTAGACGCTCCATATTCAGCCGGTAAGGGACATACAGGATATACTGCTCCGCCTTTCGCGTTTTTGACTCACAGCTGCTCGTCACTTCCCGGCCCCGGCAAGTTTGAAGAAGGAAACATGGAGGACCACACGTATTCAAAATCCAAATTTCAGGAACAGGAGTCTTCTTCTTCGCCCAGAATAAGAAAACAGATATTCAAAAGAGCAAGAGACTGCCATCATCAGTAAAAACAGTGAACATTGGAGCTGCTTTGGACGCACACACCAAATCCCAACTAGTTAATTATCCTCCGGACCACTGCAGTCTCTTTTTTTTCCTCTCTCTCTCTCTCTCTCTCTCTCTCTCTCTCTCTCTCTCTCTCTCATTTCCGTCGGGTGTCCGCGCCACTGTCCGACATGCACTCCCAACAACCACGGCTGATTGACGGCCTTTTGTACACTTTCGCTTTTTGAAGCGTGACGCTACTGTAGCTGCAATATGTACTTTCAACTGCGTGGCGAGAGAGAGTTGATTGATCTCAACGCTAGATGGGCGTAATTCTAACACAATGTAGCTTTAAAAAGCCAACATGAATTGTAGGTTTGACTGGATGCAAACTCCAGTAACCTGCATGATAGTCTGACGTGTTACATGCCCATCTATCACCCCGACCTCTATACCTCACTACATACAGGACACACTACTTCCTGCATTGGCACTAGATGGAAATTGTGAGGTGTGAAATTATCTATTATGGATGTACTTTCTAGGGATACTGGGCAGGTAAGACCTCGTCTTATGGCCCTATAATATATGGGGGCCCATGTGTCAAATTACTTTTAAGACCTTTATTATTCAAGTATCACAAACCAATCTGACACAGGGCGAACCTGTTGACAGGTATTGTAGTATTCCAACAGAGTACTGGTGGCTATCTGGAGCTTCAGGCAAGCTATAATAAAGCTACCATGCAGTCTGCTGTGTGCACCACATGATGGGTAGTTGATGGTGACTGGTTACATACACAGTGCACAGAGACTGGGAGGAACAGGAGGGGAAGTCATGGGGGGGGGGGGGCACAACTCTTTGTTGCCCTGGGCAGTGGAGGCTGGGTTAATCCAGCCGTGCACAAACCAACAAGCCTGCTTGTGAGGTCAACTGTGTTTTGTGTCTAGATTGAGGTGGAAGCAGAGTATTTGAACATATTTAACTGAAAATATGATTGTCTTGGGAAATGCTGAGCATATGGGTGGCCAGAACTTTTCTATGGACATTTAAGCTGACCACAGACTGTTCTCCATGAAAAAGCTGACTGAAAACTTTTTATAGCCACCTCTCAAGTCTACAGAGTTAGAGTGTTTCAACAGATACTGTAACTTTTGGGTGGAGTATATCACTTTAACAGCCTGCAGGTGCTTGGGTAATTCACTGCACTGCCTGTCAGCTCCTTGAAGAGCCTTCCCTGCTGCTTTTGTTTTAGTACAATCATGAGTCCTTGACGCTGACAAACTGCTTTAATCTGGCTCTAATGACTAAAGACATTGACAAGGAAACAAACAAGACAAGAGGAAGGTGCACCTTCCTTCTGCATGTACAGTGAAATGAATGAACCTCCTCAGATGGACTCATGATTCATAATCTACAGACACAGGTGGGTGTAGCGAATGAGTAATACCGTCCCTTTCCTTGGTAATTACTATCAAATTGGCCTTGATGAAGGCACTGAAGTTCTTATTCAGCAGGGAGACCACAGTACAAAGTGATAGCATCTCTAGGGTGATTTCAGTAGAGTGGAAAACATAAAAATTCCTTGTTTAAAAATAACACATGCATGTCTGTTCACAAATCACTTTGGTGGTAATTAGTCGGAAAGAGCATAGGGAATTTATTCTGTTAAAAAGGCTGAATAATCACTAATGACAAGGATTATGATAAAAATTATATAAAACTATCAAAAGTATGTGAACTGAATCAGCAGCATAAAACTGAATTTATACTTTACTACTACTAAGTGTTCAACATAATTTTTTGTTGTTGACATTGCTTCATTGTATGTATAAATATAATAAAATAATCTAAATTTGTTTATCCATTTTTTATTAAAGTCAAATACATAGAAAAGTACTGAAGTGGTAATTAAAGATGGGTACGAGTAATAGATGAATCAATTACTAATCGCACACATACCTGAATGATCTGTCTTTTCCCTGTTTGATCTTTTTCTTTGGTGTCTAGAATTGTGAGTACGCGTTTCCTGGAAATAATGTTTGATAAACCCTACTATGTAATTGTTGAAGACTAGACAATTACGTATTATTCACAACATTATACAGTATATTCTTTTTGTTTGGAAATGGTCTAGCTAGCCAGACAGTTTACAATGTGTCTTTTAGAGTTAGTTAGTTTAGGTAGCCCAGTTACACCTACGGGTGTTTCCGGGGGCTCATGTAACGTGTTATACTGTAAAGGATCAAATAAATTCCTGATGTGTGAATTAGTTTCAACTGAATCAGTTTACTTCTGAAATGAATTAGAATGACCACTGTCACAGGTAATGAGGAGCTCAAAAAGTCTCGAAAATGCTAAAGGTCAGTGGAAATCATTTTGAACGCTTCCAAGAGATTTACAGGAGAGAGTGTGTAAGAATGGTGAAAGACTGCACAGATGTGGGATTTACGCTCATTTTAAAGTATTTCACGTTTTACTGTTTCGCCCTATAATCAGGGTCATCTAACATTCAGGCCAATACAGTAGAGTTCTTCTTTGTGCGATTACTAGATCTTGAGTATATTACAACAATACTGAGAAAAACGTGAAAATATGCATGAACATTCTTGATCAAAAAGGTCAGTATGCTACCATCTTTAATGGCCTTATGTTTGGAGCAATAAGACCCTTACGATCAGTTCAAAATCATGTTTGAAACGGCATGAAGTATCAAGCTGCTAAATTAATGTTGATGTATGTTTTTTTTTACTGTGCCCAGAGTTTTAAGAGTCTATATTCTTCGCGTTCCACTTCCGGGATTGCTCTAGGGCTGCAGGAAATTCCGCCGGATGCATGTATTTTCTGTTTCCTTCCCATTTCTTTGTGTTGGAATTTGAAAGTGGGTGGATTTATGAGGACTATTGTTGACTGCCCTTCAGATCTCTGCAGGGTAAATTGAGACAGCTAGCTATCTGTCCAATCTGCGTTTTCACTCGCACAACTATTTTACAGCGGCTCTGTGCTGAGTTTAGCACCGCCCATGACGATTTTGATTGGTTTAAAGAAACGGCAATAAACCAGAGCACGTTTTCCTCCCATCCCCGAATGGAGTAGCCAGACCCTCCTTCAGCGCACTTTGGAGGAGGGTCTGGCAAAGCGAGACTACAAGAGCCTAAACAGAACATTAGGGTTAAAAACACTTCAAATCACAACACCACAAACCTGTGAAAGAGGTGTAACGCCTCCACTTCACTCATAAGTCCCAGGTGCCATCTCGTGTTCTGAAATCGTGCTTTACAGTAAATGTGTCAAAGCTGTATATCAAGACAGAGAGAACATAATAAAAAACTAACACATGGTAAGTGCATGCACTGCGGACTGGTAACATGATGCCCAAACACTGATAACAAGGTTATGCAGAGGAAATGTGAGTGATAGACACTGAAGGTAGTTTAGTGTTTCTTATATACAGTTATCAGTCTTAGAACCACCAATATCATAGTTGTGCGATGAGTCAAAAGTCACTTTCTTGAGGGCGAATCATCCATTGGAATCCTGGATTTAGGGGAGTTTCTTTATTAATGTTTGAGCTCGAGGAGCTTAAAATAAGTGGAGAAGCGCTGCTCGCGCAGTGTGACAACTGGAGAGCCTGGAGAGATTACCTTTTTCACTGCTGTCTACAATAATGTAATATTGTAGCTTCTTACCCTCAGACCTCTGGGCTACAGTTGTCACTCTCACCTACTCACACTGAATAGACGTGGATGTTATATAGCACATCCATTTTAAAAGTACTTAATATGAATAATACTATTAATAAGAGTTTGGTTGATCCTATTCTGCACACATCTTTTTTTTTTTTCCTTCCCCTGACTTGCTGCTATGTTTGGGTTGGATCGGCCAGACTAGAGGACGAATGGTTGTTATGATGGAAGGTGATAGACTGCACAAACCTAGTTGGTTTTTCTTCCTTATTGACTGTTTCCAAGGTCAGAAAAAGCACACACAGCAGAAAACATTAAATGAGCAATTTTACTTCACATATAAAAGCTTACTTTTTGAGTTTTTCTTCTTGTCTAATTCCTTCCAAAAAAACATATTTATTTATCCTCTTAAACTGGTAATCCATTGCACTTTGGGAAAAAAAACACTAGACTTCCTTTGCAGGTACTGTACAAAGGTTTTTCCTGTTCTTTGCTTTCTAAGAGTAAACATACAATCTGAGCCGTACTGCATGGTTATTTCAGCTTTACTGTGGGCTGCCTGTGCCGAGATACATGCTCTGTAACTACCAAAAAATGGCTCACATGCCTGACTTGCTTGATGGGGTTCATAGTTCAAGTAACAAAAGATCATCTGATTTCTCAATCAGATTCCAATTTCCCCTTTTCACCTGATCCTTAACAAGTACAGATGGGGAAGTATTTCACAGGGCCATTGCTATGAGGCTTATCAGACAGCTCATTGGCTACCGGCAGATGAATGGCATTTAGCGTCAGCAAAAGCCTGAGATGGGGACATTAAGATATTAGCCTAAATGATGACCACTATTTCCCCCTGCAGAGGATAATGTTATTTGCTAGGACTGATGCAAAATAGCAAAGGCAACAACAGAAACAAGTGGCTGTAGAAGAGTTTGGCATTATTTCTCTTATGTTTTAAAATGATGGAGAGGTACTGCATGTGTCCTCAATCCTCTGGAGATCATGAATGTTTTTTGTTTTTTTTACAAGATTTCATGGCAATCCATCTCATAGTAGTTGAGATATTTCAATGTGGACCAAAGTTGTAAACTGATTGACAGACCCACATTGCCATCCATGAGCCACACTGCTAGCATAGCTTAAGTTAACCTCTGTGTGCACAGTGTGGCACAGATGTGCCTACAACTAGTGAATGGAAATGTATAAAGCACTATAGAACAGGAAATTATTCTGCAATGTGACAACCTTGAGCAGCTCAGACGTACGCAGGAGTGCGAGGATTTCAGTCTCCTGAGTTTTATCCCACAGAGAGGCCCTTTATTAAAGCAGTGGGTTTTATTAAGAATATATTATGGTGGGTGGGGTGGGGGGGTGGGGGGGGTCTATCATCATGGCTGTGCAGAGGTCCATTACTACACCAGAGTTATCACTCCTGTCCCTGGTAACACTGCAGTGCTCAAACGGCTACTACCAGGAAGAGTTATGGTGACCAAGACAGAGAGATATATAACGGCCAAGCATCACATGATGAATTACTACTTTGCCTGGGCTTATTTGTTGGTACTTAGGGTTGGCTGTGATATATACCAAAAAGCTGTGGCACGATACAGAGGAGGTTTGAGGCAGTCTGTCAGGGAGGTTGGGTATCAGACAGGCCAACAAGCTAAGAGAAGGAGGAAGATGGTGGTGAGAAAAACAGAACATAATGTTCAGATTATTTCTGGTTCTAACATATAAGGTGTGCTCTTTTTTACTGTCCCGTCATCCATCACCACACCATAAAGAAAACATAAAACCCTTTAGTGAAGATTCATTAACATGGCCATACAATGAAGCTGTCCATCTGAAATATCCAGGTATTTTCCATGTATGTAGATTTCCTTGCATGCAATGCACAGAATAAGCAGTACAGGTGTAGAACAAAAAAATCTGCAAAATAAAATAAGTGAAGTGCGTTGTCATCCACTGCCATTGTGTATATATTAGGAGTTGAGCACATTGAAATAAGAAGGTGGCACTAATTCTCCAGTTGGATGCCATCAAACCACTCCAGAAGATGAGGGTGCAATGAGATGACCTCATTAGAAAAGTGCTAGTTAAACCACAAACGAATTCCATGTAGAAAACGTGAGTCGCATGCTTCATGTACATCATGATTTATTCGCTAAGGGTGTTTCCATTGCACTTTGTTGCTGCATTTGTATCAATATATTAACTTTTCCACTTCAGTCAAGCGTGAACACTTTTTGGGGATATTTGACCTTTTTTTTTAATTTCTTTTTTAATACCCAGATTGAAAATGCTTAGACAGATGGAAACTCACCTTTTGGCACTACTGTACATATATACATGTAATGACATATTTGCAATGTATACACTGAAATACACCTTTCAATGCATTACTATTCATTGACCATATATATAAGGATAACAATGTATTAGCATGCTGTGTAAAATAGTTTTAGAGTCTGCATGTATTCAAATCTGTTTTTAATATATTAACTATTTTCTAATGGATATGTTTCAAAGGTGGTATTTGACAAGATTCAACAGATTGCAGAGACGGTTAGAGAAGTACTTTCTTGGGTTTTATAATACACTACCAATCAGCAAACTGCTCTGTTAGATGTGGATAAATACACCCTGAGTATTTCTATTCAATACTTGCTTTTAGGAGGAAGCAATTTTGGAGTTTGATGCTTAAATTAATTTTCTTAGAATAAAATAATATGCTAGTCTTCTTAAGTGTGCTGTAGGGTAATTCATGATATGGCCATGAATCCCCCTATTGTTTGATCACATTAGGGAATGCATGATTACTCCTGAGTACTTTTAAAAAGCATTTTTACTTGTACCTCTATCATGTTACTGATGCCCCCCCCCCCCCCCCCCCCCCCTTTGAAGTTTCAGCTCAAGAATCAAGAAAATAAGAAATAACTCCTTTCATCCAGCTGTTGTCAAAGCCTTTACTATACTGGGGGAAGGGGGGGGGGGGGGGGGGGGGGGACTAACATACAAATCATTAATAGATCTGTTTACAAAAGTAAACAAAAACTTTTTTAGACCTATTCTTAAGCAATTCAAGGTTTTGTCCTGTTCTAGTCAGGTTTATCTTTTTTTTTGCTATTATGAAGACAACATTGCAAAATAAATTTAAATAAAGAGATTGCAATCTCCTTATTTTAATTTTTTTTTTTACAAATTTCATTCATACATTTGTCATTCAATGCCACCTCCAGTATGTTATTCACATGAGAAATGGTTAACGTTACATTAAAAAACAAACAAAGCGATTGTGTTGGTTTCTCCTCGATGAAGGCTTGGGAACATAAAAAAAAAATACATTCCCCTTGGCAACGCAATCCAATTTTACCTCTGCTTCCAACACACTTCTGTATGCCTGCTAAGAAATGGATTGCCATTAGGAAATGGAGGTCTTTCTGTTTATGAATACACGTATTCCAAGACACCACTTATCATCTAAGTGAATTTCATAATGCAATCAATACTTCATGGTCACACAAACTTCATCAACACAATGGGAGCTCAGCCTAAAAACACCATCGTAATTCACGGTCTATAAATTCTGACTATAGCGTGCTCCAGATGACTCCACAACTTTTTAATTTTTTAAATGTATTAAGCTCATCCCCTGCTTTGAGGGAGGGCTGTCCTCAGAGGGCGGTGCAACACAATAAAGTGTTACAATGCCATCTAGTGGCAACACCGGACGCCATATAACACTGAGCAGCACATCTTGAGGAATTGCATAGGAAGAGACAGAAATATATCATTGTTAAATGACTCAGTTTCAACAGTGTTTCAACAATGGTGTTTCATCATGTTGACAAGGCCCTGTACGTCTTGTCCTCACACTAATATGGAGTAGAAATTTGATCTACATGGTTTCACTGCTGCTCAGCACTGACGATCAGTTTCCCAGGAACTATTTTAAACTCTGCTGGCCACACAGGCAACATTCTCCTTGCCTCTGGCCCTCATCTAGTGCTGATAGATTGTAACTCGGCAGGTTCAAGCGACTCAGTTTGTTAATAATAAAAAAGCAATATTCCAGTATCTCAATAACATGTCTAACATATGTCGCTTTAATGAAATATCTATAACAGCTTTGATCTTAGTTTATGTAACTAGGGTATGTGATGGTTGAGGCCACACAAACATGATTCAGAAATGTAGGAGTTAATCCTGACATGTCAAAGAAGGTCATCTTAAATCCCTCTGCTGACCCACATCTACAGCCAGATCAGCCCTTGTTGAGAGACAAGTTGTTCAAAGGTTCAAGTTCAAAAACACTTTCCTAGTTAATCAGTGCTGTTATGTACAATACATGAACATCCAATGACAGTACTGCCTTTTTAATAAGGTATGGCAATATCATTCCAGTCAATCAAACAGTACAGAATCAGGAAAAGGATTGTTTCCTTAGAAAATACAGGATGTTTTCTTCTTCAGGTTTTCCACCTATCTGTACAGTTGTCTAAATGTCTGCCTAATTAGGTGTCTGAGAAAAAGAAGATAGGGACCAAAGAGTATGTGGTATGTTCAGTTGCCATGGAGACTGGAGAAAACGAAAGAGAGGGATCAAGGATGTAATGTATGTTGAGTGCAAACCTGTACTTTTCAACTGTAAATTGAAGAGTACATTAACAATAAGGTAAAAAATATGTATTTTGTGTGGTATTATTGATGTTAACAAACATTAAACAGCAGCAGAACACATTCATTTCAGTTTTAGTTGCTATTGTATGTAGCATTTGTGCCTGTACTAAAAGATCAGTCATAATAATAACATTAATAATAATAGCTTGGAAGTTTATAGAGCCTTTCAAGGGACCCACGGATACTTTACATGAAGGCAGAAGAAGTAACACACAAACAAAACAAACAAAAATGAACGCCTTGCGGTTGTTTGCCTCCGCCAACCAGTCAATCCATGTCTGTCGCCTGTCTGACTTACATAATATCTGTAGACTTCTTAGCAATTTAATTTAGTTGTCGAAACATGGATGCTTCACACAAATCTTCAATTCGCCAGCACAGAAGATCTATACAATCACCACAGTTTCAAGGTGGGCACCCAAGATTAGTGTCACCAATTCAGTATCCAACCAAATGTCTCCCCTTCTGTTCCTGAGTTATGGCGTTGAAGAATAGCCAAAAAAGCATTTTTGCAGAACATTATGATGTCAGTGAAGTTAAGTTGACCTTTTGGATATAAAAATGTCATCAGTTAATCACTTTGATCATCATGTTTTGCTATTAGACATTTGTGTGAAATGTTGTCATGATAAGCGTAGGAATACTTCAGTTATGGCCAGACAAAAACGTCACAGTGACCTTAACCTCCAAAATCGAATCAGTTTATCCTCGAGTCCAAGTGGAAGGTTGTGCCAAAGTTGAAGAAATTCCCTCCAGGGGGTTCTGAGATATCGTGTTCACAAGAATGGGACGGACGGACAGAAGTACGGAGGGCCGGGCAGTGTAGCGGCTGCCACAAAGTCCACAGGGCGGTGTGAGGAGTGGTGCGCAGACCCATGACCAAGGACCGGAGGTTCGGGGACGGGGTGTAGGGGTGGAGGAGGTCTGATATGTACTAAGGGGGCGAGTGAATGAAGTGATTTGCACGGTTGCCTTCAATTCTGTGATTTTTGATGTTTTGTATTTGGACCACAGATTTTGACTGTGATTGTGGAAAAATATGTATTTTTTTTGTCATTATCTAATCATTTCAAAATACGATTTCACCTATTGTTCAATGAATGGGTTTACGACAAAATAAATGCTATTTGAACACTTTTAAGTGGGTCAGGCTTTTGTTATGTTTTTGAGAATTTAATGTTCATTTATACTTTTTATAAATAAAGAGATAAGTGATCTATGCAGTCCTGTTTTACACAGAACATCCAAAAGAGCATAATCACTGTGTGGTCAATATTGTACTGTAACTTATTTTTCCATTGATTTTCTGTTGATGAAGTTTGTGATTTTGTAGGAGGTACTCTTTTCTTTGTCTGCTTAACAACACTGGCTACTAATGGCTTGCTAATAATAATTTTAAATTGTGTTGCCTCTGGCATAAATGTATACCCAACCTTCCTGTGTGCAAGAGAGCATGTAAAAGCTTTCATGAGCTGGACATGGATTGGCTGTCATCCAGCATCTATAAATAGTTAAATGTACATTTATTTAGAGAAACATGTTGAGGATTATCACTTTAATTCAAAGGCATTCTGTAAACTGTGTGGCAGCATCTTAAATAATTACTGGAGCTACAGAAAAATGGAGGCCGTTCATGTGAGAATGTGCTGGCGGCTCAAATGTCAAAAGGCGCCTCTGTTTACTGTTGCAGAGGAGTCGGGTTGAAAAGGGTCAGTTGCTTTGGATCAGTGGATCATCCATCATCCTCTGGGTAAGGTAGGACAGGGGGAGACTGGCGACACTCGGGCTATTCCAGCTGATGATAAAAATTCATGAAGATGCCAAAAGATTAATCACTCCATAAACTATTAGAAGCTCAACGACGACCACAGACGGTGGGCTAATTATTTGCAATAGAAGCAAAAAGTTCCAGTGCATACAATTTTATTGTTGTATGTAAATATGCCAGTTTTGTTTGTATTCCTGCAATAATCAGTTGCCAAGCAATCTCCATGAATGAAATTATAAGAAATGGTAATGTTAACATGCATTAAGGTCAGGAAAAAAAACAAATCAAATGTGTTAAGCGTGTTAGGGCTGATACACAGCAAGGGAGTTTTTGAGGAAGGAAAGTTTAGAGACGTTGGGTTTTTAAAGCATATACTTGATTATATTTAATAACAGTGATTCTGAGTGTTTTTGGATCTCACTTGTTTTTCGAAGTTTCATCGTCTGTAGTTGTCGCTCTTTTCTTTGTTTGTCTAGCCATACGTAACTGTTTACTCACACTGCTAGCTGAGACAGGAAAAAGGCAGTACGCCGCTTCATCTCTTCGCTTTCATCAGTGGGCCATGGGCTCAATCACCATTGTGTTACCTCATTCGGAGATACATAGTGGCCTAAAACACATTTATTAAAACGAAAATCTTCAAGATTATTTCTTTGTTATTAGCACTAACCTGATTTTTCTAGAGCTTTCTAGAGCTTCTCATGGTCTTTATCAGTGGATGGAACTTCTATAGCAACTTCATCCACTGATGAAGACAGTGGAGGTAGTTTAAACTCATGAAGACTGTGAGATAGTTAAAAGCCCGGAAAAAGCAAGAAAGTAAGGAAGCCAATACCAGTGTTGGTGCCATTGGTGCTGCTTGATTAATTACCGAAGAACGTTTGGGCATTAATAAACAGTAGGATGTTAGCTTTTCACTGTAAAACCTTCTATTACTAGCTTTTATGTGTCAGTGCATCCCAGATATATAATTAAATGAATGTACTGTAATTATTGCTGAGGCTGGGTGACAAAGCTTACAATTAAGGCTGTTTAGAAGACCTGAAGTTTAAGAATTCACGTGCAATTACACTTTAGTATTCCACATCAAGTGCACTTTGTAAATCTACCAAATGTGACAGAACAAGAGGACACATTGCAGATCTCCTTTAATTTGTAAACACATTTTCTATTTGTTATTACCTAATATAATTATAATTACTTCACAACAGCTGTGAAATACAAATTCCACTCCTAACTCACTCCCCCATCACAAAAAGCTTTTAAAACTAATTTAGCAGAATCTAATCAAGTATCCACGTTAAGTTCAGTGGGCCTGCTGAGCGTTGAAACATGACACTAAATCACAGCAACATCATCAGTAGAGCCTCTAAGACGGAGCACTTCAGATGTATTATGAAGACTGAGCTGACTTAATATGGAGGTCCGAAGAATCTGGGAAGAACATACTGCGTTTTTTTTTAAACATATACAAAACAAAAGTGACAATTATATTTATTTAAGCTGTAAAACTGTTGTTCGTCTCTTTGGCCCTCAAGATTGAATTTTTCCGTCATTGCCCACTTTATTTTTTACCTCACTAGACATTTTGTAACAGTAAAAATAAGTCAGGTTTCAGCAAGAAAACATGTTTTTCTTATCACTTTTACAACACTTGACTACAGTTGACTATGTTTGACAGTGGAGTACAAGAAGCACAGGTACTCTAAACGACAAAATAAACTGTTTATCAGCAAAGTGTGAGTATTTTGGGATCTCATGACCATGTCAGCAGAACAGCAACGAACCTCCCAAAAACATTAAGAACTATTTTTCATAGAACTGTTTGCCTATCTGCTGCTGTAATGGTAAAGGTTTGGTTAGGTTTAGGTCAAAAGAAACCACGGTTAACTATTGGTATTAAACGGCAAACAAGCACGGTTCTTCTATGTTCAAATCACATGGTTTGTTACCTAATCCATCACCATGAGTACCTCCCTATGAGGTTTGACAGTACTTAAAACAACGCATTTGTTCCATACTTATATATATATATATATATATATATATATATATATATATATATATATATATATATACACATACTTATATATATATATATATACACATACTTATATATACATATATACACATACATATACATATATACACATACATATACACACATATATACATACATATACACACATATATATACATACATATACACACACACATATATATATATATATATATATATATATATATATATATAAATATATATAGCTGAGGAATGAGCATGTAACAGCTTACTTAATTTCCTTCGGGATTAATTAAGTATCTCTATCTATCCTTTGGCAGTGGAATAATGGTGTTACAGCAGCGTAAGATGATATATACATACATATATATATATATACATATATATATATATATACATATATATATACATATATATATATATATATATATACACATACATATATATATACATATATATATATATATATACATACATACATATATATAAACATATATACATACATATATATAAACATATATATATATATATATATATATATACATATATATATATAGGGCTTACATACACTGTCTTGATCCTAAACTTCCATGCAGTGAGCACCCATCCTCCTGTTTTTCTGAATTATATCTACCTTCTGTTAGCATCGGATTAATCAGCATTAATTGGACACGTCACCAGAAAAAGGATACCTGGGTAGGTGTGGGGGGGGGTAAATGACCAAGAAGTGTCAAGTTTTCAGTATTTCAAGTCGAGTGTCCCGGCATGCACCAGCAACAGGTGGTGCCTTTATGAGTGTCCTGAGTGTTGCATGACAGCAACAGCTACAGGTTTATCACCACGGTCAAGGGAAGAGATAGGGGAGGGGAGGGGAGGGGAGGGGAGGGGAGGGGAGGGGAGGGGAGGGGAGGGGAGGGGAGGGGGAACAGGAGTTGAATGTCAGTGGGTGAGACGGTCAAAGTGTGACTTAGTAAGGTGTGAAAATAAGGAGAGGGAAATGGCATCTGGGGGAAAAACTCTCCTATTGATGATAAATGAGAGTTTTAGGCACTACTTTCTCGTTTTACATTATGTTGTAAAGAAGTGAAGCAGATCCCCTCTTAGCTGGAAATAGAGACATCTCAGTTATCCCAAACGCTCCCTCAGCAGCCAAATCACATGATGGACAGAGAATTCCAGGGGGGGCACACTGACCTCGACCCCGGCTGTCTCAAAACTAAAAGAGCCTCTGATCGTGACACAAGCCAGTCGGGCGACAACCAATCACGACTCTTGTGACCTGCAATAAAATGACCTAATACTTTCTGTAACATACATAACATCCACCTCCACCAGCCAACACAATTCAAAGAAGCAGCGTTGAGTGGAAATCCTCATGGATGAACCAAATGACACACATTACTACATCCTACACACACCCCTGACCCTACAGGCCAAGCTGACCCACATTATTGTTTTTTTAGCTCAGAATCAATCCCTAGAAGTGCAGCTTCAACTTCAACATCACGCCTGCTCTTTTAAGGAATATCTAATTACCATAACCTTGCTTTACACCCACATTATTAAGACCTAATTTTGTCTATGCTCAACTTAATCTTTCAGCTAATAGCCCCGTGAAAACCAAATTTAGCTCAATGTGCTGGGTTGACAGGTTGACACCAGCTCCCACTCTTGTGTTGGCGGTACGCCAAGATGTGATTATTTGCATTCCTGCTAAATTGTCAATTAGCATGTATAAAGACAGTATCATCTCTCATATCGAGGTACTACACACGTCTGTTCAACCATCTGTTAACTGCGCCATGCCAAAGCTGTGTATGGGCCATACAGCCAGAGAAGAATTTAGTTTCTGCTGCACACACTTGTCTCCTCTTTAGAGTAATATGTAGTTGAGTGAATGATACGAATGTTCACAACTTCAAGATGTGGACAGTTATTTATTTTAATTATGCAATATATTTAACACCAGCTTTCGTGCCATATTTAGCATCAACAAGAATATACTTGCTTTTCACTTAAGTACGTTTTACTTTATACTTCTACACCACGATATATTATACTTTTTACTCTACTGCAATGACAACTATCACTAGTTACTTTGCAGAATGAGACTACATGTGTAAAACAAATGAACGTACCAGCCCTACATTCAGCTCTCTAATATATAACTGCATACTACGTAACTTTACTTTTGATAGTTTAAGCACATTTTGCTGATAATACTTTTACATATGATATTTTATAATGGACAACTTTTGTATCATCACAAAAGAGAAATGAGGAGAATGATTTCTGTAGTTTATTTTGCAATGTTCAGCATATTTTGATTTCACAAGACTGGGTTTACTCAATAGCTTCACATCTGTCTGAACAGCATGTTCCTCACTGTGCCATTAATCTCAGGGATAACACAATTTAAGGCTGACTACTCTTAAGAGTTGTTAGGATGAAGACTGAAATCTGTCCCACCAACTTTCTGTGTGTCTCACTGAGTCAGGTGAAGGTAATACCACATGTATAGCACACTGCTTCCACTTGATTCACATCCGATCACAGGTTTTCTGGGTGTGATAAGGATTTCACTGCGAGAATGACTCTGGTCAATGTCTCTTAGTACATTTTCAGTAAAGTATTCATTTGAAAGTATAATCCAGCCAAAATTGAGTTTACCACGCTGTTGAGTCCATGACGGGGGCATGATGAATGCCACTTTAGAGTCAGAGAAGTGTGAAAGGTAAGCATTCAATTACTCTGGAGGTAAAGTAAGAAGTTTAGCTGCCTATTCTACATCACTGGTTGGCTGTGTGTGTGTGTGTGTGTGTGTGTGTGTGTGTGTGTGTGTGTGTGTGTGTGTGTGTGTGTGTGTGTGTGTGTATGTGTGTGTGTATGTCAATGTTTAGACGTTTGTGTGTGCCAAAAATAGAGAATGCTATAGTGAGCTTAGAAAAGAGCAAACTCCCTGACAGGCCTGTGCAAATCAATGAACTCTGTGGGCTGCCAGTTCTGACCAGGATGTATCAGCATAGCAAAGCTAGCAGAGCAGAAAATCAGATACATAGTGTGAACTCATCAGCCACTTGCTTCTAACAAGGATTGGGGGCATTGCCTTTCCTGATCACGGTGGTGCACTCCCTGAAGCTCCATGGTTGATAAAAATGTCTCTCTGACACTATCAGATTATCCTGAAGAAAGTAGTGCAGCCACAGACACTGGAGCAGGAGAGCTGGTGCTGCACTGTTGCCCGGGAAAATGTCACCTTTGCAGTTTAGCTGTTCTCAATGCAAAGAAAAATCCTTCTTATTATACTGTTATTTTCAAATAACACCACAATTACATTTGGCAATGTGTAAAGCAGCTTTCATGTCAAATGATGCAAACTAACAAACCAATGGATGCTCTAAAGACAAATGTAAAATACAGCTACCTACGTCTGGCAATAATGAAGCAGGACAATGCAACATTGACCGAGGCAGATCAAAATGAAAGAGAGTGAGATAAGACATTGCTTGAGGGAGCAGGCTCAAAGGACAGATTGGAGTGTAAGAGAGGCAACAGGGAGCTAGAGGAGGTGGAGTGTGAACTATAACAGTTCACACTCTGTTTCTATGATTAGAAACAGAGTGTGAACTATGACAGTTCACACTCTGTTTCTATAATTAGGTAGTTCAATGGCACCACAAACTATATCCTTTAAAAATGACCACACATTTGGTCAACATCCATCCATCCATCCATCGTCGTCCGCTTATCCGTGGTCGGGTCGCGGGGGGAGCAGCTCCAGCAAGGGACCCCAAACTTCCCTTTCCCGAGCCACATTATTTGGTCAACATCTCTCTCATATAACCTTAATGAAGGGAGGATCTATTGCAGGACAAAAAAAATGATGAATGAATATGGCTTTACTTGTATGTACTGTACATGCGTGTACTGCTTAAATAGCTAATGAGGTTGTTTGCAATCAACAAACTGTTCAGACAGAGAGACTTTTTTACAAAAAAGCTGAACACAAGCAAACCAAATGAGTTCTCAAGTTTTCAGTCTAATGATATAATACATCATAGTCTCAAGGCTAATTAACTAAATAATTGTACAGGCATGTTTGTTGGCTTGTTATATCATATTAACACCTTCATGCATTATTTGTCAATTAGGATATCACAGTAACCCAAATATAGCGCGTGGGACAGTTTTTTATGCTCTTTGTTGGCCCTTGCCAGACCTCGACCTGAATAGATGACATGGCTGAACCTCTAGCCAACAAACCAGACCATGGTGTCATCTTTCCATGCAAGAGAACCAGTAAGCCAGTTAAGTATCTGGTGAACATGTATATATGATAAAGCATTAGGCACTTACAATTGTATGACATCTAGAAACATGTCAGCTACTGGTGTATCACTGTTTTAGATTCTGAAATCTAATATGGTGTATTTCTGAGTCACTAAGCATCATCATCAAATCAGAATGAATAAAGATTCCCCAGTACAAATAGTTTCAGAAAATTGTATTCCAAAATAATGAAAGCTGATCAGCACCAATATTTGCAACACGTTCTACGTGTACTGCATGTTGTAAACAGCCTCCTAGAAAACGATACCTGGAGGCATACACAGTATCTTTAAGTTGAACTGATTTATGGTTGTTGTGGTTTGCTGAAGGCGAAGGTCACTGTCGGGCCAAGAAAGTTATGCAGTAAAAACATATTTCAGGGAGGTTTGTCATACCTGTCTCTTTAAACATGTCTCTATGTATGGGTGTTTGCTACATCCATAAATGTGTTTTATCATAGAAGTCAAAGTAATCCAAGGCCACATTATTGGAAACTAAATTCTAAATACTAAGAAAAATAAACAATAAACAGCACTTACTGTAAGTATACTAGTATTTTCTGTTATGACTAAGTTTGTCATGTTTCATATCTAAATACATGTGGATCATTGTGTGAATAGGTGCTGTTATTCTCTATCATTTACTGTATGTATTTCTGGTAAGAATGTTTTTATTGGCGTTATATACTGTACACTTGTCGATACTCTTGATCAGGTTTCAAATCTTTATAGGAACATAAACTAGTAACAGCTGCTTCGTGCTTGGCACAACACCCAAT